>BSBM01000682.1:600000-1062962 GCA_027924585.1 Larix kaempferi
GGGATAGAAGCAGTTGTACCGATTGAATGCGAGATTCCTTCGCTAAAACTAGCAGTTCAGTTATTACCAGATACTTCAATACTAGAAGAATGTTTGTTACACTTAGAACATCTAGACAAACAGCGCTGTGACGCGCTCACAACAAACGAGGTCCACAAAAAACGAGTCAAAGGACAGTATGATAAATCCATCAAACCTAGGGTTTTCACTGAAGGAGACTTGGTCCTACTTTGGGATCAAGACAAAGAACCCTTAGGACCTGGAAAATTCAAATCCAGGTGGCTCAAACCTTTTATAATTTCCAAAGTATTGAAGAAAGGTGCCTATGAACTGATAGATTACGAAGGTAATAAGTTGGCCGAACCTAGAAATGGGCTCTACCTGAAAAAGTATTATGCTTAGGTTGACATACTTTTTCTCGTAACATAGCTGTATATTTTTGTAAAGCTAGTTTTTGTTATGCTTGTTAGTTAATCTTATGTGTGTCTTTCGTTTCGTGTACCAGATGTCAACTGAACATTTCTTAGGATTTGCTGACAGCGCCAGTCGCCACACCTGTCAGTTGGCTGTAGCAGCTTGGGTCATTTACTCACCCGATGGCCAACTTGTCTCTTCGAGGGGGGTTTGTTTGGGTCCTACCACGAATAATGTGGCTGAATACAGTGTAGTTATAGAACTTCTCCGAGATGCTCTCAGTCATGGCATTTCACATTTGGAGGTAAGACTTGACTCACAATTAATTGTATTTCAGTTAACAAGTGTCTACCAGATTAGAGATCCTGGATTGCTACGTCAGTTTCTATGAGTTAGACTATTGGAAAGACAGTTTGATTCTATTAGATATGAACACATTCCAAGAAGTTTAAACGCATTAGCTGATTCATTAGCAAACTATGTGTTAGACTGGAATTTGTATCATACACTTTCATAAACAACATTGCACACGTAAAATTCAAACACATACATATGTAAATAACCGATCATGTATATAGCTGATACCGTATCAAAAAATATATGAGTTTTGGATCACAAGTCTATCAGGTCATGTCATAAAAGTACAAAACTGGGCATAGTAGCCTCAAAAATATATACATAGAATGTATCCCTCTCCTATGGAGAGGCAGGGACCTCATCATCATCTACTACATTGCGATAGCATATGACTAACCTAGCTATCTTCCGCAGCACCCTAAGCCATGATGGGGGCACCCCAACTACATCTTCGTGCATATCAATAGGTATCTGATCCATACGGCATGCAGGAACTTCGTGAGTCAACCGACTCATTTTTCTGTCTAGGGTCCCCAACATAGCATCTGCTGCAGCAATATCAGTTGGCCTCACAAAGATGGTAGGATGTCCCTCGGGACGAACAGGCCCAAGATCTGCATATGACACTTGATTAGCACTTCAAAATTCATTCATAAAAATTAAATATTTGAAAAGTTTGAAAAAATTAAATAATTCTCAAAATTTAAACATACCAATATCTCCCCAAGCTCCACCTGGAGGAAGCACCAGTTCTGGATCATGACGAAAATCCAATCCAGCATATGGAAACTGCTCGAAAGCGGGCACTTGCCTCTCCCACCACCCCCATAAATCATCAGTATGATAACAGTAGTGACTTTCCCCACCACCCTGGTGGAGGAATATGTCACCCCAACGGCCTAGTCTGGGATCACGGGGGTTAACCTGAGGTAGAGGCATCCCCAAACTGATAGAAGGCATCCTCTCAAAGAAGAAAGTACACAAAATGATACCATACCCAAAATTCTTCATTGAGCCGGATTTACAACCTGTCAATTGAGATTTCATGCTCGCCAGTAAACTAGTACACCAATCATAGACATGACCGTGTAAGCATTGTACACCAATATGCATAGAATGCCTGGAAGTTAGGTGAAGTGAAGCACTACCTGCCACTCGGTTGATCATACTCACTATCACCTTCAAGGGGAGGCCTTCAATGATTGAAATCAAGACTTGGCTTCCTGATTTCTTAGCTCCAGCCACATAGTATGAATTCACGTACTCTTGCACAGATCTTACGCCCACACGAGAAGATCCTTTCAGATTGATTACATCTCCTCTCCGTGAGAGACCAGTAATGAAATATATGTCATCAACTGTAAGCTCCAAAGTTTGCCCATGGATGACAAAAGTATTGGTATCCACATCCCAGTACTGAATAAGTCTTCGAAATAGTTTGTTTAAGGCCCTCATGTTTACGGTTCAGTAAAACTTCAATAAAACGCATCTTTGGAGAGCATGGAGAGTGGCCGGATCTTGCATGGCCAACCTATCCATGTCCTCATGTTCTCTCTCCCTCCATTGAAGAACCATGCTGCACAAAAAATCACATTTTTTTGAGTCTCGGTGCTTGCTTTTAGGTTTTTTGGCTTGAGCGCTACTGTGTATACTACACAGTCACATATGGGCGCTACTCTGTTTGAGCACAGTAGCGCTCATCTCGTTTACACGCTACTGTTATTGTTACACAGTAGCGCTCTCGCAGTAAGGGTTGTCAGCATCACGTTGCAAGCAATTTTTGGCTCAAAAAATGAAAACTAAACCATGAAAATGCAAGTAGGGAGGATTATAACTCACTTGGTGGAAGAAGAACGACGTTTGGATGCTTGGTTTGATTTCCACGGAGATTTGAAAATGCCAAAGGTTGCCCCAAATCCTTTCCCTACAAAACAAATTGGAAATTGATTTTTAAAATAAAATTATATATATGAATTGGAGTTTAATTTTTACCCACCATTGTTTAATTCTCTATAGTTTCAATTTTTTTTCAAAACCACCTAATTAATCAATTGAAACATACATATGGTGCAATACTAATCCAGCTCACATTTTTCCTGAAAATTTTGTAGGATCAATCTCCTAAGTTCAAAAACTCTCGATGTTAGACCTTGTCAACTATTTGATATTTCAAATTCATATATCATTCGAGATTTTTGCCGCATCAACTAATATTTTGTTGAAGACCTAGTTTTGGCAGAACATGAAGCTGTGATCTTAGAAGCTGACCTTTAAGTCATTTTAAGCTCTTGTTTGGACTATTTAAACCTAAACAAGATTGCCAAGCAAGCTTGTCCTCTTCGAGCTTGTTAAAGTAATTGAAGGCTCATCCACTCAGGTATAGAATTACCCCTTTTCCGGGCCTAGGTGGATTAACTACGGAAAAGGTATACTCTAGGTATACTTCTGTATGTGCTAGAAGAGTTCTTCTTCCATTGTTTTGTACTTTTTCGGGGGAGGAGACTAACTGCACGAAAAATGACCTTTTGGAGCCTTTCTTTAGGGTTTTTAGGCTCTCTAAACATGAAAATACCAGGCGAGCATCCACCTACTCGGGCTCGATGTGAAATCCACGAGAGGGTAAGTAGAGGACTATTTAAGTTTTTCAACTCTATAAACAAGAAAACACCGTCGAGCATAGACCAATTCAGGCTCGATATAAAATCCACGGATAGGTGAAAAGAGGATTGTTTAAGTTTTTCAGACTCTATAAACAGGAAAACACCGACGAGCATTAATCTGCTTGGGCTCGATACTAAAATCCACGAGCAGATATATGGAGTTATTGTTTAAGTTTTTCAGACTCCTTAAAATTGAAAACACCAGCGAGCAAGAACAGTTCTCGGCTTGATATTAAAATCCAGAGATCAATAATATAGAGTAATCTACTATCTCTTCTTCAAACTCTGTAAAAAATGAAGAAGGTACTGAGTCTTCCTCCCATGGGCTCGTTAAACTTTTTACATGGTTGGATCTATTGAGTTTTCATTCTTTCTTGGACTCATTAAAACAACAAGAAAGGTATTCTTTTATCTAAAAAGAATAAGGGATTGGAAAGACGTGTCATATCTTCATTGTCAAAGGCAGTTCAGTCAGTTCTATCCTTGAACACAGCACCTACTTGAGTCTATCTTGTCGGTTGGGTTTAGTTTTTGACCTAAGGGTGAACCTATCCTCTGAGTTGTTTATTCCCCCGGTTGGTTATTCTTCCAACCATATGGAGAGTCTGATAATGTCTTTTACATTTCAGGCTTATCATTTACCCCATTATGTCAGAAACTGCCTGAGTCACTTTGTGTCGTGCTCACTGTTCAAGGATATACCCTGTGTCGGCCATTCTGCAGTTTACCTTGACCTCATGTGTCGGCCATCCTAGTGTCAGTCTTGGTACATATTCCATATCTGCTCATACCAGTTGAGTGTTCCTTGAGTTGGATGATGGAGGATGCCTTAAGGCCTCCCTTCCAACGAACTTCTTCCCATCGACATCAACTCATTTTACTCTGGGAATGAAGTTTAGAGTTTCGGTTAGTACCTTGGAGATTGCAATCACCAGTGGCAATTTTCCTCGTTGTTGAATGATGAGAATACATCAATGTCTTTTCTTCGATAGGATTCCCAAGTGTTCGACTTCAAGTCCATCTATTCACACTTGACGGATTGTACTTGGTACCTTGGACCCCATCATCATTATCGGTGGAAGTCCTCGCATTTGTTAACGGTATACATCAATGATTGGTAATCAAACGATACCCCCCATGTTCGACTGTCAGCTCATCTATTCACATGGTTAGGGTTTGTACCTAGAGTTGTTTTGGATGAAGACCTTGGGATTGTAGATGACATTACCTCATTTTGTTATCACCCAAGTTGTGCAAGACTAAGCCTCACTTATATTTGGCTCTCCATGAGACATAGATCCAGTTTGTTGTGATGGCTATGATCTCTCAGTTTGACATGGATCCACGCTTGTATTCCAAGTGGCCATGCTATATATACATCTCCTTGTTATGTATCGGAGATCATGTTGTATCACACTGCACAGCTATATGATGTCAAAGATGTAATTGCTAGCTGACCTTGATCTTTGTGGCAGGTGTTCTTGTGACTTGTTTTTGCGGTTCTTTGCTCCTCCTCTGGTTTTGGATTATAATGTATTTCGGCCATCGTTTCCCTCTGACCTCACACATTAGGGGGCATCTGTTATAGGTCAAAACTGCACCTCTCCGTCCGTGATCACCTTGAGCTGTTGATCACACAAAAGGACAACTTGGATGGAGGAGCATGTTGACCCTAGATGAGACTTTGACTTACTCTACCTCCAGACAACAATGAAAAAACCCTAAAAAATATCATTCTGAGATATGAGCGCTACTCTACTTCAAGAGACTAGCACCTGTACGCCACTCCAGTGTATAATAGTAGCGCTCAAAGCCTTATGAGCGCTACTCCTCTTCATCGTAGTAGCGCTCAACATTTAAAAAGTTATGAGCGCTAGTTTACAAGCACTAAAGTGGTGCCCTAAACGCTACTTCACTGAACAATAGTAGCGTACATCGCAAAAGATGATTAAAAAATAATTAATTTTACAAAGAGGATTAGTTGTAGGTAGTTTCCCAACTTCCCCAACTTCCTCCATAACCATCCCTCGACCTGAACTGCTTCTCTTGTCCTATAAATACAGGGAAGAATAAGGAGAGGGGTTAGAGACATGAATATTATTAAGAGACTTATAAAGAGAAGCTTGCATTGGAGGGGTTTGTGTTGAAGATATCCAAGCCAGAGAAGAGAAAGAGCCCATAATCAAGTTGCAGGAGCATGTCACAAAGTCAGGTATATTTGTAACATCAATTTACATTTGACAATAAAAGGTTGAAGTGTCTTTCTTGTCCCAAATTAAGTGTTCATTGAAATAATATACTAGTTTGGATCTGTTTTGGTTAATATTGGATGTTTACATTGCTTTGTATCTTTCTATCATTATATATTATCCAAGATACGTTGAGAAAGGTATTTGTATTGCAGGTTTACTGAACAGAAGGTGGACTTGAGGACCAAGCGCAAGATCAAATAAGAGGTAGGATCGAATGCCATTTGAAGGGTATGTTCTCAAAGTCTATAACCTATTTCCTTTCATGAACATCTCTGAAGTGCAATTAATACACTTACCTGTCATCCCATTTCAGTTGATAGTATCATTTTCCTTACTATAGGGTGTTTTTCCCCGCCAACAACTTCCTCTTGAGCACATTTATATCCTACATGTTAGGCCCTGCAATAAGCATGGCATCCACATACAATAACAAGATAATATATCTTCCATTATCTAGCCTCTTGAAAAAAACACAGTGGTCAGAATGACATCTACTATAACCTTGTTATGTCATAAACTTGTCAAATTTCAAATACCACTGCCTTAGAGATTGCTTCAATCCATACAAGCTCTTCTTCAACCTGCATACGAAATTCTCCTTCCTTTTGACCTCATACCCTTGTGGCTGCTGCATATAAATATCTTCCTCCAAATCCCCATGGAGAAATGTTGTTTTTACATCTAACTATTCAAGATGCAAATCTTCTACCGCCACTAGACTTAAAATAGTCCTAATTGAAGTAATTTTAACAACAGGAGAAAAAATTTCATCAAAATCTATACCTTTATTCTGTGCAAACCCCTTTACAACAAGTCTGGCCTTGTACCGCTTCTTCCCTCCATATTCTTCCTTCAACCTGTAAAACCACTTGTTCTGTAATTCTCTTTTACCTACATGAAATTGAACCAAATCCCAATTCTTGTTTCTTACTAATGAGTCCATCTCCTCATTCATACATTTCTCCCACTTCTTTTTAGTTTCCACCTGCATTACTTCTTCATAACATTTTGGTTCAACAGAATCAACCATCAATAAATAATACATTGAAGGAGAGTATCGTTCAGGGGGTCTACTTAACCTGGCAGATCTTCTAACACTTGCAGGAGTTTGAGGTACCTGTTGTTGTTCTTGATTTTCTGGCAGCTTTGGAACTTTATTTTCTTTTATTTCATCAAGCACTATGTACTCTGTGTTTTCCTGTTCCTGTTTCATTCCCTACAACTGATCTTTATACATGAACTTTTCATTGAATACCACATATCTACTCCTAATGATTTTGTTACTTTCATAATCCCATAAGCGATAACCAAAATCATCAACCCCGTATCCAATAAAGGTACATTTCTTGGATTTATCCTCAAGCTTTGTTCTATTTTCTTTATCAATATGGACAAATGCTTCACAACCAAAAGTTCTCATAAATGATTAGTTTACCTTTTTACCTGTCTATGCCTCCTATGGAATACCACCATCTAAAGCACTTGAAGGCCCTCTGTTTATTAATTAAACATCATTATCTACAACATCTGCCCAAAATTGTAAGGGAAACCCTGCATGCAATATCATACACCTTGCACGCTCCATGATCGTCCTATTCATCCTTTCTAACACACCATTTTCTTGTGGCGTTCCTGGGACTGTCTTCTCTCTATGAATCCCATGGTATGAACAATAACTATCAAACTCCTTACCGCAATACTCACTTCCATTATCCGATCTGAGACACTTCAACCTTTTTCCTGTCTCATTCTCAACCAAAGCTTCCCATTTCTTAAAAGTAACAAACACATCAGATTTCTATCTAATGCAATAAACCCAAGTTTTTCTAGTTACATCATAAATAAAAGTAACATAATAACGATGGCCACCAAGAGATTGAACCTGAGCCAGTCCCCATACATATGTATGTACAAGCTCTAACTTTTCACTCTTCTTATGTTTCCCAACCTTGAGAAATCTGACTCTCTTTTGTTTTCCATAAACACAATTCTCACATAATTCCAAACTTACCTACTTCAAATTTGGCAACAACTTCCTTGAGTGGATAATCTACATCCCCTTCTCACTCATGTGGCCAATCCTATGATGCCACAATGTTGTGTATGTTTCTGTGGAAGCTAAAGAGATAGAATAATCAGTATTATGAGAACATAAATACAATGTACCTATCATGTCTTCTTTTTCTATCACCATCGATCCTTTAGTGATCTTCCACCACATTTATCCAAACGTAGATAAACAAACACCATCTCCCAACTACCTTGTTGAGATCAGATTTATTTTCACAGTAGGAATATGCCTTACATCTTTCAATACCCATTCAATTCCATTATTTAATTTTATCTATACCTTACCCATTCGAACAATTTTACATGGCTCATCATCACCCAATAAAACATGTCCAAAATTGCCTGGAACATAATCATGGAAAAATTTCCTATGGGGTGTAGCATGACATGAAGCCCCTGAATCTACTACCTAGTAATCACTAGTATTATCTAATGTAAGAATCAAGGCATCTTGTAACACATCACCTGCTGCATTTGCTTCTTGAGCAGTCTCCTGATGTCCATCTCATTTCTTATTTAGAGATTTACAGTATTTATTCCAATGTCCTATATTTCCACAGTTCCAACACTCTATCTTTCCCAGTATGGACTTGGATCTTCCCTTCCTAGACTTGCTATGATTACCTGGGCTATTTCCTCTCTCCCTTTGTCTTCCCCTCCTCTCCATGGTCAATTCATTATCTGATGTCTCACCTGTGCTTTTCCTTCGCATTTCCTCGCCAAGAATAACACCAACAACATCATCAAATTTCAAAGTGTTTGAACTAGAGACAAAGTTACTTACAACCATGACCAAGACCTTCCATCTTTCTAGAAATGAACACAAGATTAGAAGATCCCTAACCTCATCATCAAAGTTCACTTTTATAGAACTTTGCTGATTTGTAATCGTATTAAATTCATTTAAATGATCAGCAACAGATCCACCTTCTGACATTTTCATATTAAATACACGCTTCATTATAAATACCTTGTTGGATGCCAAGGGTTTTTCATACAGCTTACCCAATGCGCTCATCAGACCCTCCGTTGTCTTTTCTTTTGAGATATTGAAAGCCACCGATGAAGCCAGGCACAACCGTATTGTTTCCAGTGCCTTTCTTTCAAGAACCTACCATTCTCCGTCCTTCATAGTCACCGACTGTTTTGTTTTTCCTCCCAATGGTAGGAATAGATCCTTATGATACAAATAGTCATCCATTTGCATCTTCCATAATTGGTAGTTTAGGCCGTTAAATTTCTTGACCAAACTTTCATTCTTCTGCCATTTCTCCCACTCGAACCTGGAACCCTTCTTTCCTGCGAGTTTATCTGCCAAGCCGACCAATTGTTAGAAAACAGGATCGCAGAGCAATAAAAATAAACAAGAAGCAAATATAAATCACATAAACACAATACGAGACACCAATATAACGTGGTTCGCCCAATTTGGGCCACATCCACGGAGAAATTTCCAGTCCTTTTATTATTATACCATCCAAAAAATGAAGGGATACAACCTGCAACACATCTGCTGCAACTTCCTCTTCAATCTCTCTCAGTCTCTCTTACACAATCACAAATATCTCTATAATGTTACAATACCACTGATGAAGCAAGGCACAACCATATTGTTTCCAGTGCCTTTCTTTCAAGAACCTACCATTCTTCATCCTTCATAATCACCGACTGTTTTGTTTTTCCTCCCAATGGTAGGAATAGATCCTTATGATACATATAGTCATCCATTTGCATCTTCCATAACTGGTAGTTTTGGCCATTAAATTTCTCGACCTTAAACTTTCCTTCTTCCTCCATTTCTCCCACTCGAACCTGGAACCCTTCTTTCCTTCGAGTTTATCTGCCAAATAGACCTTTGGATATAATACCAATTGTTAGAAAAATAGGATCGCAGAGCAATAACAATAAACAAGAAGCAAATATAAATCACATAAACACAATATGAGACACCAATATAACGTGGTTCACCCAATTTGGGCCACATCCATAGAGAAATTTCCAGTCCTTTTATTGTTGTACCATCCAAAAAATGAAGGGATACAACCTGCAACACATCTGCTACAACTTCCTCTTCAATCTCTCTCAGTCTCTCTTACACAATCACAAAGATCTTTATAATGTTACAATACCTTACACAACTGTATTACAATGTCTTCCTTTTAAAGGGAATTACTATGGGAAAATACTACGGGCTACCCAATACCATGGGCCCGTAAACTGTTGGCCAACAAAACAACCCATAAAATTTCTTTCGGGGGCTTCTCCCCCAAACCCCCGTGGGGGGCTGATCCGCCCCCCACACCCCTGCTAGGATGAGTGTACAGTCCACCTGCATATCATATAAAATTGGGGTGCAAACACGGTTGAAACAACAACGTCTGTGAATTAAGAAGATCAGGCTCCATAACCAACAAGATCACTTGATGAACCGCCTGCTAAGAGGAGATCTACATGTTGTTGGGACATTTTGCAAGAGGCAAAAAAGCATGGAGCACCTTCAAGGTGTTAAATTTTGAGCATTAATTCACAATACTCTAGGATCTTTACTAAGAGAATAAAATATACAGTATATCAATGCATATCAATCATAACAAGCATGTCAATCATCACAAGAAGCAAAAGCATGAGAGACAATAGACACACAGAGTTTCCATGGGGAAAACCCTAAGGTGAAAAACCCCACAACTTCCTCAGAGATAGATAGAGCAATAGTACATCCAAAGTACAAGAGATAGACTCTTCTTAGCAACTGATCCTCCTCCTCACATGTGCACCACTTTCCGAGTGAAGGAAGTGTGAGTTCTGAAGTGATCCAAATAGAGATCTCCCGATCTCTATTTATAATTGTCCTATTTGCCCAATAACCTTATGGGGCTGACTTGTCTAGCTAGGTACAATAACTTCATATTACATTATATCGGGCCGACCCCTTACAAGGTGGTCTAATAACCCATTGGCAAGTTAACACACTTGCGACACTTGTCAATACAAATGATGACACTTCCATATAGAGGAATAATACATCTCTATAGGAGTACAATAAATATATAAGTGAAATACATTCCGAAGTTACATATACATCAACACTCCCTCTTAACTAGGAAGGTTTTTCTCGACACAGATTTGCTATCACAAGTCTTCTTCTCTGGATCGTCATCATCGATGCATCGTCACTGATGTTGCTATCTCAACTAATCTATGAATCTACTCATCATAGGAAGTTCTACAGAGCCAGTCCTTTTCATACTGGATGTAGGCCCACTATATGTAGGTCTTCATCATCTGTGCAAACGGTCTGATAGAGGTGGTCTCTCAGGACTAATTTTATGTGCTGATGCAATACCTGACAAGAGCATCCCAGGAAAATTTATGTGCCTAAGCACGACCTGCAAGATCTCCCAGGACTGATTACATGCATCCCCTTCACAATACCTTTAAAGAGCATCCCAGGAACATTTATGTGCCGCAGCATGACCGACAAGGTCTCTAAAGAGCATCCCATGACTTATTATGAGCACACAGCTCAACCTCTCGAATCTCCGGGACTGATTACATGTGAATAGACAATAACTTTCAAGAGCATCCTAGGAACATTTATGTGCCACAGCACGACCGACAAGATCTCTAAAGAGCATCACAGGACTTATTACGAGCACACAACTCAACCTATCGGATCTCCAGGACTGATTACATGTCTCCGTAGTAATACCTCATCCCAGTACTGATTATGAGCACACAGCTCAACCTATCGGATTTCTAAGGAATGATTACATACTACATAGCAATAGCTCATCCCAGGACTGATTACGAGCACACAGCTCAACCTATCGAATTTCTGAGGATTGATTACATGTTATTTGCACAACCTGCCACATATCATCTCTGACCTCCAAGTATCAACCTGATACTCATGATCTAACTGATCATCATCGCGCGAAGCATCATCTTGATGCTCATGATCATACTGATCATCATCACTGTACTGTCCTGATACATATCATCTGGAGCAACATCCTGAAGCTTGTAATCATGATCATACAATGCATCCACCTGATGCATACCAAGTATCTACCTGATACATATCACCATACATGATCCACCTGATCATACAATGTATCCACCTGATACATACATAGATACATGATCCACACAATGTATCCACCTGATATATATCAACATACATGATCTACCTAATCATACACGGTATCCACCTGATACATATACAGATACATGGTCCAAGCATCCAACATGATGCATATACAAATACATATAAATGATCCAACTAATCATATCCAGTATCCAACATGATACGTACATACATATACATATAAATGATCCAACTGATCATATCCAGCATCCAACATGATGCATACATACATATACATATAAATGATCTAACTGATCATATCCAGCATCGTCCCGATGCATATATAGAGCAGTAACTGGAGCATCGTCCTGATGCTCATCATCCAACGCTTACATCCACAGCCATGTGAAGGATCCTCCTTCCAACATGCTTGGAATGGCTTCAGGAAATGTCTCCATCACTTCTTCCTCGAAGTGTCGTCGATCTGAAGAACACCAAGCCTCTCTTTGAAGTACTCGAACTTCACTTTGGCTAGTGGCTTCGTCAACACATTTGCAATCTGCTCATCCATCGCAACATATAGGAGCTTTACTGCTCCTCTCTGCATCATATCCTTGATATAGTGATATTTGATCTCAATGTGTTTCGACTTGTCGTGGAACACCGGGTTCTCAGACAGCTTCACAAAACTCTGGTTATCACAAAAGATACTAGTAGCATCCAACGGGAGATCAAATAACTCAGACAGTAGCTTCCGAAGCCATACTGCCTCACAACTAGCTGAATAGGCTGCAACATACTCTGCCTCGGCTGTACTCAGTGCTACGCAGGACTGCTTCCTGCTAAACCAGGAGATCACACCTGATCCCATACTGAAGCAACACCCAGATGTGCTCTTCCTATCTGCAGAACTGCCTTCCCAATCTGAATCAACATAACCTTGTAGGTTAAACTTTTGATTCGCATCATACTTGATCCCATAACCAACTGTACCCTTCAGGTACCTCAGAATATGCTTTACAGCAACTAGGTGAACACTCCTCGGATCCGTCAGGAATTGGCTCAATGTGTTCACCGCAAAGCAAATATCTGGTCTCGTATTCGTTAGGTACATCAAGGACCCAATCATCTGATGATACATAGAGACATCAACTGACTCATATGAAGCATCACACAGAAGCTTCAGGTTTGATGCCATAGGTGTGGGCATGGCCTTACAATCCATCATCCCGAACCTCTTCAGGATATCTACTGCATACTTCCCTTGTCCAAGGAAGATCCCATCTGCACTCTGCCACACCTCCATACCTAGAAAATAGTGCATAATCCCCAAGTCCTTCATATCGAACTCGGAAGCAAGCTTCCTCTTTGTATCGGCAATGAGTCTATCATCTCTTGTTACAAATAGGTCATCCACATATAGGAGTAGTATCACGGGATTTCCTTCCTCAACCTTGTAGTAAAGGTTGGAATCTGCTTTACTCTTGGTAAAGCCCAAACTAGATAGGAAACTGTCCATCCTACCATACCAAGTTCTAGGAGCTTGCTTCAAGCCATACAAGGCTTTCTTCAATCTGCACACATATGACTTCATGTCATGTGTTTCAAAACTGAGTGGCTACTCCACATACACTTCCTCTTCAACTACACCATTCAAGAAAGCAGTCTTGACATCCATCTGGTGTATCTTCCATTTCATCGCTGCAGCTAGAGCAAGTACTGATCTAATGGAAGTGTACCTGGCTACAGGAGCAAAAGTTTCTTCATAATCTATTCCCTCTTTCTGAGAGAAGCCACGAGCTATGAATCTTTCCTTGTATTTCTCTATGTTGTCGTCTGTAACATGCTTGATCTTGTAGATCCATTTGGAAGTCACAATAGACTTCCTTTCAGGTCTTGGGACAACATCCCAAATATCATTCTTCATTATTGATTGGTATTCTTCGACCATGGCATCCTTCCATTCTTTCTTTTCCGCTGCTTCTTCATAACTGGAAGGTTCTTTGTTCATGATATCACAGAGTAAAGCAATATAGCTGGTATGTGATCTAGTTCTCTTCTTTGCTCTGTGTTCTTCTTCTGGAATGCCATATCTTTCTGCATCTTGAATGAGCTCTCTATCCCATGCAGGTTTTCTCTTGTGAGAGTTATTCTCACGGGGTGGATCTTGTAACATCCCTCCAATTTAACCCTAATTATTATTATTATTATTATTGTAAAATAATTACAATTATGTAAATAGGCCATGGTGAGGAGCTCAAGGCCAAGGCCCCACCAGTGGACCTCGAGTCGGTGTCATGATTATAAGTCTTAGTTAAGACTACAAAATTAAGAAAAGTAAATGCAACTAAACGATAAACGACTGAACCCATCTAAAAGAAAAGATGAGATGGCAGACAAGCCATGAGATCGAGTTTTCTAATGATTAGGGCACCATCCGAATAGAGTTTAGCCCTAAATAGAGGACCTAAAATACTATAGTTAAAAAGTAAACTTTTGCGGCTTTGACCTAATTCTATGCAATTAACCTACCATCCTAAGGTGGGGCAAAATCTAACGGCTGTTAAGTAAAACTGAGAAAATCCTATAGATGTCCTTGATATCCTAGTCCCGACAGAGGATGTTAATGATTTTCTTTTATTAAAACCTACTATCTAATTAGTAGCATAATATAAGCTATTCTTGATAATTATTATTAGTTATAATAATGGTTGATAATTAAATACATTTTAATGCATTATAATGGAGAATGCAAAAAGAAACAACAAATATATTCTTATGTATTTATGGAACACTATTTAGGAGAATGTTTTGTAAAGCGTTATATATATATATATATTTATTTATTCATGCTCTCACTTTGATAAACATTATTACTTATGATAATGTTTAGTAATTATGAAAACCATTATATATATATATCTCCTAAATATTATTGGTTATATTAATATTTGGTAATCCTATCTGCAATACATTGGATGACCTACTTATTTATTTATTGATATAATGACCTTGTCTAAACTCGTCATTTAATAAGTGTAATAGCTTCTACAATATAATTATGGCAATGATTAAAGTTACGATAACAGAAAGCATAGTGTTATATTTGTGGGCCATCACGTTGATAAATTATCATTGGATACTACATATGAATCTAGAGATGCTCTAGATTGTATATATGTTAGGAACCCATGTCTTTACTTTGTTAGTATGTTGTTATTGGACGCATATGCTTTGTAAGTCGTCCCGTAGTATTTGTTGATCAATAGTTTGTGTTATTGTTGTTGGAGCATATGCTTTGTAAGTCGCCCGTAGTATTGTGATCCATAGTTTGTAGTGGCCCATGGTTTTGACCCATAGTATTGGCGCCTAGACTTAATATATAAGTGTGTGTTGAGACCTATGAAGGCATCGTGAAGTTATTTGTATTGAGCTTGCTCATAGTAGGTTGCCCCCTCGAAGTGGCCTGTGATCAATATAAAAGTGATTATGAGTTCTGTCATTTCTGCTATTTCGCATATTCTTATTAATTAATTGTTGCAGTGCATCACATCTGGTATCAGAGCACTTTCTTGGGCTCGCTGGGTGAAATTTCTGCCAATTTTTTTTCACATCTGTTGCAGGTTCAGATTTGGGAATAATCCCTATCCTCTTAACTGTGGGAAGTACTTGGGAATAAGCCCTAAAAATCATTGTGAGGAGTACCACAGGAACCCCGAAGTAGCTGGCCCATTGCGAGGACTTGTCAGCGAAAAGGGCAACGACCCCTACCTGATTGACTAGTTCCCACCCATGAGGTAAACCAAGAGCTGTCGTTTGTGACAAAGCGCTTATCAGTTTTACCTGAGCCATGGAGTGAGGGGTACTACCCCAATACGCAAGCCGTCAGATAACATTGGTGGCCGAGTGAAACCCCTGAACTGTTAGGAAGCCGCACATACCTGGGGTCCATATCTACTTTCAGTTGAACTGTTGTCGATCACTGCTGCGCCATTTCAGATCCATTTTGCAATCCGTTCCAGATCCAGCCGTTTTCAATCCATTCGGCACTGTTCCAGATCCCTTCTGAGCCGTAGCCACTCTAGTCTTAAAAAAAACAAACAAACAAACAAACAAACTCCTGGTTATGGTTGTCACCCGTGCAGGAGCAAAAACCATGGAAGACACACTTGCAACCATCCAAGCCAAACTCCAGGATCTAGATGAAAAATTTCTCGGCCTCCATCTTGAACATTCAGCTATGAACAACAAACGATAGTCTGAGTCTTCAGCAGACAATGGGTTCTCTTCTTCCAGCAATTTTCGTGGTATGAAGCTTGATTTTCCTCGCTTCAATGGTATTGATCCAACTGGATGGATCTATCATGCAGAACAATATTTCAGTCTGCATAATACTTTTGATGTCAACAAAGTTCCACTAGCATCCTTTCATTTGGAACAGGAAGCTCTTCAATGGTACCGCTGGTACATCAAGGCTCATCCAGAGCCCAAATGGTCAGACTTTTGCCAACTCCTTTTGCAACGATTTGGTCCTAGTTCTTTTGATGACTTCACAGGAGCCCTCACTAAACTTCGCCAAATTGGCACTGTGAGAGAGTATCAAACCGAATTTGAGAACCTAGCCAACCACACTGAAGGATTGTCTGATGACTTTTACCAGAGTTGTTTTATCAGTGGTTTAAAGGATGCCATCCGCTCTGAGGTCAAAATGTTATGTCCCACCACAATGATGGAAGCCCTAGGGTTGGCTAAGTTGGCAGAAGACAAGATTGCAACCCAACAATTCTCCAAGCCCACTTTTGTTCCCTTCCGAAATATGGGTTCTCAATGACCATCTATACCGCAGGCTCCTCGACCGACTCCTATCAAGTGTTTGTCTGAAACAGAGATGCAAGCATGCAGAGAAAAGGGGCTTTGCTATAATTGTGATGAGAAATTCACTCGGGACATAGATGTGTTTAGCAAAAGCTCTATCTCTTGGATGTGGATTCTCTGCCTGCCTCTGATATTGGTGACGAAGATCCAGAAACACTGGATGCTCCGGTCGACATTCAGGAACCGCCTATTGACCCTCCGTCTTAGGATGACCAGCCAGATATATCTCTCCATGCTTTAGCCGGAATCACCACCCCCCAAACAATGCGGGTCAGGGGTTACTTCAAGAAGCTTCCTCTTACAATACTCATTGATTCTGGTAGCACTCATAATTTCATTGACCCTCGGATCGCCAAACAAGCTGATTGTTTTATCCACCCTTGCTCCAACTTTGAAGTCATGGTTGCCAATGGGGGCACCTTACCTTGCAAAGGGAAGTGTCAAAATGTGCGTATCTCTATGGGAGATTATACCTTGCGCTCTAACATGTTTGCCTTGACCTTAGGTAGATGTGATGTGGTTTTGGGCGCTCAATGGCTACGCACACTTGGCCCTATCTTATGGGATTTTTCTGAACTTTGGATGCAGTTTTCTCTCAATGGACAAAAACACACATTGACAGGATTACAACCAGGTTCTCTCAGCATCATCAGTTCACATCGCACGAAAAAAATCCTCAAGAAGAATTCACATGGTGTCATCGCTCAGCTCCATTCCATTCAGATGCAACCATCAGCGGTCTCCACTACTCCTTTGGATCTACAACAAATTTTGGATCGATATACAGGTGTCTTTGCTGAACCAGTGGGATTGCCACCTTCCAGGCCAGAAGACCATCATATTCACCTCCTTCCTGGTAGCATTCCTCCCAACATCAGGCCCTATCGCTACCCATTTCACCAAAAAACAGAGATTGAAATGCTCGTTTGGGACTTATTGAAGCAAGGTATTATTCGCCCAAGCACTAGTTCCTTTTCTTCTCCAGTTATTCTTGTCCGCAAAAAATATGGGTCATGGCGCCTCTGCATTGACTTCCGAGCACTTAATCACCTCACCATCAAGGATAAGTTTCCAATTTCTGTTGTTGATGAGCTTCTTGATGAGCTTCATGGGGCTCACTTTTTCTCCAAGTTGGATCTTCGTTCTGGGTATCATCAAATTCGGGTTCATGAGGATGATATCCCTAAAACAGCTTTCCGCACACATGATGGCCATTATGAGTTTTTGGTCATGCCCTTTGGCCTCACTAATGCTCCTTCCACATTCCAGGCCTTAATGAATAAAATATTTCGACCCTACTTGCGGAAATTCATTTTGGTATTCTTTGATGATATCCTCATCTACAGTAAAACATGGGATGAACATCTCCAGCATCTGGATCTTGTCATGCAACTTTTCTCTGACCATCATCTCCATGCCAAGCAGTCTAAATGTGTTTTTGGACAGAAGGAAGTTGAGTATTTCGGGCACATTATCTCAGCACAAGGGGTTCGCGTAGATCCTGCCAAAATCGATGCCATGAACAATTGGCCGCATCCTCAGACACTCAAGAGCCTTTGTGGTTTTTTGGGGTTGACTGGCTACTACCGCAAGTTTGTCAAGGATTATGGGAAGATTGCAGCTCCATTAACTGCTCTATTGAAAAAGGATGCTTTTACATGGACACCTGCTGCTCAGTGTGCATTTGACAAACTAAAACAAGCTATGTGTACTACACCTATTCTAGCTATGCCCGATTTTTCCAAGCCCTTCACTATGGAGAGTGATGCTTGCGGCAATGGACTTGGTGCTGTTCTCCTTCAAGATGAACACCCCATTGCATTCACCAGCAAAGCCCTTTCAGGTAAGAATTTAGCTTCCTCTACCTATGAGAAGGAAATGATGGCTATTTTGCATGCAGTACAGAAGTGGCGTCCATACCTATTAGGGAATCATTTCTGCATCAAGACTGATCACCAGAGTCTGAAATATTTCTTGGAATAGCGTGTCTCCTCCCCGGCACAACAGAAATGGGTTAGCAAACTCATGGGTCATGACTATGAGATCACTTACAAGAAGGGTAAAGACAATATTGTGGCAAATGCTCTTTCTCGCACATTTGATGCCCAAGGTTCTCTTTCAGCTATTTCTATGCATGTTCCAAATTGGTTGCAATATGTTCAACAGGGTTATGTCAATGACTCTTCCTTATCTCAAATCATCCAACGCTTGACCAACAACCCTTCTACTGTACCACATTACTCTTGGGATGGTGCTTCTCTGCGATACAAGGGTCATCTGGTGCTTCCCCAGAGCCCAGATCTTCAACAGGCTGTCTTCTATGAACTCCATGCTTCTCCATCGGCAGGGCACTCTGGGTTCCTCAAAACGTATGAATGAGCATGGCGTAACTTCTTTTGGTAGGGCATGAAAAGGACAATTCAACAGATGGTGGCCGAATGTGAAACCTGCCAGCGCAATAAGGGTGAAACAACACTCCTTCCAGGATTGCTTGAACCCTTGCCCATACCTACACGGATTTGGACAAATATTTCTATGGATTTCATTGAAGGGCTCCCTAAATCTGGTGGGAAGACAATGATTCTCGTTGTGGTTGATCACCTCTCCCAATATAGTCATTTTTGTGCTCTCAGCCATCCCTATACAGCCTCCTCCGTCGCTCAAATTTTCCTGGACCAGATCTTTCGTCTTCATGGCATCCCTTCTTCCATTTTCTCGGATCGTGATGCGACTTTCACCAATCATTTTTGGACAGAACTATTTCGCCACACTGGCACCAAACTGAAGATGAGTTCAGGGTATCACCCACAAACAGATGGTCAGACTGAAATTATCAATAAATGCTTGGAAATTTATCTTCATTGCTTCACCTCAGAACAACAACATCAGTGGGCAAAGTGGCTCCCTCTCACTGAATGGTGGTACAATACCTCTTACCACAATGCCTCTAAAATGACCCCATATGAAGCAGTCTATGGTCAGACACCTCCAGTTCTTCTTCCATACACCCCCACCAGTTCACCAGTTCAGGAAGTTGACACGGTCCTTCGAAACCACGATCAGATTCTTCACATTTTGTGGGACAATCTTCACATGGCAAGAAATCGCATGAAGCAACAAGCTGATCAGCACCGTTCTGAGTGCACTTTTCAAGTCGGCGATATTGTTTTTGTTCATCTCCAGCCATACAAGCAATCCTCCTTGAAACTCAAGGGAATCATAAGCTCGCTCCAAAGTTCTATGGGCCATATCGGATTCTTTAGAAGATTGGGTCCATTGCTTATAAATTGGAACTTCCTCCTTCTTCCTGCATTCATCCAGTCTTTCATGTCTCTTGTCTGAAGAAAGTTCTTGGCACCAACATCAGTGGACAAATGATTTTACCCGAACTGGATAATGAAGGATCCATCCTTTTGGAGCCGGAGGCCATCCTAAATCGGCGCACGTGTCAGCTTCGCTCTCGCTCTATCACAGAGGTCTTAATTCAGTGGCAAAGCATGCAACCAGAGGATGCTACATGGGAACCACTCCTTCAGATTCAACAACTTCCACATCTAAAGCTTTGAGGACAAAGATTTTTTTGAAGGGGGAGGGGATGTTAGGAACCCATGTCTTTACTTTGTTAGTATGTTGTTATTGGACGCATATGCTTTGTAAGTCGTCCCGTAGTATTTGTTGATCAATAGTTTGTGTTATTGTTGTTGGCGCATATGCTTTGTAAGTCGCCCGTAGTATTGTGATCCATAGTTTGTAGTGGCCCATGGTTTTGACCCATAGTATTGGCACCTAGACTTAGTATATAAGTGTGTGTTGAGACCTATGAAGGCACCGTGAAGTTATTTGTATTGAACTTGCTCATAGGAGGTTTCCCCCTCGAAGTGGCCTGTGATCAATATAAAAGTGATTATGAGTTCTGTCATTTCTGCTATTTCGCATATTCTTATTAATTAATTGTTGCAGGTGCATCACAATATATAAATATAAATTATTTTTATCACTTGAATGAAGTATTATTAGTTATATGATGTAATTATGTATAATACAATGCATTACAAGTAAAATGACAATACCTAATTAGTTGGTTAGACGAATAAATAACTATTAAGAAGTTACCTAACCTTATAAGAAAGAGATAGGCTTTAAAATAATAGACATAACCATATTAAAACGAGAGTTTAGTATGGTTATATATGGGAGGATGTGTAATTAAACATTAATATTTAAATGCTATTGATACCTATTAAATTGATTGAGTATAACGCATCTCCAGCTTAAAATTTTGTTGCAGCCACTTATCATTTTTTTTAAGGAAGGTTTTTATGGCCCTTTTTGTGTGTTTTCTTGATGGGGCGTGACTCCTTTAAGAACTCGGAAGAATCTCCTTTGGGGGGAGGAAGAGGAGAATAGTATTTTCTTTTAATTGTTGTATGAGGTAATTACTTCTGGGCATGCGTTGAAAGGGGCATAGACACCGGTGGAGTGCCATCAGTTTCTTTCAAAGAATAACGCAGAAATCTCTGCCTTGCCAGATGTCATCTAGGTGGAGAGGAAGGCCGGCGGTTATGAGGGCATCCCTATTTGCTCCCTTTTGCATGGGTCTTTTAGATATGTGTTGGAGTTCGTATTTTGGGGGAGGAAGAGGGGGGGGCTTCCTTTCTTGTTTTTATTAATTGTGCATTTCATAGTAATGGGGGCGCAGAGTCCAGATACGCTATTGGTGCCATCACCAGGTATATTTGCGTGTGTGATTGTTACTTGTAAAGCTTTTTTTTTATGCTTCTGCTTGTGAATTGATCCATCAAATGTCGGGCAGACAATGAAGGCTTGGGGAAGGATCCCGTGAGCAATTCTTGAAAATGAAACCATGTGTGTAATTTCCTTATATATGCCTTATTATGAAATTTCATGTTGGGTGTATTACTAGAGCATTTTAAATGACAACGAACAGGTATGAAGATCGAGAAAAATCTCGTAGTCTCTTGTTGTGTTTGTTGCGCATGCACGGGGATGAATCCCAACGGGTGTCCTTTTATTTTCACTGCTGATGTCGGGAGATGAGTCGGTGTTCATTGCTTGTATTATTTTAGATTGTTCCCTTGGATGATGCATGAGAGGGGATATGAGGATTTATCCCGAGGCCTGGGAGAGATACCTGCTGCACATATACTATATGGATATCATATATCCATCATATGCGCCGAGCTTGGGAGATGGATTCCCTTTTTCATTCCTGTGTGGCTTTATAAACTGCGTTGTATGTTATCTCTGATATGTCATGTGTGCGGGGAAGTTCACTTGACAGCGTATTGAAGTAATGTGTACATTTTGGTTGCTACTTGCATCTACTGAATCATTATATATATATGCCTAGGGTATTGTTTGCTGACCGTGCAGGCATGGGAAAATAAATTCCATCCACTTTATTTTTATATTGTACGATGGTTGTTGTTTTCCATCGCACAGATGCTAAGGGAATGCACCCCTATGCTTGGATGTTTCAATCATACGCCCAGAATTGGGATAAGGATTCCCTCACGCACTCACTTGATAAATGGCTAAATCAATGTTAGGTATTAGTTGCTGGCTGAGTAGAGGTTGGGGAAAGACCTCTTTATAAATTATAGTTACATGCATTATGTATTTCTGGATGAGTGTGCATAATTTAAATTCTTGACCACGTCGAAATTAGGGGATGGATCCTTGTGGATATACAAATATAATGTATCATTTGGTCTTAACTCGTGTGTATTTAGAGTTGGGGAAGGTCTCCATGAACACTTTTATTTTGATGTATTTATTAGGAAAAGCTTGGATCTGTTATTTCCTCCCTTGCTTTAGCACACGTGCTGTCTACAATTGTTTATCGTTTTCAGCCAGCATTGATTTCCTTTTTTCATTTTATTTGGGTGATTGCTGCTACAAAATGCTTAAGATTATTTAGGATTTTGATAGGTCCTTTTTTTTATAACCCTTGAATCGTGATACTTGTTCTTGTTCTTACTTTGCTACCTTCATTGCTTTAAAGGGTTTGGTTGGCATCTTTGTCTCGGATATTTGTTGTGTATATTGTTTACAACCCCTTCCTTTTATACCTTTCAGGATGAGAGATGGACGATCTCTCTGAGAATCGACCTACACCTTAAGCTTGTACCGTGTTTAGCTAGCTCTGCGAAACCACAACCCCGGGTTTCCCGTTTATTGAGGTGTTGTGTTTGCACTTTGGAAATCTAGGAATGATCAGAGTAGATCCCTGTCGAAAAATATGAACGGGTTATGCTGTCACGTTTTTCGTGTGGATTCCAGTTCCTTTCATTGTATGTAGTTTACATATCGTCCAATGCATGGGTTCTGGAGAAAATCTATGTTGGGGTATCGCGTTTACGTTTCCCTATTATTAAACTCCGTATGAATAATTTCAAATAAATAAATCTATGATCAAGTAGGTTTATCCATTGTATAACGATATGTCGATCTTATGGCATAGACTGTTACGTATCTATATTACTCGTAAGTTGGGATGAACCCTCGCAAAGCTATGTCGCTAGCTTTCTTTTTTTTTAACAAAAGAAAACCTTGTTTATTTTTGATAGAGTTCAATCATTTGTTTTTGGGCGATCCATGTCTCTTATTAAAAAGTTACAGTTTAGTTTTAGAGTTGGAATTGGGCTATTACAAACTAAACTAGCAGACTTCCAAATTGATTTACTTTTCTAATTCTTGTATTGATGGTAAAGCTCTGCATGAGGAAGTCACAGTTAGAACTTTTATTTGAATATAATGGCATTTTTTGTTTGTAATAAGTTTCTACAAGCCCTTATGTTGCGGGGGTCTTTATATCATATTGCGTTGTATAGTATAGTATTTAGAGGTATAGAAGTTTTGGAACATAATCAAGCATTATGTAGAGAAATATATCGTTAAGATGCCTTATCCATCACTTATTCAAGTGGAAGCGTAGTACTTTAATTATTGTTATGTTAAAGAAAAGGCCTTGTACTAAGGTCATTAAAAGTTGACTTGTTATATGTATGTTATATTCCGAGATAGAACTCTAAGATGTCTTAAAGATACTCTCGGTAAGAGAGGTGAATGCAACTTCTTGGTTGCTGTTTGTAAACCATGAGTCTTGTCGTAGCAATTAAGTTGCTCTTGTAATCCTACCACTTATTCTCTAATAATAAAAGATGCACACACTTTTGTGGACTAGCCCGTGTACGGGTGAACCATGTTACTCTTGGTCTCCTTATGTTTTCTTATGGTGTTCCTCAATATGTGTCTATGTGTATGAGTACTTAAATTCCTTCTTAAATATTTATGACAATGCCAATATGTTCACTTTATGATTATGTTAATGTTGTTATCACTTATGATGTTCTCCTGGTTCGATTAATTGATAAAATATGTACATGAGCATTTCATCTATTCTGTCTATGTTGACTTTCCTTATGCAAGCGAATGTTTCAGCAATTGATAACTCCTAATGTACCTTTATTTTGTGTCATTAGTTGCTTTATGAGATTGATAATGACAGCTAAATATGGAAACATTTCAGTGAAAGTATAATTATAGTCATGCTATCGAGCTAAAATGTCGCATGATGTCAAGGAATTGTTTGGTTATGTAGACATACGTTGTCAAGAGAATAATTAAATTCTACGATGTTGCTCTATTATTTTATGATTAAAAGTTGAAGAGGGGTTATGTCATTACACGTCATTACGACATGTATGGATCGATGACCGCAAATCCAAGCACTACTATATTTTTCTGTGTTGTAATTACCTAGGCAATTAAATAATTGCGAGATGTTTAAATGTCGTTTTTATTTTTAAATAAGTAATGCTAGAAATTTATGCTTCCGCGTAGTAGTTATGAGTAAATAGACTTTTTAAAGGAATTTAAATTTTTATGAAATTCGGGTATGTGACAGATCTACAGGTTGTTGCGGATCTTCAATTTCACGATCAACATCTGGAATTGCTTCAGTCATGGTAATGTCTTGAAATCTAGTTTCCTTAGGTTCTTCATAAACTTCAATAGGTGTCTTCCTTGATTTTATGAATGCTGAATTTTCATCAAATGTTACATCCCTGTTGACATCAATTTTATTGAACCCTGGAAAGTATATTCTGTAAGCCTTCGAGCTTTCACTGTAACCCACAAAGATACCCTTCTTTTCTGAAGGATCTAGCTTAGTCCTCTTTTCCTTTAGCACATGAGTATATACTAGACAACCAAATATTCTGAGATGGCTGACTTCAGGTTTCTTACCAGAGAAGACCTCTTCTGGTGTCTTGTTGTCCAATATCTTATGGGGTGTTTTGTTCTGCACATATACAACTGTCCTAGCTGCTTCTGCCCATAGATGCATAGGTAGATCCTAGTCATGCAGCATTGCCCTTGCTGCTTCCATGATTGTTCTGTTCTTTCTTTCTGCAACTCCATTCTATTGTGGATTGTAAGGAGCAGTCAACTCCCTCTTAATCCCTGAATCACTGCATAGTTTCTTGAAGTCACCTGAAGTGAATTCTCCACCATTGTCGGATCTGAAAGTCTTGATTTTCTTATCAGTTTGGTTCTCCATCAAGGTTTTGAATTCCTTGAACTTATCAAACACTTCATCTTTGTTCTTCAAGAAGTAAACCCAAGTCTTCGTGGAGAAGTCATCAATGAAAGAGACATAGTAAACATACCCACTCAGAGAACTGGATGACATCGGACCACATACATCGGAGTGGATAATTTCCAAGATACTTTTTGCCTTGCTTTCACTGCTTGGAAATGCCTTCTTTATGTTCTTTCCTTTTGCACATCCTTTGCAAACATCTTCATGCTTGGTCTTGATTTCAAGAATCCCTCTACAGCTTTACTTGCAATTGGTAATGCTCTGTAGTGCATATGTGCAAGTCTTCTATGCCAAAGTTCACTTGGCTCCATGGAATCATGCACCATGGCATGTTCAAGTTGTCCCTTCAATTTGTACAATCCTCCCTCTTGCTCTCCAATCACCACTACATCATCTATGGTCTTTCCCTTTGGCCACATTAGAACTTGGCCATCCATAAATGCAAACCTCATACCTTTTGCATCCAATTCAGATATGGAGAGTAGGTTTTTCTTGAGTCCAGGTACATAGAGAACTTCTTTCATCTTCTAGGACTTTCCAAAATCTAGGTTGTAGGAGGCTTCACCACTTCCTTTGATAGGGTATTGATAGTCATCCCCAAGTTTCACTTTATGGGGTGATTCATGTTTAAATAGATTTACGAAATATTCTTTAAACCCAGTCATGTGTTTGGAAGCACCACTGTCAATAAGCCAATCATTACAACCATGAGAGATAGTACCTGTGAGAGCAGAGATTAGAACATGCTCTTCTTCGCTTGATGAGTCATCATCACTTTCTGTTCTAGCTTTGTTCCTGGGATGTTCATCATCCTCAGCAGCATGAGCATGATATATTCTTTTGTTGTTGTTCTTCTTCTTGTTGAAGTTGTTGGTATCTTCTTTCCTTTTCTTGGGACATTTTGAGGCAAAGTGTCCTTTCTCATTACAATTGAAGCACCTCATATCTTTCTTTTCTTTGTGATATGGATGAGAAGATTTCTTCTTGTGATGGGATGGCTCCCTCTTGAACTTGCCTTTCTTGGTGTGTGCTGTGAGAGCTTGATCTTCATTCCCCATCTTTTCTTCTCATGCCACAAGCCTTGCTTCTTCTTGAGAACATTCCTACCACAGTCTATTGAATAAGATCAATTTCTTTCTTGCACAGATCCCTTGGATAAAGGAGTCCCATGACCTGGGTAGGCCATTCAAAGTGGTCATAACAATTTCACCATTCTCCACCATTTCATCTACAGCTTCAAGTTGTTCCTTGATCTGAGAGACTTTGGAGAAATAAGATCGAATGGTCTCTCCATTCGACATCTTGACCCCTTTAAATTGATTCCACAGAGTCATCTTCCGATTTATGTTCTTCCCTTCAAATAGCTTGGTCAGGGAATCAAACATAGCCTTGGGTGTCTTTAGGGATGACACATGTGGAATGAGATGGTCTTTAATAGAATCAGCAATGATTCTCTTTTCCTTGACCAAGTTCTTCTTATGCAATATCTTAGCCTCTTCATCCTCTAGGATAGGGATCTCTTCTTTTATGTAAGAGTCCAACTCATTCTCTTCTAGGATTAACCCAATCTTATACTTCCAAGCTTGGAAGTTATCAACCCCTTCAAGCTTATCCTCAAGCTTGGTGTGGTGAGACATCTTAAAGAGTACTTCAAATGGAAATAGAAAAGATTTAGGTCTTACCACTTGATTTGCTAAAAACTAGATCTGGTCCCGGATTAGGGTTTGTTAGAGAAACCCTAAAAATTCAAAATGTGAATTTCAAATTTCTGAAAGGATAGAAAGATGCACCTTGATCAGGTGAGAAGCTTGGTGTATTCAGAATTTGAGATCTACAAAGCTTCACCCTTCAGAAATGCCTTTTAGTCTTCCCGGGTTCACTAGGGAGGACCCTGAATTAGGGTTTGAGTTTCCCAGAGATTTATCCAGCCAAAAATCTTGATCCAAAGCTCTAAACTTTGATTTTTCCAAGGAGCTTCCAGCTATGTCTTCAGATTTCAGAAATTCCTATTTTTTAGGAAACCCTAATTTTTAGGGCCAAAACTGAAAGTGCTCAGACTTGAATTATGATTGGACAGATAGATTCTCCTCGATGAGTAGAGTCAATCTACTATACTGCTTTTCCAAAATCTGTGGAGAGAAACCCAATAAACAAGAAACCCTAGTTTTCGTCACTGCACAATGTCTTCTTCTCAGGTTAGCTCTGAAACCATGTTAAATTTTGAGCATTAATTCACAATACTCTAGGATCTTTACTAAGAGAATAACATATACAGTATATCAATGCATATCAATCATAACACGCATGTCAATCATCACGAGAAGCAAAAGCATGAGAGATAATAGACACATAGAGTTTCCGTGGGGTTAACCCTAAGGTGAAAAACCCCACAAATTCCTCAGAGATATATAGAGCAATAGTACAACCAAAGTACAACCAAAGTACAACCAAAGTACAAGAGATAGACTCTTCTTAGCAGCTGATCCTCCTCCTCACATGTGCGCCACTTTCCGAGTGAAGGAAGTGTGAGTTCTGAAGTGATCCAAATAGAGATCTCCTGATCTCTATTTATACTTGTCCTGTTTGCCCAATAACCTTATGGGGCCGACTTGTCTAGCTAGGTACAATAACTTCATATTACATTATATCGGGTTGACCCCTTACAAGGTGGTCTAATAACCCATCGGCAAGTTAACGCACTTGCGACACTTGTTAATACAAATGACGACACTTCCATATAGAGGAATAATACATCTCTATATGAGTACAATAAATATAGAAGTGAAATACATTCTGAAGTTACATATACATCAACACAAGGCTCATCCAAAGAGCGAAAGAGACTTGAAATATTTTTAGGATATGTAGCATACATGAGTCACATCAGTGATTCAGAACCCTCTACCTATGAGGAAGCCTCAAAGAAGCAAGTATGGAAAGATGCCATGGCAGAAGAATACAAATCTATCATGAAGAATGATGTGTGGGAAGTGGTTCCTAAACCTAACAAGAAGTCCATAGTAACTTCCAAGTGGCTTTATAAAATCAAGCATGCAGTTGATGGAAGTATTGAAAATTATAAAGAAATATTTGTGGCCCGTGGTTTCTCACAGAAAGAAGGGATAGACTATGATGAGACATTCGCTCCTGTGGCCAGGTACACTACTATCTAAACCATAATTGCCCTTGCTTCAGTTTTGGGTTGGAAACTTCACCATATGGATTAGAAGACTACCTTCCTCAATGGTGAGGTTGAGGACGAGGTTTACATACTAAACAACCTGAGCGGTTTGTAGTTCATGGGAAGGAGTCCCATGTATACAAACTTAAGAAATCCTTGTATGGGATTAAGCAATCCCCGGGGGATTGGTATTTGAGGATTGACAGTTGTCTTTTAATCTTGGGATTCTCCAAAAGTGAAGCTGACCCGAACCTGTACTTCAATATTGTGAAGAACCATCCATTGATCTTAGTTCTCTATGTTGATGACTTGTTCCTTACTAGAGAGGAGCAACATATAGCTCGGTGCAAGAGGGTGCTCGTTCGAAATGAAATAATCAGGTTTTATGCACTATTTTCTTGGTCTAGGCATTTGGAAAAGGAAATATGAGATCTTTCTCTCACAAGGAAAGTACATAGTTGATGTGTTGTAGAGATTTGGTATGATGGACTGTAAGTCCATGTCTACTCCAATGGTGTCTAATCTAAGAAGCTACATGAGTAAGATTCTGGATTGGATCTAGTGGATCCTACCATGTATAGACAACTCAATGGTTCCTTGATGTATTTGATACATAGTAGACCAGACATATAATATGCAGTGAGTATCTCGAGTCAGTTCATGTTTGCGCCAAGACATAGTGTCATGTCCCCTCCCATGGATCCAACACAAGGAAGGGAACATGATTGACATTCTGGGATTTTACAAAACTCAGACCAATTCATCAAATTCATACAAATAAAAACACATGTGCATGTGTATAATTAAAATAAACACAAAAGATGCAAGATCCACTACATGCATATCTAACATGCATTGATTTTCATAATCATAACAGTCCTCAATTAAAACATTGCATAAGTGAAACACATAGAGAATACTTATCTTGATATGATTCCTTCCCGAGCAACTAGCTATGCAACTACAACATTCCATCCATCCATAGGCCAGTTGTGTTTGTTAATATCTCAACACAACTGTCACCCTAGACCTGGGCATGATTTTTACAAGGAAAGGGAACTGCAACTGATGCACAGCAAAATGAACACCACATCTAAGCCAATCCAGTCCACAATTGGGGTTTATCAAGCCAAAATTGAACCCTCTTCTATTCTTGGATGCTTGCACTCAAGATCAATCCAAAAACCAAGGATACACATAACTCCTTCTATAGCATAATCTTCCCACATACAACAAGCTCAAATATTGGGCATGGATACACATTTATAACAATGAGATTTACAAAACAGGGTTCCATTTGTTGAATATTGTAACTTCTAAGAATATTATATTTGTACATTATTTATTCCGGAGATGTTTTATTCCTCCGAGGTAATCCTACTATGTATCTGGAGATGTTTATTCCTCCAGGGTTTGATATTAACTAGGGTTATTAGACCCACCATGTGTGGGTTGGCCCTGTAGTTATATTTTAGGGGTTATTAGACTTCTCCAGGTGAGGTCGGCCCCAACAGGTCTTTTAGTCAGTTGAGAGTCAAGTATAAATAGAGGAGGTGAACTCCTCATTAGATCACTCACTTGTGGAAGAGTGCGCACTTGTCTGGGAGATCAGCTAAGGAGACAAAGGAAGGAGGAGCACATCTTGTATTTTGGTTGATCATCTTATTGAGGAAAGCTTTACTGGGTTTTCTACCCCATGAGGGTTTCCCAGGATATATTGTGTGTCTATCTTGTGATTATGCTTCTTTCAGTGATCTTGCTTGGTTATTTGGTTTAAACTTAACATGGTATCAGAGCTAGACTGAATAGGACATCTTTCACAAGGTAAGACTATCTCTCTCTCTCTTTGGTGAAGTTAGGGTTTCATCCCAAAGTTGGTATTTTTGATTTTTGGTTGCATGGCTGGATAGCCCTTTTCAATACCTTTCTTTTAAGCCCTAGATCGAACTTTTTGGTTGGGTAGAAATCCGGGAATTGCAAACCCTAATTCTACCAAAAGTGCGATACGTCAGATTTTGGTTTCAGAAAAAAGTTGGAATTTTTGATTTCTGATTACATGGTTGGATAGCCCTTATCAAGTGCATTCTTTTAAGCTATAGATCGAACTTTTTGGTTAAGTAGAACTCCAGGAAAGTCAAACCCTAATTCTACCAAAAGTGTGATAAAATTCTGTTTCAGTTTCCGGAAAAGTGAAAAGTAACTTTCCAAGAAAGTCTACTCTGTCTCTTGGACTCCCCCAAGAGAAGATGGCTCCAAATACTAAGCTTGAAGACAAGCTAGAAGGCATAGAGAATTTCTGGGCATGGAAATACAGAATTGGTCTCATTCTTGAAGAGAATGATCTTGCTCAGTTTATCAAGGAAGAAGTTGCAGAACCAGAAGGAGATGAAGCCAAAGAGAAGCATAGGAAAGATTTGATTAGGGAAAAGAGAATCATAGCTGATTCCATCAAAGACCACTTGATTTCCCAAGTGGCCTCCAAAAAGACTCCAAAGGAAATGTATGATGCCCTAGGAAGAATGTATGATGGGAAGAACATCAATAGGAAGATGAATCTGAGGACTAAATTGAAGAGTACCAAGATGCACAAAGGAGAATCCATTCAAGACTACTTCTCAAGGGTTTCACAAATCAAGGAACAACTAGATGCAATTGGTGATACTCTTGATGAGGATGAACTTGTGATGACTGCCCTCAATGGTCTCACTAGATCTTGGGAGTCATTTATACAAACCATGTGTGCCAGGAAAGAGAGCATGAAGTTTGACATAGTATGGGAGGATTGTGTTCAAGAAGAAGCTAGGGTTGCAAATAGAGAAGCTCTTCTCAAAGAGGATGACCAAGCTTTAGCCACTCATACCAAAAGAAGAAGAATGAGTCATCTCAAGAGAGTTGACCACAAAGGATCTCAACACTTCTCTAGATCTAACAAGAGAAGAGGACCCAATTCAGCAAGAGATCTTTCTACGGTAGAATGCTACAGTTGTCATAAATTGGGACACATCTCCAGATTTTGTCCTTCTCAAAGGAAGAAAGTCTTCCACAAAAGACATCATGCACATATGGCAGAAAATGATAGTGAAGAAGAAGAAGAGGAAGAAGATGAAGAAGAGGTAGAGGTAAAACCCAAAAGGAAAAGATGTAAGGTGAAGAAAGAAGATCCAGAAGAATATGTTCTATTCTCTGCACTCTCTGGATCTGTATCTCCTGGAGAAGATACATGGCTCATTGATAGTGGTGCTTCCAAGCACATGATAGGTCAAAGGAAGACCTTCTCAAATCTTGAAGAAAAGTCTTCTTCACAGAAAGTATCTCTAGGAGATGACTACCAATATCCTATCAAAGGAATTGGTGAAGCTAGCTATAAGCTAGATTCTGGAACACCCTTGAAGATGAAAGACATCTTATATGTCCCAGGTTTAAAGAAGAACCTTCTCTCTATTTCAGCACTAGATAAGAAAGGCTTCAGAGTAGCCTTCATAGATGGACAAGTACTCATGTGGTCCAAAGGGAAGACAATTAAAGATGCAGTTGTTATTGGTGAAGAAGAAGGAGGTCTCTATAAACTCAAAGGTCATCCAGAAGCTGCCCTTGCACATGAGATCTCTAGCCCCAGTGAGCTATGGCATAGAAGATTAGCTCACATCAACTTTAAAGCCTTACCCTATGTAAGCAAGGTAGTCATAGGATTACCAGTTTTAAAAGCTGATCATGATGGCTCATGTAAAGGATGTAAGAAAGGGAAAAATATCAAGAACCCCTTTCCAAAGAGTGAAACAAAGACTAAGAACATTTTAGAGATCATACACTCAAATGTATGTGGTCCTATGCCCACCACTTCCTTAAGTGGGTTTGAATACTATCTTTCATTCATTGATGACTATTCAAGGAAAACTTGGATATACTTCCTGAAAGGTAAGAATGAAGTCTTTGGAAAATTCAAAGAGTTCAAGGCTCTAATAGAAAATCTATCAGACAAGAAAATCAAAACTCTCAGAACAGATAATGGCGGAGAATTCACCTCAAAGGAATTTGAGGACTTTTGCAAAGAAGCTGGAATTAAAAGGGAACTAACTACTCCTTACAATCCCCAACAAAATGGGGTGGCTGAAAGAAAAAATAGAACAATCATGGAAGCTGTGAAGACCATGATACATGACCAAGATCTTCCCATGTACTTATGGGCTGAAGCAGCCAAGACAGCAGTTTATGTGCAAAATAGATTATCTCGCAGTGCTCTTGAATTCAAAACTCCAGAAGAAGTGTTTACAGGTAAGAAGCCTGAGGTAAGTCATCTTAAAATATTTGGGTGTCCTGTGTACATCCACATTCCAAAAGAAAAGAGAACCAAGTTGGATCCCTCAAGTAAGAAGGGAATGTTTGTTGGTTATTGTGAAACTTCCAAAGCCTTCAGAATCTACATACCAGGTTTCCATCATATAGAAATAAGTAGAGATGTAACCTTTGATGAGGAAGCAGCTCTCAAGAAATCCAGAAAGTGTCAACTTGAAGAAGTTTATGAAGAAGATTCATCACCCAGAAATTCAGAGACTGTTCACATCCCTGAAGAAGCTACACCAGAGGATCATGACATGCTGGAACCTCAAGAACCCCCTGTTGCAGAACCTTCCAGGAAAAGAAGACCAGCATGGGCTAGAGATATTATTCAAGGAGCTGAAAGATATGGAGCTCCTGAAGGCTCCACTAGAGAAAGAAAGAAACCAAAGCTAGTGTCCAACTATATGGCCTTAATGTGTGATCTTGTGGATCAACTACCTTCTAGCTATGAAGAGGCAGCTCAGAAGAAAGAATGGGTAGAAGCAATGACAGGAGAATATCAGTCAATAATGAAAAATGATGTTTGGGATATAGTTCCCAAGCCAAAAGATAAAAGTGTGGTTTCTTCCAAATGGATTTTTAAAAATAAAACATGCCGCAGATGGAAGCATTGAAAAATACAAAGCAAGATTTGTAGCCAGAGGATTCTCTCAGAAGGAGGGAATTGACTATGAAGAAACATTTGCACCAGTTGCCAGGTATACTTCAATTAGAACTATTATGGCTCTTGCATCCATGATGAAGTGGAAATTACATCAAATGGATGTTAAGACAGCTTTTCTGAATGGTGTAATTGAAGAAGAAGTATACATAGAGCAACCTCAAGGGTTTGAGGTTAATGATGGAAGAACTCATGTATGCAAATTAAAGAAGGCACTATATGGGCTAAAACAAGCTCTAAGGGCTTGGTACGGAAGGATTGACAATTTCTTAACTAGAATGGGCTTTACCAAAAGTAAAGCTGACCCAAATCTTTATCTCAAGGTGATGGATGATGAACCAGTGATATTGCTGTTATATGTAGATGATCTTTTCTAACTGGAGATGAGAAACAGATTATTGAAAGCAAGAAGAAGCTTTCTTCAGAATTCGAGATGAAAGATCTCGGACTAATGCACTACTTCTTGGGTCTAGAAGTATGGCAAGAACCAAAAGGGATCTTTCTAAATCAAGGTAAGTACACTGTGGAGATTCTCAAAAGATTTGATATGTTGGAGTGTAAAGCCATGGCCACTCCCATGGACTCCAACTTAAAGTTATTAGTTAATGATTCATCAGAACTAGTGGACATAACTCTATATAGACAAATCATTGGATCATTGATGTATTTAACAAATACTAGGCCTGATATATGCTTTGTTGTAAATACCCTAAGTCAATATCTAGTAGAACCTAGAAAGGTTCATTTAATAGCTGCAAAGCATATAATGAGGTACCTAAAAGGTACATTAGATTTTGGCCTTTTTCTATCTTGGAGGTCATGAACTCAGATTATATGGTTACTCAGATTCTGATTGGGCAGGTAGTGTCTCAGATAGAAAAAGTACCTCAGGTGGATGTTATGGTCTTGGATCTGCCATGATCTCATGGTTCAGCAAGAAACAATCAAGTGTGGCCCTCAGTACTGCTGAAGCTGAATATATAGCTGCCTGTTCTGCTAGCTGTAAAGCAGTATGGCTTCGGAAACTTTTATCTGGAGTGTTTGACTTAGAAATGGACCCCACTGTGATTATGTGTGATAATCAAAGCTGCATCAAGATGACTGAAAATCCTGTGTTTCATGATAAGTCAAAACACATAGAGATCCGTTACTTTTATATTCGAGATATGGTGCAGAAAGGAGCTATCAAGATAGAGTATATAAGCACTGAGGATCAAATTGCTGATATCCTAACCAAGCCTCTGTCTCGAGTAAAGTTTGAACACTTCCGAGACAAGCTTGGTGTAGTTCAGAAGAACCCTCCTCGAAAGGGGGAGTAGCACAGTATGAGACAGACAAGCCTATCTCATCAATGATGAGGTTACCTATTTTTCTGCACTTACTCACCTAGAAATATTTAGATTTAGGACTCTTATATTCTTTATTTTGATGGTTAGATGTATACATGCTCTTGATGATAGATGTATACATGCTAGATACTTTTGATGATAGATGCTCTTGATGATAGATGTATACATGCTAGATACTTTTGATGATAGATGCTCTTGATGATAGATGTATACATGCTAGATACTTTTGATGATAGATGCTTTTGATGATTAGATGTATACATGCTTTGATGATGATGATACATGTTGTGGTTATACATGTTGTGGTTATACATGCTTTGATGATGATGATACATGTTGTGGTTATACATGTTATACATGTTGTGGTTATACATGTTTTGATGATGATGATACATGTTGTGGTTATACATGTTTTGATGATGATGATACATGTTGTGGTTATACATGTTTTGATGATGATGATACATGTTGTGGTTATACATGTTCTACATGTTGTGGTTACACATGTTTTGATGATGATGATACATGTTGTGGTTATACATGTTCCACATGTTGTGGTTACATATGTTTTGATGATGATGATACATGTTGTGGTTATACATGTTTTGATGATGATGATACATGTTGTGATTATACATGCTTTTGATGTTGATGATACATGTTGTGGTGATACATGTTATGATGATGAGGATACATGTTCTTGATGAACATGTGAAGGGATTGGATCATTCCTGGACTTCAGTCCGAAAGAAGAGCCGTAGACGTATGTCTTCGATAATGAAGGGATTGGATCATTCCTGGACTTCAGTCCGAAAGAAGAGCCGTAGACGTATGTCTTCGATAATGAAGGGATTGGATCATTCCTGGACTTCAGTCCGAAAGAAGAGCCGTAGACGTATGTCTTCGATAATGAAGGGATTGGATCATTCCTGGACTTCAGTCCGAAAGAAGAGCCGTAGACGTATGTCTTCGATAATGAAGGGATTGGATCATTCCTGGACTTCAGTCCGAAAGAAGAGCCGTAGACGTATGTCTTTGAGAATGAAGTCCTTGGTGGACGGTTGAGGATTAAGTCATCCTTGGACGTAGGTCCTAAAAGCACGATGAAGGATTGGATCATCCTTGGACTTTGGTCCTGTAAACTGAGCCGTAGACGTGACGTCTCCGAGAACATGATAGGACTGGATCGTCCCTGGACTTCGGTTCAAAAGGTACATGACTGGTTTACATCATTCCTTGATGATGACGATGTTCGTGTAATGACGATGACGATGTTCGTGTAATGACGATGCTGATGATCATGCTGATGATCGTGTGATGACGATGACGATGATCGTGTGATGACGATGCTGATGATCGTGTGATGACGATGCTGATGATCATGCTGATGATCATGTGATGACGATGACGATGATCATGTGATGACGATGCTGATGATCGTGTGATGACGATGCCGATGATCGTGTGATGATGATGCTAATGATCGTATAACGATGCTGATGACGATGTTGACGTTCCAGTAACTAGTCAAGTTACTGATGATGATGAATTGAAGAAAGCTTCCGATGATATATAGATGATGTAGTAAATGACTCCTTGCTCCTACAGATGTTGTTATAATATCCTTCTCGTTAAGGGGGAGTGTTGAATATTGTAACTTCTAAGAATATTATATTTGTACATTATTTATTCCGGAGATGTTTCATTCCTCCGAGGTAATCCTACTATGTATCTGGAGATGTTTATTCCTCCAGGGTTTGATATTAACTAGGGTTATTAGACCCACCATGTGTGGGTCGGCCCTGTAGTTATATTTTAGGGGTTATTAGACTTCTCCAGGTGAGGTCGGCCCCAACAGGTCTTTTATTCAGTTGAGAGTCAAGTATAAATAGAGGAGGTGAACTCCTCATTAGATCACTCACTTGTGGAAGAGTGCGCACTTGTCTAGGAGATCAGCTAAGGAGACAAAGGAAGGAGGAGCACATCTTGTATTTTGGTTGATCATCTTATTGAGGAAAGCTTTACTGGGTTTTCTACCCCATGAGGGTTTCCCAGGATATATTGTGTGTCTATCTTGTGATTATGCTTCTTTCAGTGATCTTGCTTGGTTATTTGGTTTAAACTTAACACCATTGGTTCTTCCACTTCATGGCACACCCAAAATGAATTATGGGGAGGGAAATTCAACCACAGGGAAGAAACAATTTCTTCCACAGGTATCTACACATTTAAATGGAAAACAATACCTCCCTAGATCCCCAAATCGGATTCATCTTCCTTCTAGATGTTCTACAACTCAAAAATGACCTCCCAACTAGAGGAAATCGAGGAAAACTCAGAAAAAATGTGAGGGGAAACACCCAGCTATCTCCCCACTCGTGAGAGATCAAAACTCCTGCATGGAGAATGGATTGGGGAGAAATTTCGTGGCTCTTTTATTTCCCAAGAAGCCAAACATGTTTTCCCCAAAAATGGTGGCTTTCCCATACCCGAATTTTGGATAACCATACCTCCCCATTCCCCCAAGGTATTAACTACGTCAACCAACTCTTGGGAGAAATAAATGATTGGGTACAAAAGTCAACATGGGTAGTTGAAGGTTCATGGTTTCTCTCATTAACACTTGGCTTGAATCTATTGTCTCCAAGGACTTGAATATTCCCCTCCCAATTCCTTGTAAAAATCATGCCCCCATACTCTTGTTGCATTTCATAGCTAGTTGTGGGCATTTTTATCTAAATACATGTTTACATATTATTTATGATTGCCATTGTGCCAAGATAACACACGATCTAATGCATCAGTTTTCAATTTCCACTAGAAGAACAATAAATCTATGGTGGGGCCTTGGCCTTGAGCTCCTCACCACGATTTAATAACAATATTACATCATTTACATCTTAAATGAAATGGGGTCAAAATTGAGATATTACACGTAGACATTGGGTTGTTACCAAGCATGTGCTTAGATACCTTTGAGGTACTATTGCTTATGGACTCAAATATGCCTCCAATGGTGGAGTGATGTTACTTGGATATGTTGACTCCGAATGGGGTGGTAGTATTGTGGACCGAAGGAGTAAATCTAGATTTTGTTTTATCTTGGGATCAACTATGATCTCTTGGTCCAGTAGGAAGCAGGGATCCATAGCCCAGAGTACTACATAAGCAGAGAGTATTGTAGCTAGTACCACCTACTGAGAAGTTGTGTGGCTTAGGAATCTATTTGTTGGGTTGTTTAGTGAGAAGATTGAGACTACTGTCATTCGCTCTGACAATCAGAGCTGCATAAGGCTCTTAGAATACCCCATGTTTCATGATAGATCGAAACACATTTAGATGAAGTATCACTACATCAGAGACATGCTCCAGAGAGGTGCCATAAGAATTCAGTACATTGCTACTGGAGAGTAGATATCATATATGTTTACTAAGACTTTGTCAGTGGCGAATTATAGTACTTCACAAACATGCTTGGAATGGCAGAGAATGCCTCCCTCGCTGAGAGGGAGTGTTAAAGTTACCACATCATGAGTCATTCTCTGGGTCAATCTTGTGTGTCAAGATTGAGCCTTGTGTGTCGAGGTAGTGCCTTATAGGAGCCTGAGTTGGCAACATTAACATGATGAGATAGACACCAAGACCTAATGCAACTAACGATTGATACATTCTTCAGATGACCCAAAGGAGAATAATGACTCATGGAATTGGTGAAACTCGAAGACAAGCAGATTATCCAAGTGGTTTGAATGAAATGCAAACGAGTGGCATGTTCAAGAGAGACTATAGAAACCGCCAATAATACAGGTGAATACAAACTCTTTCCTTATTCCCCATCATGTTTGATGAGTACCTCTTTGTTTATTAATGATCTTGAGGAGGGAAACAGATAGGAGGGGTTTGTCCCTAAAAGGGTCCTTCAATGTTACATTTTAACGAGTCCAAAGAAGGTAAATTCGACGTCATTTCATAATTAAAGAGTCTGAAATAACTAAAGAAGACTCCAACGAGTACTTTTTTGTAGATTTTAGTCTCCTCACCCAAAAAAGGATAAAACAACGTGAGAGAGAACACTTCTAGTCATGATTAACTAGAGTGTTTCTTTTTCGTAAATAGTCTCACTAGTCCGAAAAAGGGGTAAACTATCACCAGAAAGACGATCTTTCTAATACTTTCACAAGCGTGAAATAATCATGTTCACTTGGCGACCTTTTCCTATTTAGGGAGTCTGAAAAGAGTGTAAAGGATAACTCCAGGGGGGTTCCTTTTTCGTAGAAGTTTTACAAGCCCTAAAAAGATATAAAATCTAACTTGGTGATTTATTCTCATGTATTTACGAGCATGAGAAAGAAAAAAGACTCAGCTCAATACCTTTTATACTTAGTTTTAATGAGCATGATAATGGTATAAAAAACGCTCTAAATCCTTTTCACACTTGATAAGGAGCATGAAAAGTCAACAATGGTCTCTGTCATAATCAAACATTACTATCTTCAATCTCCGAGCTTCAGAACAAAGTTTAGAGCTATGACAAGGATTTAAAACACAAAAATAAGATTAACTATAGAAAAAAACCCATGGAATAATAAAAATTAAGAAGGGAATATTCCATTTTGATATAAAAAGGGTGAATAGTAAAAAACATTTACCATTGTATTTTCACCAAGTTGAAAAGTGAGAAAAATCCCCTTCCAAGCTCAAATTTGTGGTGAAGATTGCAGGAGCGTCAGTCGACCGTTCAGCTTCCCGTCAGTTCCTGGTAATATTATACTCTCTTCCCTTCAGTTTCATGGTAGAAAATTTGATTTTTATGCATGTTGTGGGTGTTTTTATTTCTCATTCCATAGGGGAAAGTGCGCACCCTGGGTGACGCACTTCTCCCTTTCGGGAAGCGTGCCACTCAACGCTGACGCACATCCCGCATAAACTAAGTGCATCGTTGACACCCTGTCTACAAAGTCGGGGTGCGTCAGCGCAGATTGGCCCAAGATATTGGAAATGGGGGCCAAAAGAGGAATTCTTTTTCTATGATATGGACCTAATACCCTTCAAATTGATGTTTATGCAGGGTTTAACACTAAAAATGGTTCAATGGAAAGAACGTGAGCATGAATTGGAGGACATGCAAGCGGAAAACGATCCACATTCCATCAATGATTTGAGAGAGCATGGGTTGCTAAATTTATTCCATGTACAGAGAATGAGAGCCCAAATACAACTATTGGATTATTTGATCCGGCTGTGGGATGTAGACCAACAACATTTCTGAGTTGGAGCACACATCCTCACTTTGGACATTGAGGATATATACTTTTTGACGAGATTATCCAGGCGTGGAGCCCTGGTTTCACTATCCGGACCTAGGGGTGGTGACCGGACTACCGAGGACGTTATCAGATAGTTTTGGACTCTAGATACACAAATGTTGGGTGGGAAAAGTCCCATCAAGAACGTGCGGGATCATCCCTTGAGAACCGTACTGTTCACTATTGAGCAAGTGGCAGGTAGTAGGGCACCACATCAGTCCACCAAGGATCACATGCTGTACACCATCGAGTGCATGGATCCTACAATGTTCAACTGGTGCGAGGGGTTCCTCGCGAACTTTAAAGAACAGTTGACCAAGTGTCGAAGAGGGGAGCTCAAGCAGTTTGGTTATGGATCCACTGTGGTCTCTTTCTTCTTGGATATGGTTCCCCTTCTCTGTGCCTAGGTAGATATCAGTGATCTCGATCCGCGTGACCCACGTATGAAGTAGTGGACTGAGGTGATGGCTCTCCATGGTGGTGGTGGGCCCATGATCACTTATGGACCTACTTTCTTGAGGTGGCTATGTATCCAACTCCTCATGGTAGAGGACTATGTGTATGCAGGGGAAGAATTCCGAGGAGACCCTGAATTAGCTCTTCCCGAGGGAGAGCAATGGGGAGAGATAGGTAAGAAAAAGACTCTTTTTTTTGTATTTTGTGATTTTCTCATTTTTTTGTGTAGTAATGATATACTATATCTTACTTACATAGATGTTGGCCCATCGAGACCGACAAGATCCTCACCTATCGAGAGGCAAGGAGTGCTTCGTGAGATGGCAGCGGTTCATCAGGAGGTTGTGGAGGAGCTAGATGATTTGGAGGAGAACCTTGAACGGTTGACCGCAGACATTTCAAACATCTCTATAGACGACCTGCCGTGAAACTATCAGCATAGGATTGCTAGAGTTTCGGGTCATTTTGGTCGGATGCTCCGCCGGGTGGCTAGGGCCATCATATGCTATCATGAGCACCGTTCGTGATAGGTTGTATATGCGATGATATACCGAAATATACGAGCTTCATATTTTTGTAGATGTGACATACTAAAAGTCGTGGGCTTCATATTTTTTGTATCAGTACCTTTTTGTACAACATTTTTCTAGACTTAATATAAAATGCTATCTAGGGGTTTATACAAGGTGTTATGATGGATATGGGTCTCATGTGTGTTTTCTTATACATTAATAGATAATTTACATGTCATGTTAATTACGCATCTTTAATAAAAATGATTACAAACGTGCATGTGCCAATCTAATACGAAGTTAGCCAACGAATTGACAACCATGTTCATACATCTCGGGATATGTAAGTATTGAATAAACTCAGAAGAACTTTCCAAGAGACGTACTCTCCGGAACAGGCGAAGTAGTGTAGTGTCACGGATAGCGTAGACTTGGTTTATATGGGATACCACTAGTTGAGAATTGAGGTAGATGACAACGTGGTACACACCGATGGAAAAAGTATCGGTTAACAATCCAATCAGCACATGATATTCAATGATGTTATTAGTTGCAGGACCTAGGAAAGTTACTCCTGAGATTATCAATTCACCGGCAGGGGAATAGACTACCCAAGCTTCCAAGGCGAGGTTCCGGGTGTGCCGGCTAGCGCCATCCGCGAATCCATAGCAGGTTTCCATTTGCACATCCAGGAATAACATGGTATAAGTGATAATCGAGATAAAACCCTAACACACTAAAATGAAAGTGTCACACCAACACAAACACATGTCATGTACAATATATACAGAGTACTGATGCAAGATAGCTTAAGCATAGTACCACTTTAGGTAGATCCCATTTCAAGGCTCCCCTAAGGATATTCCATCATAATCAACTAACTCATAATCTCCTTTTTCCAAAACACTTTTTACGATGTATGGCCCATGCCACATGGACTCAAGTTTACCTGCCCCCATCTCATCATGTTTTTGGTCATATGTCAGGACTAAATCACCCTCATTGAAGATATGGGGTTTTACAAATTTGTCATACTGGGCCTTGATGCATTTCTTATGCGCCTCATTGGCCAGAGCTGCATCACAGCGAGTTTCGTCGAGTCTAGCTAAGTATAAGAATCTTTCTTCCTCAGTGGTTGTGTTTGGTAAAATTTCAATGACTAGTTTCAGGGACATAATTTCTCACTCAATAGGCAATACTGCCTCTAGTCCATACACCAATTGAAAAGGTGTGAAACCAGTGGCGTTTTTTTATGGAAGTTCGGTATGCCCAAAGAGCTAAAAAAAGAATCACATGCCAATTTGACTTATGAGTACCTACCATGCGCTGAATCATAGTTTTCAATACCTTGTTGATGGCCTCTACTTATCCATTTGATTGAGGATAGTAGGGGGTTTATTTTTCACATCGAAATCCCAACTTGGCGCTTAATTCATCTACCATCTTATTTGGGAAATGTGATCCATGGTCCACGATGATGGCTTGTGGGACTCCGAATATAGCAATGATATGATTGAACATAAAGATTGCGGTTGTTGCACCATCTTTCTTATATGTAGGCATAGCCTCGGCCCATTTGATAAGTAGTCTACAATGACGATAATGTAACCATGAACTCCGGCCGAGGTAGGCTTACAGTGCATGAAGTCAATGCCCCATTTTGAAAAGTTGACGATGACGATAACTGGATGGAGTGGGGCTGGGTGTGTACGCGTTTTATGATGAAAAATCTGGCAAGGAGGATACTTCTTGACTGCTTCCATACAATCCTTGAAGATGGATTTCCAATAGTATCCAGTGCGTAATATCTTTTGGGTTGTATCCATCCCAGATATATGACCGCCACATGCCCCCGAGTGACAATCATTCAAAACATTCTCATCCTCTTCGTGAGTTAAACAATGTTGTAAGATGGAATCGATGCCACGACGATAGAGGGTATCACCGATGATCAGGTAGTATTTTGCGTGGCGATGGATATGACGACGTTCATCGCGGGATAAGTGAGGGACAAAGCATTATGTTTGGAGATATAAGGTGATATCTCCGTACCAAGGGTCAGAAGTACTGATAAAAAACAATGACTCATCGGGGAGATAGTCAATGGGCTTAGATTCTTGGTCAATACGAGGAAGATGACAAATGAGCTCCGCGAATACTAATGAATTTTTAGATTTAACATTTTCAAACTGGAGATCAAATTCTTGGAGAATCACGATCTGGAACGAGTATTTTCCCCCTAGTACCTGACATGTCAGGACATGGTACATGGGGTTAGAATCGACGATGATAGTAGTTGTTCAGAATAAGATATAATGACGAAACTTCTGGACAACGATGACTGCTTCCAAAGATAACTTCTCAACATGTGAATAATGGGTTTCAGAGTCTATGAGACCCTTTCTAAGGTAGTAAATCACATGTTCCTGCACGTTGCTATCCTCCTATAATAAAACCATACTAATAGTTGAGGTAGAGGCATCAAGATAGAGGATGTAATCCTTAATGTAATCCGGTGGTTGTAACACGGGCGCGTGGGTAATAGCGTGCTTGATATTGTCAAAGGAACTTTGGGCATAGTCATCCCAAATAAACAGGACATCCTTGTTTAACAATCGCATATAAACCCGTGTCTTTTGCACAAAATTACACACGAAATGATGTAGTTAGTTTGCCTTCCCCTGCAAACTTTGAAGTTCCATAATGTCTGTAGGTGGGGGTAGGGATACAATGGAATCTATCTTGAGGGGATCAATGTGGATCCCATATTTGGAAATGATGAAGCCAAGGAGACGTCCGGACTCCACACAGAATATGCACTTACGGGGATTTAAATGGACATTGTACCGTCGACATCTAAGAAACACAGCTGTCAGATGATCGATGTGAAACTCACGACGATTTGAATGAGTGGGAAAATCATCGAGGTAGGGTTCCAAAAAATTCTTGATATCGTGAAAGGCATACGACATGGATGCTGGAATGTGACACCAACATTTTTAAGGACAAAAGGTAATTTAAGATATGCAAATGTACCCCATGGGTAGATGAAAGCAGTTTTATGTTGCTCTGCTGGGTGGATCTCAATCTGATTATAGCCAGAAAAGCCATCCATGAATGAGAAGATGACACTTCCGGCACAATTGTCAATAATTTGGTCGATAAATGAGCTAGGGTAATTGTCATTAGGACAAGCCTTATTGAGATCCCTGTAATCAACACAAATTCTGAGGGTTCCTTGTTTTTTTGTAATCGGGATGACATTAGAGACCCAATCTGTCAAGGGGACAGGATAAATGAACCCATATTTCAACAACTTTTCAATCTCTACTTTGATGGCTGCATTTTTTCTAGGGTGTACTAGACGGAGTTTTTGTCAGACAGGTTTTGCGTCAGGATATGTTTTGATTTCATGCACAACAATAGTAGGATCAATCCTGGGCATTTCTTCGTAGCTCCATGCAAATGCGTCATCGGGAGAACAAGTTTGGCAAATGTGGATGTGTTCCACGATGCCTAGTTTTCCAAATTCCCCTCGGTTACCGTATCTTGGGTGAGAATAGGAGATTGAGGGTTAGGAAGTACATCCGATGAAACAATAGTGTGAATTGCATTCTCTACCGTGTCTAACGGCAGGAGGAAAGACGATCAACGATGATGGTATTCCCATGGAGGCTCATCCAAGCTCATAATCTCCATGATCGATTCATCAGAGTGAAAAGTTTGGAGGAGATGATTTAATAATGGTGAGGATGAGTTCCACCGAGATGGAAAAGAACCTAAGTCAGATGCCACCAAGTGGATCAGACGCCGATTGGATGGCCTCATAAGTGGCTTCAGAGGGGCTGAGAGGCATCGCATCTCCAATCGAATCGAGGTGATTAATATTAGGAACAATCCATTGGTCTACTGATTTGGAGGAGGATGGGATCATGGATGAGATCCTGTTCACCATGGAAACATGTGATGGGGGATCAAGTGTTGGAAATACTCCCACCAGTGATGAGTATTTTAGGATTCCTACCCCCACTTTCTCATAAATTTGTGACGAATGTCCTAAAAGAGGGACATTAATCTACAGGATGAGTGGTGGTGTCCGGTGTATGAAAATCTAACTTGTCGATAATGATGATTTTTCCATGATGGGGAAATTGCACAATGCGGAAGACGAATGATGTGACCGTAGTCATGGCGTAGAACCAATTTCGACCAAGTAACAGGTTATAATCTAATGGGGCGAAAACTGCTTCCACGTTAATGGAAACAGTCTTACCTCCCAACTCAACGGCTAAAGATTGTAGAATCCTGTGTGGTTGAAATCCACGTCCGTCAAATGATTTCAGAGTAGTAGGGGAACAGTTCAACTTAGGAGAGACAATGTCTCTCCAGCAGGACATCGACATAACATAAGTAGATTCTCCTTCGTCTAAAACAGTACGATGGATACTTTTCCCATAGACATTGGTGACGATATGAAATGCCAATTGGTGGGAAAGCCTCAGCTTGAAATATTCCAATCTAAACATGATAGTGTTAGAGGAATCCGGATCCACTGCTCCAATAGAAGATAATAGAGTCTTACTGATTGGGACAATTTTGTAAGAATTCAAGCATCGACATAGAACAAGGAGCCTGGGCTATATCTTCTGCAATATTGTAGTTTTGAGCGGCACGGGCATTAGGGTTGAAAATGGATTTTCAAATCATGCTTTTTGGTGGACGTAATACTGCATTTGGTAGAGGTTCTCTATGGTCAAAGGACCTTGTGGCAAAGGGATATTGGACGTAGAAGTGGAGGATTTTTCAATATTACCTCCATTGGATTCCTTGTCAGGAATAGAGTCGTATGTACGTGACCGGGTAGATAAGTTGATTGTTTCAATGCGCATCATGAGAACATGAGCGATCGTGGAGGGTTCTCCTTGAGAAGGAGTTGGTTGTTGTGAAACCATTTGCTGTTATTGTGTAAGAATGGGTCTGTTAGAACTGCGGGTGGCGGGTTCTCTTTGAGAAATATTTGGACTTCTTCATGATGTGGACATTCTTTCATAAAGTGATCGCCATTGCACAATAAGCAAGGATATTTGGCCTTCCATCTCAATTTTGTGTCATTAGGATCGGAATTGTTTTTATGTTCCTACTGGTTAGAATACTTCTTGGATTTTCCTTTGTTCTTCTTTTTACCACTGGGTTTCTGAGATGAAGCAAATTGGATTGAATTCATCTCCGCAGTGGAAGCAGGACTGGGTGACTAGTTGGTATTGTTGTCAGCCAGTGACAAGGTTGGGGTTGTATCCATATGGCTCTGTGATCCAACTGATTGGGTAGCAGGCTGGGTATGAACTGAACCAATGATGCCATCGACATGTGATCCCGTAGGATTTTTTGTCGGGTCATGTGTGGGGAATGGGGCATTAGGAATTATGTCTTATAACATGCCAGATTGAGCGTAGACTAAGTCTAAGTACTGCACACGCAAGATGGCTTCTTCTTCCGTAATGGCACCTCCCATAGCAATGTCTTTGGCTATGGTAGATAACAATGACTTAGTAAACCAATCAGCTAGTAGTTGATCCAGAATGGGAGCCTTAATGAGATGATGTCTTCTTCTCCACTCATGAATATGATTAGAAATGTGAGTGGAGGTTGATTTTCAAAGAGAAAACAAAATATCCGTGACGATTTCATAGCGAATCAGTAATTGAAAATGAGTCAAAAAATCCATAGCTAAAGACCTAAAATCAACGAAAGAGAGGGGTGGTAAAACAATGTACCACTTTGTGGCGATACCTGTGAGGGTTCGTTGAAAGAGCCTCAAATGGATAGAATCATCCATCAATGAGTTTGAGGAGCACCATAAATGATATGTCGTCACGTGGTTCTTTGGATACTCACTGGGTTTTCCGTCAAATTTGGGTATGTTTGATGGTAACTTCACAGGAATGGGTGGCCAATTCATGCCATGTTGGATGGGATTGTTGGTCAAACATGACAAGTCCGACATATCTAACATAGGAATACATGGTAGTTGTCGGTTTGGCTGTGGATACTGGTAGTATTGATAAGAAATTTGGGTACTAGTAGGACTATTGATGGATTGATCATAAGGTCCTCAAATAGAGGGTTGTCCATATGGAAGTGTTCCTCCCATGTTAGGAGGTGGACCTGATGGGGGTCCTCCTCCTGAATGTGGGGGCTCTCCGCTGGAATATGGGGGTCCTCCAGGTAGTGGAAGTGGAGGTGGGACAGGTGGTTGCGGAGGGGGTGGGGTAGGTGGTGGTGTTAACACCTAAAAAGTGCTCACTAGCTCATTCCCTTATTCACATGACCCATTTGTCCACTTTTCCCACCATCTAAGCCTCTAAAGCCAACAAAAGGTCACCAAAAGACCTTAATACACCCCTTTTCCCACTCAAAAAGATTATTTTTCCTAAAAAAGCATAAAAAACCCTCAAAAAGGGTCCAAAATTCCCAAAAATATTAAAAAGGGAATAAAAATATTAATTTTATTCAAAAAAGGAAAAAAGGAGGGAAAAGTACCTAAACCATGTTAGTCAATACCATTGGTTTCCACAAAACCACAATGGTATTCCCCACCACCAAAACCTATAAAAAGGTGGTAGGGGCTCCTCATTTCACATCCATCCATATGCCTATCCTCATGCTGCCAAAATCTCCCTTGAGCTTTTGGCCATTGTAGCAACCTTGGAGAAATGACCCTTTCGAGTTTGGAGCCGCTCATCCTTGGAGCTTCTCAACTATCTTCATCACTTGGAGGTATTATTATTGCAAGCACTTGCTTGCCCCCATTTTCAATACAAAAATTATTTTTTATATTTCTTGTTCTTGTTTTTTAATTCAAAAATGCACATGCTAGTTTAGTTTAGATTTACATTTAGTTTATTGTTTTTGCTTAATATTGAAACTGCTGCTACTAGTTAGCAGGTTCCCATAGCACTAAGCTTGGTTGCAAAACCAAGCCAACAGTTTTTGGCGAATCCGTTGCTTTCGAATTTCTAGATCTCACTTTTGCTTTAGATCTTAGTTTTTGATTATATTAGTTAGTTTAATTCATAGATCTGCCACCCTAGACAGCAGATCCATTGCTGTTCTAGATCTGGGCCCATTTTATTGCCATTAACAGCCCGAAATTCTCAATTTTTGGGTTCGATTTTTGGCGTTCGCGTACGACTTTCGCCTTGCGGCTTTTTTCCTAACAGTCGCGCTGCTCATCGCGACTGCGCGGCCCTTTTCCGCGCGGTTCACCATGGCTTCGTGGCCAATTAGTGCGCTACACATCGCGGCTTCGCGGACATTTTCCGCGCTGCACATCGCGACTGTGTGACGAAATCCCGCGCGGTCCATCGCGGTTGTTTTGTCAAAACCCGCGATGCCATTTTTTCCATTCGGCCGATCCGTTTAAAAATTAATTTTTTACTGTATTTTCTGCCCACATAACACATTTTACAGTACTAAAATTCTAGCATTGTTTACAGCCATAGATAAATTTTACTATTTAAAACGCACCTTTGAAAAAGTCTTTTTAAAATTTTCAGAAATTGAAAGAAGGACTTATTTGCATTTTATCTAGATTAAAATTTTGCTGTTTACTTCTTTGATATTTTGCCCATATCAATTTTTGAAAAAGAAATCCATTTATTTCTTTAGGAAGTCATATTATTTGCTTTCCTATTTCAAAAGATCCTTTGTTTTTTGAATAGTCTTTACAAAGCATTTTCCATTTATTGAAAAAGTCATATTATTTGCTTTACTATTTCAAAAGATCCTTTGTTTTTTGAATATTTTCTGCAAAGCATTTAATTTTTTCAATTTCAGTTTAAAATACCACACGTGCACCCACTCAAACACATAATTTAAACTGAGCCTTAAAATTTACCCTAACTTAAACCAACTTTTAACCCCACTTGGGGAGCACTTAAAAGAACTTTGTAGTTAGGTAGTATTGAGGGGATAGGTGTTCCAATAACACCCCTCAGTTATTACATTTGAGACATAGCTGTTGTCCATTAGGGAACCAAAATATCCTAGTATTTATTGGCATGGTCATAACCAGTTTATCGGAAGGCCTCTCCCCTAGGAGGGTTGAATTCTCGAGGATGGTTCCGGAAGCCTGAGTGGAATACCGAAATCCATTCAGTAACCGAAGGGCTACCATTCGCAGTTCTCGGGATATCCCTGTATTGGGATATTGCGGTAAAAGGACCAAACGGAAGATTTACCTTTTCTGGACGTGTCATGAACGGAGTATCCTAGTTGCCATTCTTTAGGATTGATTACCCGGTGTCCCTCCCGGTAGGGGGATATCTAGCCGTTGATTCAACACTCAATATTGTCTGACTTGGATTTCATCACCTTGCAGAGGATATCGTTTGTTGCTTCACAATACTTTTAGTTAGGTGTTTGCATGATACAATCCACCTTTGGTCTAGTAGCACCTATTTTTTCTAGAAGCTGTTTGCCTGTTGGTACTCTGACCATTTTTTGCATCCCTCCACTTATTATAGCACAGCTGCTATAATAAGTGCCTTTTGAGGTTTATTTTTTTGGCCTAAGAGCCTTCATTTTCACTCCCCTTCTTGCACCCTTGGTTGCATTAGGGTTTCGAGTTTGTTTTATACATTGCCACCTTACATTAAATGTTTTTACACAAAAACTTATTTCTCACCATTGAGAATTATAGACGCTCTCGTCGTCTTCGGGGCGAACTCCCAGAGTTCAGTCTACTTGGCTCTCCACGTCACCGACGTAGAGCCTTATCCCTTGACTCGACACATCGTCGGTCAACCATACAGTCATCCGATTCTGACACGCCTCACTTCACATCTGATTCTGAGGCAGAATCCAAAAACCCTACCGAGTTATTACCAACCAACCTCATGGCTGGGACACAATTCGACCCACTTTTTACCAGCACCATAGGTGATACATCCACGGACCCTTCTACTGTGGTGCCATCCATGGAAACCACCACCCCCCTAGGTATGCCGAATATGGCGGACACTCCACCTTTAGGAATGCCCAACACCGGCCCACCACCTGTTATGGGTATGCTGAACATAGGGGTCACAACCCCTTTCATTTCCACAAACCAGATCCCAGGAAATCCTGGTACTGTCCCTAACCCTAATGTAACCCAGGAAATCCTGGTACTATACCTTCAATACCTAGCATACCTTTAGGCGCTACAGGACCCCTACATCATACCACCATGACTAGTCATGTCTCAGTCCCAGTCGCTACATCTGCTAGCTTACCATACATGGCGAGTCTGAACTTACCAGACTTAGCCAAGCTCACCAATGATCCTATCAGACACGATCCTGCGTGGCCTCACATGCCCACCAAACTCCCCTCCGACATCCCTAAGTTTGAGGGCAAGGCAGGTGAGGACCCCCAAAACCATATCATGTCCTTCCATCTATGGTGTTCCTCCAACTCCGTAGTGGACGACTCTCTCCGCCTCCGTCTGTTACAACGCACCTTCACTGGCTCTGCAACCAAGTGGTATATTGAGCAGCCCCATGGGACCCATGCCACCTTTACCTCCCTTGCCTCGACCTTCCTGCAGTTCTTCCAGTTACCTGTCCGCTATGATGCGAGAGTTGAGATCTTACTGTCTTGCAGACAGAACACGGCCACCCACATCACTGACCACATTCATGAGTGGCGTCGACACCGAAGCCTCTGCAAAATCAAGTTAGATGACCGTATCTTCTTAGATTGGTTTCTCAAATCCCTCCTCCCTCTCATTGCCAAGGATGTGGCATCCGAATGACCCCAGTCTGAAGAAGAGGCCATCCTCAAAGCCCAACAGTTTGACCTCATTTACGCCCAATCGGGTTATCTATATACCATTATACCAGATGCCCCTCGGGGCGAGTCATCCCAACACGATGCGTCGGGGGCATCCCATGCCGCAGATGGAATCATTGGTCGTATGGCCTCACATCCCTAACCCTTTTCCATTGCACATCCTAGCCAAGGCCCCGACCTTTCGCGGGCTACATCTCAATCTGGAGCAACCAATTCATACGCTCCCGTGGCACATCACCACCATATCCATGGACCTTCATGTCCACCTCATTTTTTTGGTCATGCACCACCCGCATACGCCCCCCCAGCCGCACCTCAACCACTGTATTACCCACAACAAGCTGCGACAGCTAGCCCAACACCTCTAATAGCTCAGGGTTACCAACGACCCCAGCAGGTAACTGGACCTCCTCCACCCCCGCCAGCTTATTATGCACCACAACCTGCTCCTGCACCTGCGGCAAACCAAAATCCTCCCACTGCTCAAGGGCAAGTGTACACACAACACAACCAGCGCCAGCACCAAAACAACCAGCGCAACCAGGGTGGGAAACCAAACCGTGGAAGAGGGTGTAACTACGGAAACAACCAACAACAACATCAAGGTCCTCCACCTCCCAATCCTCCTCAAAATAACAACGCTGCTCCTCCCAACCAGAATCCGGATCGTAATCCCAGGAAACCCAAAAACAATAACATCATAACAAACCATCCTTGTTCTATTTGCGGGGTCTATGGCCATTACACACATGCTTTCCCACATTTGGAGCGAGCTCGACAACTCTGGACTGACGATGCCCATCGTCAAGGACAAGCGGCTGCTCAGCCGCCACCCAACCCTCCACCACCTCAACATCAACCTTTGGTGCTGAAAAACCCCTTTCCAAACCAAGGCGTAGTGAACACTCAGCCGTTAGCTCCCCCTCAGGGCAACGCGCCACCACAACAAATCACTTATGCCGCTCCTAATCAACCCATGTTTGATTCAGATACTCACCATTTGTTGATGATGTCATCCGCAGATGCCAGCCTCCAAACCTGACGGAACCAATATGGCTCCACCCCTGAAGCCCCTCCCGCCGACAAGAACACTAACGTCCATCCCACAGATCAGACGTTACGTATACCTTCGGCTCCACTCGATGGCAATTCTAAAGCACCTCGCTTCCCACTTCGTCGCATCAACAATAATCCCAATGCTCGCGCTGCGTCGAATTACAACATCATAGACGACTTAGCCCAGTCTCCAGCAGCCATGTCTACTTTAGAAGTCTTGAAAAACTGTCCTTCACAGTGCAAGACTTTGCTCTCTGCCATTGGCGCTATTGACCCCAATGATTCACAACTGATGGCATTCAATTTGGACCAATCCGAACCACACTTGCCTTCCACTTTAGCATTCCAAGTTTCCGTTTCCGTTCGGAATCTTGTCATCCATCGGTGCATTATCGATGAAGGGGCCTCTACATGCGTTATGTACACATTCGTTTGGCAGAAGTTGGGATCTCCTACTCTCCAGCAGTCCACCACTGCGTTGCGAGCCTACAACGGCCATTCGGCTCAACCCCAAGGTCTCTTAGCTAATGTCCCCGTCCAACTGGCTGGTAAAACCGTGCTCATTGACATTGAGGTCATCAATTCCCAACTCGATTATAACCTCTTACTTGGTCGCAGCTATATGTATGCCATGCGGGCAGTTGCCTCATCCGTTTTCCATACCATGATGTTCCCCCATGAGGGACGCGTGGTCAAGGTCGACCAACTCACCTATTACGATCCCAAGGCCCCCGCCGCACCTGAAAATGTTCTCCCCATGGTTGAACAACCTGTTTGTGGTGCAACTACCTCGTTTGTTTCCTCCGTGGGACCCAGACTTTACTTCGACGCGCCGATGACTTCTACATTCCAATCTATTCCACCACCGTCACCAGAGACACACGTCCCTAACCTCTGTACTCTTTCCCACAATACACAAACACCCAACAATCAGCCACCCTTGTTCCCTAAACCACCATTGGTCCCTAGTCACATCGATGTTACACCCATCCACACCATCCCCTTTCTATTCCCTCCCTCGGGCATAGTAAGCACTCCGGTTATGGCTACCCTTAGTCTCCCCGGGTTAACATTGGGATTACCCGTGTGGTATATTTCGCCTCCCGTTCCCCCGCCGACACCAAATGTCATCCTGCAACCGGTGCAACCCATTGTCACTTCTACTCAACCACCTCCCGGTATCACTACTCCTTCGTCATCTACGAATCCCCCTCCTCTCATCAGGCCCACTGGGGGCAAAGGCCCACAACCATACACTGCGGTACCCCCAACGAAGGCAGTTAAACCTCCCCCCGTATTTCGTGCTCCTCCAAAATGCTCGTTGTGTGATGAGTTAGGCCATCCAACCCATCAGTGTCCACAGTTACCTGCATTACAGGAACACATGCAAATGCTGGACGACGACCCTAACATCCCGGTTGTCAAAATTGACCCAAACCCCATGCCTCGTGACAAATCACTGCGTAACAACCACCCTTGTGCGCTATGCGGTATTTACGGCCACTACTCACATCACTGTCCTGACATCCCAGATTACAGAGCAGCTGTCTATGAGATAAACAATTTGGACCTTGAGACGGCACCCCCCACAATTGAGGAGATCTACCCTTCGAAATCATCCGCTTTGGAAGAAATCAATACTATCTATATGATTTCAACCACTTTCAAACCAGAACCCCTTGATTTATGGTCTGACTACTTCCAAACTGATGAGCAAATTTTGGAAACACTCACTGCACTCGACTACCCTTGGGATGATATGCATCATCGTTCATACTTCCTCCCGAAGGCGTCTACATCCACCACATCTAATCAGCTATCAGTCGAATCGAAAGATTTCATACCCACTAAGGTCGATTGGCTCAAGGACCCCATCCCTGCGCTGGATGCTTTCGAAGAAGGGAATATGTCAAACATTTCCCCCATTATACAAATTGACATTTCCACCACACCTGGGAAACCTGAGCTCATCTCACTGGGCGCATCTTGCACTCAAGCGAAAACTCAGGCATACAACAAACTTGTCCAAGAATTTCGTGATGTCTTTGCCTGGTCCTACACCGAAATTCCTGGTCTCGACCTCGCCATTATAGAGCACCACATTGACACATGGCCTGATGTCCCCCCCGTTCGTCAGAAACAACGACCCATTCATCCTTCCAAGCTCTCCGCTGTTAAAGCCGAGGTCGAGAAACTTCGCGAAGCAGGATTCATTTATCCTATTGCATATACCACATGGGTTTCAAACCCCTTTCCCATCAACAAGAAACAAGGCACCCTTAGAGTATGCACTGATTTCCGTAAATTAAACCGCGCTTGTCCAAAAGACAATTTCCCCACACCATTCATTGACCAACTCATTGATGCATGTGCGGGACATGAAGTCCTATCTTTCATGGACGATTTTTCCGGATACAACTAGATTCAGATCCGTAAGGAGGATCAGTACAAGACTGCCTTTACCACCCCATGGGGCACCTTCGCCTATCGTGTCATGCCTTTCGGCCTCAAAAATGCTGGTGCCACCTTCCAGCAGGCCATGACCTATTGTTTTCACGACTTGGTACATATCCTACTGGTCTATCTTGATGACCTTACAGCTCGTTCCCAGAAACGATCAGACCACCTTAACGACCTCCGGCAAGTGTTCCTGCGTTGTCGCAAATATAAAATCCGCTTGAACCCACACAAGTGTGTCTTTTGCATTCCTGCAGGCTGTTTGTTAGGTTTCATTGTTTCCCAGGATGGAATTACTGTTGATCCCCTGAAAGTCAAAGCCATCTTAGACCTTCCCTCTCCGTGCACGCTTCGACAACTCCAGAGTTTGCAGGGGCAGTCCAATTTCCTTCGTCGCTTTGTCCTTGATTACGCCACCAAAGCTCATGGATTCTTATGCTTACTTCGCACCCACATACCCTTTGTTTGGGATGAGCAAGAAGACACGGCATTCGAAGCCCTTAAGAAAGCTCTCACACAAGCCCCCTTGATCTCCCCTCCGGATTTCTCTCAAGACTTCATCCTTTACGTCTCGGCATCTGAACATGCCATGTCCGAAGTCTTGGTCCAAGAAGATGCCTCTCACAAAGAACATGTCATTTATTACGTCAGCCAGACCTTGTCTGGCCCACCCCTACGTTACCCATACGAGGAAAGATTAGACCTAGCTGTAGTCTTTTCCGTCCAAAAATTGCGACACTACATTCTGCTCAGTCATACCACAGTGGTCGCCGACTCCAACCCTATGGTCTATCTCCTAAACCGTCGGCTCCTACAAGGTCGTGTTGCTAAATGGGTCATTATCCTCCAGGAGTATGACCTCACTTTCAAAACTCCCAAGAGCACCAAATCCCTCGCACTTGCCCATCTCATCACTGACCTCCCATCATCTTCGTCATCACCCGCTATTCAAACGGATCTGATTGACGATCACATCTTCGTTATTTCGACTGACGACCCATGGTACGGTGACATCCTAGTTTACCTCCGCACGCAGAAATTTCGACCCCAAATCGATCGTGACGGACGCCGTCGTATATGTCACCACGCCCCCCGATACCTCTTGCTAGGGGATGTACTTTATCGACGCGGCGTTGATACCATCCTACGACGTTGCCTATCCCATAGCAAGGCAGAACAAGTCCTCAATGATTGTCATAGTGGCGCCTGCGGAGGCCATTTCTTCGGCATGGCTACTGCCCAAAAGATCATTCGTGCAGGTTACTTTTGGCCGTCATTATTTACTGATTGCATCACCGCAGTCAAACATTGCCAAAACTGTCAACTTTTTTCCCCCAAAGCAAGAACACCACCCGCCCCCCTTCATCCAGTCATTACTGCCGGACCATTTTGCAAATGGGCCATCGACTTCCTTGATTGCAATCCCACGTCAGCCAGCGGTCACAAACATATTATTGTGGCCGTAGATTATTTCACCAAGTGGGCGGAGGCCATGCCAACTTACAATTGCAAAGCCGAAACCGCAGCACGGTTCTTTCTCAACCATGTTATCGCACGTTTTGGAGTGCCAAAGCAACTTGTCTCAGACCACGGCTCTCACTTCGAAGACGCCATCTGGAAAGAACTATCAACCTTATTGAAATTTGAACACCATTTTTCCTTTGCCTACTACCCCCAAGGAAATGGCCAGGTCGAAGCGATAAACAAAATTTTGAAAACCATCCTTCAGCGCACTGTTGACAAACACAAGTCAAATTGGCACCACATGCTCTTCCCGGCACTATGGGCATACCGCACATCAACTAAAACCGCCACCGGTTTTACCCCTTTCCACTTAGTTCACGGTATCAAATCTGTCCTCCCCATTGAGTGCCAGATTCCAACCCTACATATGGCCATTGAACTCTTACTGGACACTGCCCTAATTGAGCAATGCTTACTACTCCTGGAGCAGGCCGATGAAGATCGGCGCACAGCCCTTCAAAACATGGAAGCAGCCAAGAACCGATCCAAATTGAATTACGATAAACACGTCCACCCAAGAGCTTTTTCTGAAGGGGACCTTGTCCTCGCCTATGACCAGGCTCATGACAAAACTGGGAAAGGAAAGTTTGTGTCCATGTGGCAAGGCCCATACATTATACACACTTGCCTCGGACAAGGGGCATACATTCTGACCGATTCGGAAGGCAACCCCCTCCGCAACCCACGCAACGGGTTGTACCTCAAACGATTTTACCCATAGTAAACTGGATGGACACCACCATCCATTACTGAACTTCATCACAGTTCTTTCTTTTTCCTGTTTTCATCAGATCCATTTTTTGACCATTTTTTGTGCCCCCTTGTCGCCTCGGTTTGCGTGCCACATCGACCGTTGTCCATTTTTGACATACCTTATATCGCCGGATTCAGTTTTCCGTGCTCGTGATGACGCTTGAGATCATTTATCGCTCTCACCCCCATATTTTTTAGGGCATTTTTCCATGCCCCCTCGTCGCCTCGGTTTGCGTGCCACATCGGTCGTTGTCCGTTTTTGACGAATCGTATATCGCCGGATTCAGTTTTCCGCGCTCGTGATGATGCTTGAGATCATTTCTCGCTCTCACGCCCATATTTTTAGGGCATTTTTCCATGACCCCCCCTCGTCGCCTCGGTTTGCGTGACACATTGCTCGGCGTCCATTTTTTACGAACCTCATATCGTTGGATTCAGTTTTCCGCGCTCGTGATGATGCTCGAGATCATTTCTCGCTCTCACCTCTAGATTTTTCAGGCATTTTTTAATGTCACTCATCACCTCGATTTGCGTGCCACGTTGGTCGTTGCCCCTTTTTGACAATCTTTATGTCACCGGATTCAGTTTTCCGCACTCATGATGACGCTTGAGACCTTTCCTCACTCTCATAAGCCCCTCTTTGCTTGGTATAATTTTATCCCTTTTTCGGGCCGAGCAATCCCTTTTACGAAAAAGGCACTTAGGGAGTTTCTGTTAAGCTCTTTTCTGACTCCTAAAACAATGAAAAGATCGTCGAGCAACCTTGCTTCCTTTCATGCTCGCTAAACATATCTGAAAGGGAGTCTACCCGGTATAAGTTTACCCCTTTTCCGGACCTTGTAGACTAATTACGAAAAAGGAATACTCTAGTCACATCAGCTAGAAGAGTTCTCCATTTGCATCATTTTATGCTTTTTCGGGCCTTGGAGACTAACTCACGAAAAAGAACACCAATGGAGTCCACTTACCGCTTTCAGACTCTCTAAACATGAAAGCGACCACGAGCAACCACCATCCTGGGCTCGTAAAACCAATAGGACAGTAATCATAACCACTGCAGAGTCTTCTTATCATTTTCAGACTCCTTAAAAATGAAAGCACCAATGAGCACGAACAGTCATGGGCTCACAAAATCCACAGGTCAGTACCATTTAAGAGCACACTTTTATCCCTTCTTGGAGCTCATTAAAACTACGAAGAAGGACCCAATGGTGCCTCTTGGCGCCACAACAGATCACGTCTACTCATCTGGCAGCTTCCCCATTTTGGTCGCCTTTGTTCAGAGTATTCTGCAGTATCTCACCCTGAGAATCCCCACCCATCAGCTTGACCCCCCCCATAGAGTCAATACATAGCCTTCAGTCCTTAAAAGCAATGATACCCACACCTACAAGTTAGTTCCCTACGCTGCCAGGTCAACCATGTCATCATGCTCTGAACAAAGGAAGTTTGAGTCTACCCACTGTATGACCCCAGTTACTTCCATCCCCACAAGTATGTCAGCCCTACCATCAGTACTACCACACTTCAATTCTACACCTCGCGCTCCTATCAAGGAAACATCATTGTCTTGTTAGTTGCTGGTCTCCCTCTGTCAACGACAACCAAATTTATTCCAGAGGATAGACCTAGAGGTCCCTGTGTCTTGGACTCATCACCATTTATGATGAGTACCTACGAATCATTTCAAGAAGAGTCCTCAGTGCTTCTCCAAATGGTTGTTTCTCACATGCTCGACTTCAACACCTTGATCGCATCGTTGAGACTCGCACAGGGTATTGGTCCTTTCAGTTATTAGTCGAAGACCCCGGATACCACCTGACTCTTCCACATTTGAGAGTCTACCGTATGGAAACAACCAGCTACATTTTTTCTATAGATATCCGGGTTGTGCATGGCGACAATATTCAGATGTACCCTAGTTTTACACTCCCTCACGTATGCAGTTACATATACTTGCCAGAGATGGCTCACAGTCATTGAGTCCCTACAGATGTTGGACACCTTCAGTTTCAGCAGTTCATCAACCCTTCTGAGACTTTATTCAGAACGGTTGTTGCAGTTATTCCAGTGTATCAGTTATTGAGATCAGTCATGTTATGATCATGAGTACATCCCAAAATGATGTCCCCTCTGGACCATTATGATGTACCAGCAGATTTTTTATGTATTTTTCAGGTCCACCTTCTTGGGACTAATTGTTATGTATATGTCCTGATACGAGCATGGGTATGCCCGCCTCGTCCATTATCAAAGATTATTCCTCATTCATATTGAGGCCATGTAATATTTTTTGTTTTTGCAGCTTCCAAGGGCCGCGGTTCCAATCTGCAATCGGTCTCTTCTCCTCCCCAAAACCCCAGAAAAAAGACAAAAGAACTATGATGTCTATCGGCCATACGATGAGCTCCTTCCTTCACACATCAGGGGGCAATCTGTTAACGCCTAAAAAGTGCTCACTAGCTCATTCCCTTATTCACATGACCCATTTGTCCACTTTTTCCACCATCTGAGCCTCTAAAGCCAACAAAAGGTCACCAAAAGACCTTAATACACCCCTTTTCCCACTCAAAAAGATTATTTTTCCTAAAAAAGCATAAAAAACTTCAAAAAGGGTCCAAAATTCCCAAAAATATTAAAAAGGGAATAAAAATATTAATTTTATTCAAAAAAGGAAAAAAGGAGGGAAAAGTACCTAAACCATGTTGGTCAATACCATTGGTTTCCACAAAACCACAATGGTATTCCCCACCACCAAAACCTATAAAAAGGTGGTAGGGGCTCCTCATTTCACATCCATCCATATGCCTATCCTCATGCTGCCAAAATCTCCCTTGAGCTTTTGGCCATTGTAGCAACCTTGGAGAAATGACCCTTTGGAGTTTGGAGCCGCTCATCCTTGGAGCTTCTCAACTATCTTCATCACTTGGAGGTATTATTATTGCAAGCACTTGCTTGCCCCCATTTTCAATACAAAAATTATTTTTTATATTTCTTGTTCTTGTTTTTTAATTCAAAAATGCACATGCTAGTTTAGTTTAGATTTAGATTTAGTTTATTGTTTTTGCTTAATATTGAAACTACTGCTACTAGTTAGCAAGTGCCCATAGCACTAAACTTGGTTGCAAAACCAAGCCAACAGGTGGGGGTGGTGGTGGAGGGGGTGGTGGGCCGCTAGCTAGAGGTCTAATAGGTGGAACATTATGATATCCCCCTGGGGTATTCATGTTTCTGGGGTAAGGTACTCCAGGATAAAGAGTCCTTGGATAACTTTGACATATCGCTATATTATGATTACCCGAATATGTATGCCCCATGGGGGTTGGGTCCATGTAGATGGTCCCCCCACTTGATGAGCCCACTTAGGTTGTCCCATGGCTGGGAATGAACTCCCAACCGTATTGTAGTTCATGTACGAAGTCTATCCTCCACTTACAATTTGTCCCCTAACTAGAGGTTGCCCCCTAGTCATATTTTGTCCACTGAGTTAGGGTTGCCCCCCTATTGAATGTTGTCCATCGACTAAATTTTTCTTGCTAATTATGTGTTGACCACTAACCATAGGCTGACCCGTGATCATATATTGACCACCAACTAGAGGGTAGACTCCGCTCAAATTTTGAGTTGGAGGTGGTGTTCCAATTATGAATTTAAGAGTAACTAAAGGTTTCCCTCTAGTCGTTGGGCTCAACTAGGGTGTAGAACCGACCGAATGGTTTTGATGCATACTAGACGGAAAAGAGGGTTGGCCTAGTTCATAAGTGGTCATATTAGGCACATAGATTCTTGGTGAAGGGAGAGTAAAAGAATGTATACGGGAATGATGTTCAAGAATGGATACCTACGGGCTGGATTGGGGAGGAAAAATTTGGCACCTTACCCGCTCTCCAAGTGTGCGTAAATGCTCGATGGTCTCATGAACTGGTGTGATAAATTCCTCATTCATAATAAATCTGGTAGGGTGCAGATGTGGTGGAGTGTCCATGATCAGAGGTGAACCAAAATCGGAAATGACATGAGCTAAGGAGGTCCCCCAAAATGATGCAGTTGGACCAAAAGAAGTTGTTATCGGGTCCTCTGGGGGTCGAGTGTAGATCCAATTGAAAAATCTAGGGTTACCTTCAAGCGAGTGATGAAAATGTGTGTCATGCGAAGGAGGTTGTTCCACCAACAATGGCCCTGTAGGGTCATTGATAGGAGGATTTACAGGAGGAGAAAAAATTCTCTTGATTTAGGGATAGGAACTCCTTCTTCGCGTGATCAAGATGTAGTGGGTTGATCCATGCTTGCTCTTGAGTTCTCCTCTTGTCTAAGGGGATATTCAGGTGGAAAATTTAGTATTATGTGGGATCTTCTTAAGGATTGTTCAGCTAGGACGGTTGATGAAATCCTTCTCCTAAAATTCCTCTAAAGAAAAAACACACTTCAAGTCCTACTCAAACTAAAGCCGCAAGAAAACTTATGTGATAGGGGATTATGATCTGGAACCTCACGGGAGTATCAAGGCATTACAACTCGCGATATACTACATGGTTCAAAATTAATACTCGGCCCAATATTTCAAAGCACTAACAGGGGAGGATTAGGATCGTACCCCTGACCATATTACCCAACTACCTGGCAATACATGCGTATTAGCTCCTCGAGTGTTGTTTTCGGTGTATTGCCACGCCAAGACGACCAATGGTTGACTTGGATGGTTTCAGGAACCTAGTGGGGTCTCTCTATATACACAAGGTACGTGGGAGCTCCAATCCGTAGCAGTGTTTTGTAATGCACAACCGTACAACAAGAGCCTTCCTATATACTGTCGAGTACATGAAGTACCTTTCTATATACCCGAAGGTACGTGAAAGGTCATTCGATATACCGACTAGTACATGGAATAAATGCAAGTCCTCGAGATGTAGTGCAGGAAAATAAGGACAACTGCTATGTTTTAAGATGCTGGAACACTTCTCTACCCTATCACATGAGTTTCTATAAAATGTTAACCTGGGCTACCACTTGATTTTATCTTATACGGTTAGGTGAATGCAGGAAGTGTAGACTTGTAAAATAAACAAAATGCACAACTAAGCTAAGTGAAGTGCAAATCGTTCATTTTTTCGATGAAAACTAGCTAAAGGAAAGATAAATATTTCTTTTCCGAGAGTAAATGAACAAAGTACCCTTTTTACTTTCTTTTCCAATCAAACCAAAAGACTACAAACAGTCTTTCATTTAATCCAACAAAATGAAAAATAACATACCAAACCAAAAATATTTTTTCTTTTTTCTTTTCAACTAAGCGAGATCTATGAGCAAAAATGAAAAGATGAACTCATCTTTTTTATTCAATAACTCCAATTTGAAATCAAGGAATAAAAGAGGTGAAAGAGAAATAAAAAATATGAGAGCATTCACTATATTTTTCAATACTTCGAGAAGGCCTAAATTCACTTAATATTTTCAAAGAGATGAAGATGAACTTTCCAAAACCAAGAAAGCATAAGCATTCAACTCTTCAACTTTTCCAAAGTTTCTTAAATAAATATCCAAAGCATAAAACACTCTTCTCAACAATTTCAAGCAATCCACTTGAAATGTAGATAGTAAAGAATTTTTTATTTTCCAAACTAATAAATTCAACAAATCTGAGAATGATATCACTTCTTTAATCTTGATTCAAAATACTAGAGACTACTTACTACTGTAACCTTTAAACAACCAGAAGTTCTCAAGAAGTCAATGACCCAAAAATGTAATATAACACAAAATTCACACCAAATTGTGCAAGAATCACAACAACCTAGTTTTTTGGAGGACTTAGAAATCAGAGCAAACAAATCAAAGATATTGAAAGGAGTCACAAGACTAGTTGCACTCGCGAGGGATTGAAATTGCCCACGACTGGAGAAACGATCGCTTGACTAAGTAGGACTCAAATCAAGCTCCAAATTACGAAATAATCCAAGGAAGAAGCATACTGAACCTTAGAAGTACTATGGCTACAATGAGTGAGACACTGGCCTTCAGAAAATCAAGCAAAAAACAATTTTGTGGGATTTTTTACCCTATACTCTAAGCTTTGCAGGGTGACACGTCCTGTAAGTATACACCAGGGCGTTGGAAGACCAGTGACACAGGTTGCAGATAAGGAAAGTGCATTAGTGATGCGGGTTGAACACAGACAAAGGGCGTCAGTGACACAGTCTGCTTTAAGGAAAAGAGCGTCAAAATTACAGTGATGCAGGCACAAAAATTCCTGGGTGCGTCGGGACAGATCCAACTTTGAAAAAAAGAAAAAATCACAAATCACAAAAGGTAAATTCCTAAGCTAAATATCCCAATCAGAGATTGGATCACCCAGTAACTCTCTGAGAAACAGATCCAAGAGAAGGAGGCAATTTAGAGGCTATTGGAGAAAACCAAGAAAAATAGAAATCACAATCCAAACAAATAAAAGACTATGGGATATATCCCCAGTATGATCACCAATTTTGTTTACGGAAAATCCGTCAATGCAGACAATAACCGATCTCCCTAGTCCGAATGGTTCAGATCTAGAACAAAAAAAGTACAGAATGCAAAAATATTTCCTAGATTAACCAAATTGCAAGAGGTATAGATGAATGGTTTACCTTGTGATTGTAGTGATCCTTCCTTGCTTGATGTATCTCCTAATCTTCAACTGCAAGACAATGCACGAACAAGTGGAAACATACAAATACCAATAATATGCAATATAGATTAGTCTAAACTAGTAGTCAAAGAAACTAATTCTAAATATCTTAATACAACAAGACTTTATGGAAATAATTTGTATTAATGTAAATAAAATCAATACATAGGGAGAGATTACAACCAATATTTGACGTTGCAACTTCTTCCAAAAGGTCCTATCGTCAAGGATCCAAGATTTTTCCTCCTAATGGATGAAAGGGGATACGCTACAACAGAATTTCTCCAGCGTTTAGGTACTCTATATTTCTCCTCCTTGACTATGAAGAGAGGGATTGTATATATATGCCTAAAGGGATAGAAGAGGTTGAGTATTTGTGGGAGAAGCTCAAGGGATCATCCCAAAAGATAAGAGGATCGAGTTCCACCTTTCTTAGTTGATAGGGATAAGCTTCCACGAAGCCATGGATTCTAGAAGCCACTTGAAACTTCTCTTTTTCCTTTTAAACTAATAGTGTCACACTTTGTCCATAGGAAACACACGTCTTTGGAGAGAGACACACCTTGTCCAAAGGGAAAAAGTGTCACCAACGCACTCTGTCAATGTGCAGAGCACGTCACCAGTAGTTTGACGCACTTTGTCAACGTGCAAGGTGTGTCGAGGTGACAACAAAGGGAAAAAGGATAATCACATGTAAGGACCCCCATTTCCAGGTCCTACTTAGAACAATTTTATAAAGCTTAAAACCATAATATTACCATTATCAAGCATGATCAACAATAAAATTTAATAAATTCAAGAATTGGAAAGTAAACACATAAATGTAGAACCTGTTATTGTAGGTCGAATCTGCGGTTGGAGGAGAGGTCGACGACTTCATTCCAATCCCACTCGTCCTTTTTCATCCACTTCACCTGTTATATCCCACAAGTAAATCTCGTTTAACCATAGGCGAAGTAATCGTTAGCTTCACCACCCAACCATAGGCTTATGCAATTAGTCCCGTAGCCACCCCTGAGCTTCGGGGTCGTAAGAACATACCAGCCTTGACCTTCCGATGGGATCTCCCAACCCCCAAACAGGCTATCGACCAAACTCCAAAGAATCATAATCAAATGGAAACTTCTATTACGAAGTCCATCCAGCACTAGGGAGTAAGAGATCCCCCCTCTCCTTCTCCTCCCCTTTCTTTTATATCCCAAATATTGCATGACATGTGTCCTCTAATGCAAAATTAAATTTTAATTTAATAATTCCTTATTATTTATCCTCATGCAAAAGGTGTCAATCTCACATCAGTGCGCACCTAAATCCCTTGATTATCGCTTTGTTGTCTCCCTAGTCAATTTTCTAATCCCTAAATCAGTGGGTGTAGGTGGAGTGGTCTCTACATGAGTATTATTCTAGTTTTTCTCCATAATTTATTTATTGAATATTATTTGCAATTTAAATCTCATGCATAATCATTCTAGCATAATGGGTACACATCTACCTCAATTTCCCCTTTTATGAAATCTCATAAAATAAAATATTCTTTTATTCGATTTTCTAAAATTCTATATGCAACTTTATTCATATATGCATAATTGTTTTAAATGCAAAAGTGTGAGTAATAATCTTTTTCCGTTGTTGTCTAGGTACCCCTTCGACGGGTCCTTTCGACAACCTCCTTTTCCTCATGTGGGGAATACTATGTAGCGATCGGGGAATCGTTACCACGATCTCTCGACTACACATCCTTGGATACTAATGGCGGTTGAGGAATAAGGTCCTCCCTATCGTGCACCCCTCAACACATCGTATGTGACCAAATCGTTGTGGCCTCTCCTGTACGACACACGCTTCCCCGGGTGAGCTGAAACGGCTTCTGACCCATGCATGGAGTGCTAATTGAATGTCAACAGTCCGTCATCGCACCCCTAGGTATTTTTCTCGTTCTTATAACCCCTTTCTTGTTCTATCATGAGTCAGCCAGTAAACCGCCTTAGTCACTGTACACATACTTAGAGCACACACATTAATATTACTTCTCAAAAATCGTTATATCATAATTCATTTGCTAATCGTTAAGAAAACATAGGTAATTGTCCATTGGATTCACATTATAATCACCCACATAATTCCATTTCCATATTTCAGAATATATATGACATTCATCAAAAGGGTTCACATGCGCTAATCAATCAACAATATTTCATATCACAAGTATCCATAACCATCATTAAATCAATCCTTCATTAGGAACATATTCGTTTATCACATAGAATTTTATTCTAAATCAACATATATGCAGTCATTTATCTTGGTTTCTTTAGCTGGATCACTTACCAATAAGTGTCGTCACTATCGATAGTCATAGCGATTTTGAGGGGCATTACATACACCCCCTCTTATTAGAAATTCGTCTCGAAGTTAACTTTTGTTCTCGCACTTTCGATGCTAGGCTTTACTTTAATTTCCTATTCTCATCTTCTTGTCATTCTCTTCTATTTTTCTTAAACAATCAAGGCCATAAGCACTAGTGGTTCTAATCATTAGTTTTATAGATCATCTAGTATGGTTCCAATACATCCTCAAGAACTCAATCGTAATTTTTCGTAATGCAAATCCAATAATACCTTCATAATTGTCAATACAAACTTAGATATCCTATACCTCCTAGTCATTTGCGAAGATCCCTGATATCTAATTTAACTACAGGTTATATTGCATCAATAGCTACACTTAATCATCATTTGCACAACAATTCCAGGAAAGAATTTGAATTCGTTGGCTATCCTTTCCTTCAAGACGAGAAGGTAAACATCATACTACTTCAGTAAAATACAGGTGGGTAAGTTATAATCACGAATAAACAAATCAAGAGCGACTACCAAATAGTCCAAAAACTGATTCCCATAAGACTAATTCAATTCCATAAATTTTAATAAATTTTATTCTCAGTATGATATGATTCCAAAGTGTCAGAACTTAGCGATTTAGTCAAACATATTAAACTTTAACTCTTGGTCCTTTCATCGGTAACATCATGTCCAGGTCAATGAGCTCATCACGTCCTTACCTCATTTCATTATTTTCATATTAATATGACTCATTCGGCAACATCACAAACTGTGTGGGTCATCATAATCTCATCGAGTCCTATCATCAAAACTAGTTGTGTCTTCGTTTAAGTTGCACCTTGTCAGGTGGTTAGCATCATTGTGCTCAACTCTTTCGTGTTGATCGTCTCCATACTTCATTTTACTAAAATAGTCTTTATTTGGCCCTCTCAGTGGATTTTTCCCAGTATAAGAATTTTCTATTCACTATGTCATGTTTACGTCAAGTTTGTAATCCTTCATTCATTTTGACAACAATGTCATGCCGCAAAATTAATGTCACTGGGATCAACTCCTCATGTTAGTAACATTGATATCTTGTTTTCCATTTTCTGCGTCGGTTTGACCCTCTCGTCATTTTGTCAAATTCTTGACAAGAGGATCCTAAGTTGGTTTCTTGTCAACTAAAACTTATCAATTACATCTTTGTCATAATTCTTGTAACACTCTATACCTTGATTATCGAACTTCAAGTCACGTCTTTTACCTAAAGTTTTTTCCCTAATAGACCACATTGCTTCACTTCTCTAGTAATTCATTAATAGTACACTCAATATTCACCCTCAATAGACATCAAAAATCATGCCATCAAGCTTTTCATAAGTCAACATTTATAATTAGTCATTAACTGTTGATAAGGACCAATCTCAATCTCAATTGTCCCTTCTTTTCTATTTGCTTATGTGTACAATTCTTAGCTAAAACAATTATTTACCTATCTAATCCCAATGTAATTATCTAATTTCTATGGGTCTTTATGAGAAAAAATTGTGGTACCAGGTTATTCCAACATCAATTATAATTCCATCCTAACTTAGCCATACTTCATAACATCCATAAAAAACTTGGGAATCTTTGATAGAGTGTATGCTTCAATTTATTCCCATGCAGACAAAGGATGTGACTTTTCATATTTTTCAAGGACAATAAACTATATTTCTTATAATATGGAAAGATATACCACATGTAACAACTTAGTTTCCTCGGAGTCAATGTTGAGGAGATGAGGTGTAAAGTTTAGCTTTACTCAAACATCCACATATGTTAGCCCAATGGTTACTTTTTATAAAAATCATAGTACATTCATCTCGTCTCCATTTCAACAAGTAAGAACTAGATACATTAACATTTACAATTACACTGTGTTGACATGTTAACCTCAGCAAAATACTTAACATCATGAATCAAGGATATATTCAAGCTTACGTGAGTGAAATACTTCCACTACATTGAATCATCTATCACCAAGTCTATACATTAGTTAATCCCTAACTATTTAATCCTAAGGGAAGCAGTTTTACAAACTCTCTTAGTCTTGCATCCTTAAAAGATAGTCACCTTGCAACATCCATGTTACCAATATTCTAACAAGTCTTTGTCTTTATACTTTTCTACTTAGGTGTCCGAACATCAAGTGAGCAATACAGTGTTATCTATATATATATAAAGGAAGACAATTCCCTAATCATAGAAAACATTATACCATTTTAATTGCCCATGTAAGTCAATTTAAAGTTAATTCCTTTAGCTTACAAACTACACATTTAGGATAATTATCTTATGGCCACTCCATACAAATTAACTAATAATTTATATCATTTATAACATAGGTCAAGCAAAATATACTCAATATAACTTTCACCAATTCCATGTATTACTCCTTTGAGTCTATACACAAGTGTAAATATTATATCCTTGATTTCTTTTACACTATTATTTAATATCTGTATATCTGTATACATAATCCATATATATATGAACTGAATTATCTCAACTTTACACTTTTCCAAGCCAAGAATCACATCGTAGCTAGTCCCTTCCCATAACCCAACACAATGGTCATATATGCAGCAATGGAAATAAGGATGTATTCATTACAAGAGGTCACCCTCTTATCTATACATCACATTCATTTTTAATAACAAAAGAACATATACAATAGGGTGAGAGAATATAAAATAATATTTATGGGGTCGGTTCTCTCTATGGGAGAGTTCGCCCAACTTTATGCACACAAATAAAACAACAATCAACTATATTTTCATCGGTTGGGTCTCTCATATATTAATAAGAAAACATAATGGCATGCTTGGGATCAATTTTCAAAACATAAAAATATCCTTCAGAGAGCATTCGATCTGTCTTTTATTCTTCCGGTATATATAACAAATCTTAGTTCACATCTAATAGAATAGGTAACACAAAGATTATATTCTATTAGACATGGAACAACATGAGAATAATTTTAGTTTATCACTTAGATATAAATGACCTGGAAATTATAAGGGAATTCTTTATTTGATAAGATATATAAATTTAAGTCAACAAATGGGATCTCTCCTTCGACCCAGAAAAGGATATCCCAAGGGCAGTCCCTGTCTGGGTAAAACTACCGCATCTCCCCCTCCACTGTTGGAACGATGAAGATTTACGGGCTATTGGCAACTCTCTGGGGAAATACATTGACAAATCAGAGCCAAAACCTCCCATGTTCTCTTGTGCAAGAATATGCGTTGAAGTCGACCTGGAGAAGGGCCTCCCAGAAGCAATAGACTTAGCTATGGAAGGATGGAGTCACAGACAAACAGTGGACTACAAACAAATCCCCTTTAAATGTAAGGTATGTCACGAATACGGACACTTTGCGAGGCTATGTCCCAAAAGGAAAATGCCAGAAGCGGAAGAAACTCAAGGGGGAGAATGGAATGAAGTCTCAAAGAAAAAGGGGAACAAGAACAATGCAAGTGCAGCGAACAAATCCCCTCCAAAAACCACAGAGCTTTCCAACAAATTTCAGGTCCTGAGTAGCGAAGAAACCGAAGAAGAACAAGGGCAAGAAAAGCAACCTGAAGAACAACAGGGAGACCAGGATCAAATTGGAAATGAGGACAAGAACCAAACCCCATCTTCCCCTCAACACGCAGGGGATGGAATAGAACCTTCATTAACCTCAGGAGGCTCAGTAACAAGAGCTAAAGCAAAACAAATACAGGAAGAAACCTCGGAGAGTAAAGAAGAAGAGCAGGAGCCCATAGCCAAAAGAGGAAGAAGACTAAACAAAACTATCAGAGAACAAGAAGCAGCCAGAGAAAGGGCGGCGGGCAAGCAAACCAGTTTGGATCAACATGTCAGAATTCTGTCCAGTTCGAAACAGACTCAGGAGGAAAGAAAGGACAGAGCAGGTCCTCTCCAAATCAAAAAATAATGAAAATAGTTTCTTGGAACTGTAGAGGATTAGGCGGGAAGCAAAAAGCAGAAGCAATAAAAAGATTAAAAAAAATCGAGAACATTTCAATCCTCACAATCCAAGAGACCAAAATGCAAGAGGAAGACTGCATCAGCACCATGAAGAAAGTATGGCCCAAAGGAAAAGGAATTGCAGTCAATGCAATAGGAGCATCAGGAGGACTCATATCCCTATGGGATGAAAGTAAGTATACTTGCCTCTCATCTGAAATAAATCGATATTGGATATTTATTGAGCTAGAAGATATCTCAAACAATGATAGGTTCTGGATAGGAAATATTTATGGGCCAACTTTGTATGGCCAAAAGGAACAGTTTTGGAATCAGCTGATAGATATGCGAACCGTCCTAGCAAATGCCCCGTGTATCCTAGCAGGCGACTTCAATGTCACCATCTCATCGCTGGAGAGAAAAGGAGGATCTAAAATCAGAGATCCATTTGGAGAAAGGATGGAAGATCTGATTTCGGAATGGAACCTAGTAGACATCAAGCCCAAGCAAGGTGTCTACACTTGGAACAATAAGAGGGTGGGTCCAAACCACATTGCAGCTCGCCTAGACCATTTTCTCATCAGCTCCTCCTTCCTCCTTAAACCAAAAATCCCTGAATCCAAACTTCTAGCCTCATCCACCTCAGATCACAGACCCATCGCCCTCTTCTTCATCTCCCCAGGCAACCTGGGCCCCCTCCCCTTCAGGCTCAACCCGACTTGGCTTGAAAATCAACTATGTATGAACGAAGTTGTCTCAATCTGGAAGCAATTTATACCTGGATCCCCTGGCTATATATGGGAGACCAAATTAAAGCTAATCAAAAAAGCTCTAAAAATATGGGCAAAGCAAAATAGCTTAAATCCAGGAGAAGAGCTAGACAAGTTACAAAAGGAAATGGAACAACTTCAATTCAAAATGGAGCAGAATACAGTTACAGTAGAAATGCTGAGAGAAGAAAAGAATCTGGATGAAGCAATTCAAAACATAGCCAGAAAAGAAGAATAGGAATGGAGGCTTAAATCAAGATGTCTCTGGTTGAAGGCAGGAGACAGGAACACCAAATTCTTCCATGCCCAATGCAAAGAGAGATACAGGAAAAACAATATTCTGAGCCTCACAAGAGAAGATGGCCAAAAGATTGAAGGACAGGACAACATTCTTCAAGAAGCCAAAGCCCACTTTGAAAGGTTATATAATGAAAATGAGGAAATCACCAACGAGGAGTTAGAACAAATGAGCATGGAAATCCCTGCTCTCATCTCCGATTCTGACAATAAGAGTTTAATGGACCAGATTACAGAAGAGGAAGCGAGGAATGCTGTCTGGTCCCTGCATCCAGAAAAGGCCCCAGGTCCGGATGGATTCCCCATTCTTTTTTATAGGAAATTCTGGATCTGGCTTAAAAAAGACTTGGTCAGAATGCTCAATTGGACCAAGGGAAGAGCCAGAATTGGAGGGGCTACTAATTCCACTTTCATAGCTCTTATTCCTAAGGAGAAACATCCCCTCTCCATAGGAATATTTCGCCCCATCTCACTTTGCAACTCCTCCTACAAAATCCTCACGAAAATCATAGCAAACAGACTCAAAAGGATCCTTCCTAGAATCATATCCCCAAATCAAGGAGGATTCATGGCAGAACGGCAAATCTATGACAACATCCTACTTGTACAAGAGGCAATACACTCGAGCATTCAAAGAAAAGACCCAGGTATGGCTATTAAATTGGATATGGCAAATGCTTTTGATAGAGTAAGACATGAATTTCTCTACAAAGTAATGGCAAAATTTGGTTTTGGGGAAGACTTCATAGGATGGATTAAAGCTTGTATTGGTTCCCCTTGGATCGCCCCTCTAGTTAATGGCAGACCCTCTCCCTTCTTCCGCCTGACAAGGGGACTGAGGCAAGGCTGCCCCCTCTCCCCAAGCCTTTTTGTCATTATGGCAGATTCCCTGAGTAGAAAGCTAAATACTCAACAAATGAATGGCTCCCTTCCAGGCATAGTAATTTCCAAAAATGCTCCACCTATTAACCATGCACAGTTTGCCGATGATACCATTTTTCTGGGAAGTGCATCGTCCATCATAGCCTACAGATTCAAAACAACCCTCGACCTCTTCCTTCGTGCATCTGGGGGGAAAACTAACAGCCAAAAATGCAACATTTACAGTTGGAACTGTGGGAATCTCCTCCTCAGAAATATAGCCCTCATCCTTGGCTTCAAACCCTGTTTTGATTGGACAGCTTTCAAGTACTTAGGTATCCCAATCACTCACAAAAAAACTACCACAGCCTCCTGGCAGCCGATATTGGAAAAGATCAAGAATAAGATTAACTCCTGGGGCTCAAGATGGCTTAATCTAGCTGGTAGAGTGACCTTGATTAAAGCAGTCCTCTCTTCTCTTCCCATCTACACTGGAGCCATCCTTCTCGCCCCTAAGACCGTCATGAACAATATATGCTTGGAAATCAGAAAGTTTCTCTGGCAGGGAGGCAGATCTCAAGGCAAAAAGTTCCACCTAGTCAATTGGAACACTGTCAAGGAGAATAGGAAAAGAGGGGGCTTGGGCATTCGGGACCCAGCAGTGATGAGCAAAGCTCTGGGAGCCAAATTGGTTTGGAGATTGGTATCTGGACCAAAGGAATGGTGGAAGGAGGCAATCAAGAATAAATATACCAGAGGGCCAAGACAGAGATGTCTGAACAAAATGAAGAAGAACACTGGTACTACCATCTGGAAGCTCATGCTTGACTCAGCAGACATAATCAAAGATAACATGTACTGGGTTCCAGGGAATGGAAACAAAATCAACATATGGACAGATAGCATAAATGGAGAACAGCCTATGGGCGAGATCCAGGAAATCCATAATATCAAACTCTGGCTTCAAGATGCAGGAGTAATAAAGCTGGCAGATATGGCCACATGGACATCCACAGGGAAATGGAAGGACTGGAAAAACATGAACCCTCCAGGCCATCTTTTAGACAGCTACAAAACTTTCATGCAACTGCTGAACGGGAAATCCCCCTTAAGCGTCAGATCCAAGGACACCAGAGGCTGGGGGAAAGCTGGGGAATACTCAGTCAAAGATGGCTATGCAATGCTCACCAAGAACAATAACCCTCTGCAAACAAAGTGGAAGAAAATCTGGAACAGAGATAGTATCCCAAAGATAAATTACTTCTATTGGATCCTCGCCCACAACAAGCAACTGACAGCTGACAATCTCAAGCAACGAGGTATTGAAGGCCCCTCTCGATGTCCATTGTGCCAAAACGCGGAGGAGACTGCACAACACCTCTTCCTGGATTGCATCTATGCCAGACAGGTTTGGAATGCGGTCCTCGACCCTCTGATTCACCCAGTCTCCTGCCCTAGACAGTTGAAACAGATGTTGGAGATCTGGAATCACAAAATTCAGGGAGGCTCAAAAAACAAACCCACCTTCTCTAGAATCTGGAAGCTAATCCCCATGAACATTTGTTGGCAAATCTGGCTGGAAAGAAATAGAAGAATATTTGAAGACAAATCAATATCAGAGGAGAGGCTAGCAAACAAAGCAATAACTCTTATCTCTGAGTCATTGAAATCCAAAAGAGTGGTGCTTTGTGCCAAGGAAGCTCTAAATTGGAATGAATTCCAATGGAGTCAAAGGTTCTTAGCAGTGAGTTCACTTCAGTCCAATTCCCCTTCAGCCTGGCATGAGTGGGAAATCAGACAAGATCAAGTAACCTTTGGGAAATGGTGGAAGGAACAAGCAAGATACACAATCTTCTTTGACGGAGCTTCAAAGGGGAACCCAGGGGCGGCAGGTGCGGGGGGGGTCATCTTTGATCCCGGAGGAAATAAATTAGTGGATTTCTCTTGGGGACTTGGAATTAGTACCAACAATCAAGCAGAATGGCTTGCCCTGTTCTACTCTCTAGAATTAGCAGTCACCTTCAACATGAATTGCCTTCAAGTTTTTGGGGACTCCAAGCATGTTATACAGACAATGAATAATGGCACCCCCTTAAAGACAGACAAAAACCGGAGAATACAGAAAAGAATAAAACGACTCACCCTCCCAAAGGACACACTCTACTTTCATGTGCTAAGGGATCTCAACGGCAATGCCGATACTCTTGCCAACAAAGGAGTTAAGTTGGAATTGGGGCATACTATCCTAAACAATGTTTCATCCTATCACTTTATTCCTTAATGAACTTATGGTTTAATCCCTCTCCACCTAGGAACTGTTATAGGCATGTTAGCTCTTGGCTTAACCCCTCTCCACCTTGGAATTGTTATAGGCTTGTTAGCTCTTTGTATAAACCCACCCCACCAAGCTCCCACGGCGTCCATTGTTTTGGCCTCCACCGCCATCGCATGACTCGTGCTCCCCACCTCCCTCCACGTACCCTCCATCACGTGCCGGGTACAGCTCTCACGCCTGAGCACTTAACTCACCAGGCGACGGTTGTTGAAAGCATTTGCATTATGGCCATCCCTCCATTCGACGCCCTCGGCCCTGCTCTGCATAATCTCAATCTCCAGGAACCCGCAGTGTTGTCTGCAGGAAATCTCCCGGCTGCAAACGAGATGGATGGGGTCAGGCAGGCGATTATCACCTTGAGCCGTCTCACCTCCGACATTAAAGTCTACCTGTCCAGAACCTACTCTGCAGTGTGCAATACTGATAATAAAATTGATGAACTCGTGGTGGAGGACAAATACATCCACTCCAGGCTCTCCTGCTTGGAATCGCGAATGGAGGATATCGACAGGAACGTAATTGAGCTCATGGGGAAGATTGACAGTGTGAAAAATGATATTTCTGTTCTTGTTAGCAAAACGCAGTGCAGCTATGCACAGGAGGCTCCAACGGCGAACTTGGAAATGGCAGAGGCGGCTTCAGTCAACCAGCAGAACTATGGATAATGGCATTTACCTGATGCAGGTTTCTCCCAGCTGTTTATTTTGAATGTTTTTTGCCTTAAATTATGTAACCAGTTTGTAAGGGTTTACCCCACTAGTAACTGCAGTCTTCTTATGAACTTTGATAGTAAAAAATTCCAGAGGTCAGACTTTAAAAACCTCTGCAATTTTCCCTTGTTAGATGCAGAGTATGAAATTTTGCAAATGTATTGAATGGCTGTGCACAACCTTTGTTAATATAAAACTCCTTACCTATTTCTGTTTAAAAAAAATATATATAAATTTAAGTCTAATATACATGCGCATTCAAATTGAATGAGTTCGCATAAGTGCAGTCTATCGTTTGGATATCAATATGGAAATTGTAAGAAGGCCATAATTTAAATAATAAATTAAAATCTGTAATCCTTACCTATCCTCCTATATGATAGAAATAGATATGCACGCAGGGATTATATTAAAAATGCATATATCTTGAATTATAATGAATTTCCTTAATTAATGAATAAGGAAATTCTTTGGGCTGTCGACATGCATAATCCAGTTGAAAGAGCCCATATCCAAGCATACATATATTAATTATAAATGAAATAGGAAAATCATAAAGAACTTATTACATACCCAAACTAACTACGCCTTTAACATCAGTAAAGAGTTGCCAACTCCTTCAACGTGGCATAACTCGACGCCTGGGAAGGAGCACCTATCCGCCCAAGTTTCTTCGTACATCTATCCTTGATTGGAGTTCAAGGTTGGTGTCACTTGTCATGTTATAATGGTGTTCGATGAGGCCACCACATTCAAGGAGGAGGTTGAGTGTCTGCATACGCTTTCTATTTTTCCTGCAACACTAGTGTTGGATTAACTGTCTCCGATATGAGTGTTAATAGAAAGACAGAGATCGGAATGGTGTAATATGTGAGGATATCTCAGATTGGATCAAAGAGGATCGGGTCTCTAAATCTCAGACAAATATCAACCAGTTCTGGTAGATCGAATCAAAGAGGATCGACTCTCTAAATTTCATCCAAATATCAACCAATTCTGATAGATCGGATCAAGAGATAAGCAGAGGGTATACATCTATACATATGGTTATACCCTGATGTATTCTTAGCTGAATATAAACGGAATCGGGAAGGAATACCACCAAAGGATCGGTCAGTATGGCGCGTTGAGGACCAGTTTCATGGGCTTGATTGTAATTTCCCCATTCAAATAAATCTCAAGAAGAGAAAATCCCACCAATCTACTACTTTCCTAGGTTGGGGTGGAAACATTAGATTTGGAATAAGGAGACTATAAGACCCCAAAGGGACATTAGCTTGAAAAAATATATTAAATGGGGAATAAATAAATATTTAATATAGGAAAATAAGGTGGCACTTGGTCATGAGGGCACATTGGAGGTGTGGGGCCCACTCAAGCAAGATTCCCCATGCCACATGGAATTCCACTCTCACCCATTCGAATCCAAGGTGGATTCCAACGTTCTTGGGGGATTTGGAAGGGCATAATACTTGGCATGAGTCAATGAGGGTCTAAATTGAGAGGAAGAGTAACTCCCATGGAAGAGGAAGAGGCATCTTGGAGCTATTTGGACACTTGGGCTAGACTCCCTAGCTTTTGTGACAACAATAATGAAGATTCTATGACACTTATGACAAAAATCACACCTGATTGCTGAAATCTGACATATATGACATGTCAGGGCTAAATATATCCTCCAAGAGGGTGCACAAGGGAGTTAGGGCAGCCAAAGAGTCATCCATTCAAATTGCGTGAAGGAGGAGGCTAGGAATTGATGGACAAGTGGCACACATTGGAATACATTCCCAATTCGAGTTGGCATGAAGCTCATGGAGGGAATTCGAACCATGGAAGGCTTGGGAAGGTAATAAAATACAATAACCAAGAAGGAGAGTAGTTTTTGATCATTTCTCATTTTGCATATTGGAGAGCATAGCTTGTCCATGCTAGTGGAGTGTTAAATTACTCTACTTGCCTTAGTACCAATTTCGAGGGTGAAAGATTCCCATCCTAATTGGAAATTGGAGAGGCCATTTAAACCTTTCATTTGGAGCTACAATGGAGTTATTAGTTTTAGGTTTAATCTACAGGGAAGCTCGTGATTCTTTCTTCTTCAACTTGTTCCCATCTCTCTCTCACATTTCTCTTCATATTTTGGCTCTTGGAGGAAGGGCGCACTTGGTGAGATGCTGATCTCTTGGTGAGAATCCAAGATACACCATTTATTTTTAATCTGATATATATACTCTTTATTTTATGCTCAGAATATCCTCATGTCAAAATACCAAGTGAAACTATGCAAATATACCAAACAATTCATAAATGGTGCCATTTTCCCTATATCTTGTTGTGGGAGCTTGAAGTTGCTTTATTTCTATTTGTATCAGTTAATATCTGTGATTTTTATGATGTATTGAGAGTCATTAATGTCCTTAATAAGTTTCATATACATTACACAATCCTTTGGAACCTAAATCTCGAATTTCATAGAAAGCGGTGAAGTTTCCTATCATTTCCCCCCTATGTGAAGACATGTCCACAAACCTATGATTTATGGGAGTTTCAACAGCCTTTAGGAATTGATTAATGATGTATTTGGGAGACCATTCAAGTCCTTTAAATATTCCATTTCTCTATTCTGAAATTTGGGAGGGTCGTATTGCATTTGGGAAGCCATCTTTGTCCCCTGCCCTTGGGGGTTTGGACCTCAAATTTACTAGTAAATTTCCCTACTTTATCCTGATTGTAAATGAGTGTTTCAGAAGTATTTTGAGAGTGTCCAAGCATCGATAAGACTCATTTTTATGTCTTAATACCCTTCAAATACATTCATACCCAATTTGGAATCATTTGGATCAATTTGGAATCATTTGGATCAATTTGTAAGCATTTGAGTCATTACTAGTCTAAGGGTCGAATTGGCCAAAAGTAGCACATTTCCTAATTTTTACAAATTAAAAAAAAGGGAAACTACAAGTGGTATCAGAGCATGGTACTTTCACTTGATGTGGATGACCATTTATGAGGACAAGAAGAAAAATAAATCATCCCCCACCCTTATAAACTAAAACTAAAAGTTCTTTTGGTGAAGAGGAAGAAGAAGGAGAAGAGGTGTATTCTATTGAGACTATGGCTAAGGATGAGAAAGGAAATTCTGATATGGAGGAGAAAGAGGAGTTTAGTAAATTCATGAAACCTTTTTTTGAATATATGACAAGGAAAATAACACAAGGATTCGAATTGATGGCTAGTCAAATTGGTAGAAAATTGGCCATAGGAGGCACTAGCAGTTCCTCTAGTGAGGAAAAGAAGACAGTGGGTGGAAGCATTTTCTCAAGAACAGAGCCTCATAATCGAGCTCATGAGTTTCAGAGCTCAACAAGAGATACCACACCTAAGTTTATTGAGACCAAAGAATATCCTAACCCTCAAATTGGCATGAAGGAAATTATAGCAGAGTGGAGAGAGTTGAGTGAAGATTGTAGAAGAACATTACCATTTGATCAATTCTTTAATGTCTCAAACAAGATCAAAATGAGAGGAGGTAGCATAAATCCTTTTCAAAAAAAATAATTGAATTATTCCATAGGTAAAATGCCCCTTCCTACCTTTTATGGCTCATCTCAAAGTTTTGCAAATACTTGGATACAAAAACTAGATGTGTATTTTCAACTAAATCCAATGGTTGAAGAGGATGCTCTAAAAATGGCTATTTTTCATCTTGAGGGAGAAGCCAATGATTGGTGGTTCCATGGAATTAAAATCTTGGGACATGATCAGGTTACAACATATGAAGAATTTGTTAACAGGGTATTGGAAATATTTGAGCAAAAAGACCCAGAAATGCCTTTCAAAGAACTAGCACAGTTGAAGCAAAATGGAACATTGGATGAGCACATGTTAGAATTTAAAAAATTATCAGTTAAGGTGGCTGATATATCTATGGTCAGATTAGTATTTCTCTTTACTAAAGGTTTGGATGAACCTTTGAAGGGTTTAGTTAAGGCCCACAAACCTACTTCATTGAAAGATGTCATGAACTTGGCAAGAGATCTACAAAATGTGCTACCCAAGACAAGGTATCCTCCCAAGCCCAACTTTCCTTCCCAGTTCAGATTTGAAAAGAATCCATGGCAAGAAGATGCATTTGGAAAGTATAAGAAAGAGGTACCAAGCAGGGAAATACTCAGAAGAAAGAAACTATGTTACACATGCTTCCAACCATGGGTACCAGGGCATAAATTTGCTAAGAGGAAAACACAATTCATTGAATTATTTTATGATGATGATGTGTATGAAGGGGGTATGGAGGAAGGAGGACATATTTCATCCCAATAAGAGGGATATGACACAACTGAAGAAGAGAAACAAGAATAATATCATCCATTACTTGACAAAGGGAGACTGGCAGTGCTTTCAGGAGTGCCTCGTTTCCACACTATTCGATGCAAGGCAGTGGTACAAGGACAAATGGTTTTGGTATTGGTAGATGAAGGAGCCACACATAAATTCATTGATGCAGCCATGGTGGATAGGAGAAATATACCCGCTGAACCATTTGATGGATTCACAGTCATCATTCCAAGTCACAATACTATGGAGTGCAAAACATGGATTCCAAAGCTACAACTCACCATAGGTAATTACACATTTTTTGATAGATTTTATGTGTTTGATGTTGCTAATACTAATGTGGTATTGGGAGTGCAATGGATGTAATATATAGGGAAAAATACAGTGAACTATCAAATCCTTGAAATGAGATTCAAAGATTCGGAAGGAAAACAAAGGGTAGTGAGAGGAATGCACACCTATCCGAATCAAGTAGTGTCCTCCCACAGTATGAGGTCCATATTGAGGAATGGGGATATTGAATGGGCTGCTAAATGTTGCATCACTTCCCCCAAGCCAAAAATAAATATTTAAGAATATCCGAGGGAGATAAGGCAACTACTACACAAATATGAAAAGGTTTTTGGAGACCTTCCTCCTGGAAGGCCACTTGATAGAGGAATTGAACACAACATTGTTTTGGAGGTGGGAACTTCACCTATACAAATTTTGCAGCATCCTAATTTGAAATTGCTTAAGGGAAAGAAATTTTGGGTGGGGAGGACTGTAATGTCCCCATTCAAATAAATCTCAAGAAGAGAAAATCCCACCAATCTACTAGTTTCCTTGGTGAGAGTACAAGATACACCATTTATTTGTAATATTGTATATATACTCTGTATTTGATTCTCAGAATATCCTTAGGTCGAAACACCAAGTGAAACTATGCAAAAACACCAAACAATGCATAAATGGTGCCATTTTCCCTATATCTTATTGTGAGAACTTGAAGTTGCTTTATTTCGATTTGTATCAGTTCATATATGTGATTTTTATGATGTATGGAGAGTCATTAATTTCCTTAAGAAGTTTCATATACATTACACAATCCATTGGAACCTAAATCTCGAATTTCATAGCAAGTGGTGAAGTTTCCTATCATTTCCCCCTATGCGAAGACATGTCCACAAACCTCTCATTTATGGGAGTTGAAGAAGCCTTTAGGAATTGATTAATGATGTATTTGGGATCCCATTGAATTCCTTTAAATATTCCATGTCTCTATTATGAAATTTGGGAGGGTCGTACTGCATTTGGGAAGCCATCTTTGTCCCCTACCCTTGGGGGATTGAACCTTGAATTTACTAGTAAATTTCCCTACTTTATCCTGATTGTAAATGAGTGTTGCATAAGTATTTTGAGAGTGTCCAATCATCCATCAGACTCATTTTCATGTATTAATACCTTTAAAACACATTCAGACCCAATTTGGAATCATTTGAGTCATTACTAGTCTAAGGGTCGAATTGGCCAAAAGTTGCACATTTTCCTAATTTTTAGAAATTTACAAAAAGCGACACTGCATTGATCTGGGCAGTGAACTTCCAATCCACGGATCAAAATATTTGAATACTTCTGGATGAGCACCATTTCAGGATCTAACACTATAAATTCCAATGGATCTAACTTGGACAACTGGTAATAGCTTGGTTCATTGGTCTTAACCAGGCAACAAACCTCCAAAGGGAGATTCTGTGCCTCTCAGACATCTGGACATATACTGGCTGGTTAAGGTATAGGATTTGGTATGGGTTTTCCATATCTTGTTTTTTTATATTGAGGATTGAAATGGGATTCATCTATTGTTTAGCTACAAGTGAAACTGCGATAGTGACCTTGCGACTGTGGGTTGGAAGGGGAGTACTTGTGGGTGCCCATCGCTTTATGATCGGGAGGAGTAGACATAACAAAGCTTCAGGTCGCACAGAATTTCAACAGACCAACCGAACAGAATTGGTTCATAAGTCACTAGATTCTAAATCGATGTATAATGCATTTGACTATAAGAAGTTCAAATAAATTCTCACAGATCTGGGAATTAAATTGAATTCTTACAGGGGAGAAAGTAATGTTGAGATTCTAATTTGATGCATAATGCATTTAACTACAAGAAATTCTAATAACATTCTAATAGATATAAATAATAGTTTAATTTCATTGCATTCAATTGTCATTATAAATATCGATCAATAATATCAATTGTACAGAGCATTTCCTTTTCTTTTATTTTTTCCATAAATTGAATCATTCAGAAACTAAATTAATTCTGCGCATTTAAATAAAATCAGAATTCAATAACAATTACCTATCTGGATGAAATAATGAACTGAATCATGTTAAAAAAAGAAACTTAAATAATATAATTTTGAGTTTAGTGCCCTCAAGGATCGACCAACTCTGATACCAAATGTAAGGACGCCCATTTTCAGGTCCTACTTAGAACAATTTTATAAATCTTAAAAACATAATATTACCATTATCAAGCATGATCAACAATAAAATTTAATAAATTCGAGAATTAGCAAGTAAACACATAAACGTAGAACATGTTACTATAGGTCGAATATGCGGTTGGAGGAGAGGTCACCATCTTCATTCCAATCCCACTCGTCCTTTTTCGTCCGCTTCACCCGTTAGATCCCACAAGTAAAGCTCATTTAACCATAGGCGAAGCAATCGTTAGCTTCGCCACCCAACCGTAGGCTTATGCAATCAGTCGCATAGCCACCCCCGAGCTTCGGGGTCATAAGAACATACTAGCCTTGACCTTCCGATGGGATCTCCCAACCCCTGGAAAGGCTATCAACCAAAATCCAAGGAATCACAATCAAATGGAAACTTCTATTACGAAGTCCATCCAGGACTAGGGAGTATTAGAGCCCCCCTCTCCTACTCCTCCACTTTCTTTTTTAGCCCAAATCTTGCATGACATGTGTCCTCTCATGCAAAAATAACTTTTAATTTAATAATTCCTTATTATTCATCCTCATGCAACTAGTGTCACTCGCACATCAGTGTGCACCCAAATCCCTTAATTATCTCTTTGTTGTCTCCCCAGTCAATTTTCTAATCCCTAAATCAGTGGGTGTAGATGGAGTGGTCTCTACATGAATATTATTGTAGTTTTGCTCCATAATTTATTTATTGAATATTATTTGCAATTTAAATCTCATGCATAATCATTCTAGCATAATGGGCACACATCTACCCCAATTTCCTTTTCTTTTTTCTCTTTGAAATCTCATAAAATAAAATATTTTTTTATTCGATTTTCTAAAATTCTATATGCAACTTTATTCATATATGCATAATTGTTTTAAATGCAAAAAGTGTGAGTAATAATCTTTTTCCATCGTTGTCTAAGTACCCCTTCGACATGTCCTTCCGACAACCTCCTTTTCCTCGTGTGGGGAATACTATGTAGCGATCAGGGAATCGTTAGCACAATCTCTCAACTACACTTCCTTAGAGACTAATGGTGGTTGAGGGATAAGGTCCTCCCTATCGCGTGCCCCTCAACACATCGTACATGACCAAATCATTGTGGCCTCTCCCGTATGGCACACGCTTCCTTAGGTGAGATGAAACAGCTTCTAACCCGTGCGGAGTGCTAATTCAAGGTCGTCAGTCCGTCGTCGTACCCCTAGGTATTTTTCCCGTTCTTATGACCCCTTTCTTTTTCTATTATGCGTTAGCCAGTAAACCGCCTTACCTATCACTCGGTAAACCGCCTTACCTGTCAATGTACACATACTCAAAGCACACACATCAATAATACTGCTAAAAAATCATTATATCATAATTCATTTCATTCTTTCGCTAATCATTAAGCAAACATAGGTAATTGTCCATTGGATTCACATTATAACCCGCATACTTCCATTTCCATATTTCAGCATATATATGAGATTCATCATAAGGGCTCACATGTGCTAATCAATCAACAATATTTCATATCACAAGTATCCATAATCATCATTAAATCAATCCTTCATTAGGAACATATTCGTTTATCCCATACAATTTTATTCTAAATCAACATATATGTAGTCATTTATCTTGGTTTCTTTATATGGGTCACTTACGCATAAGTGTTGTCACTATCGATAGTCATAGCAAGTTTGATGGGCATTAAATCACAACTATTCCTTCAATCAATTGGGCTCAAGTTCTTTAGGAATCAGGACAAATGAAGGACACACAACGCATAATGACGATATTTTAGTGTAACAGTGAGAGGGGTGTTGGCACATTTATACAGCCCGAGTGGAGGGGAAGTGTCTGTCTGTCCCATAAAAAAATAAAAAAATAAATAAGAATGCATGCATCCATGGGATGTAGCATAGTGGATCCCGGGTGGGGGGGAGTTTTCGTCTGTGTCATAAAATAAATAAAAATAAATAAATAATAAAAAATAAGAATGCATGCATCAATGTGCTATAACATAGTAGTGAGAAGGATGTGTGTTGTAGTTTAGTGGTGAAAGGTTTGAATATTTGATCCCTCTCGACATTGTGTAGATCCAGAGTTAGATGGGTCTATACTGGTATTAGTCAAATCACTACACAAAGGGGATCTCTTGTTCCATGCACGAGGAGGTCTCATATACCAATTTGGTGCATGGCTATGTTGAGGGGAAATAACTCAAATAATGTGGAGGTAAATTTCATAGTTTCCCCACTTAGGTTCAAATCCCCAGTGAGACATTGGTCCATTGTGATAGGGCTAGAAGGGTAGGTATCCCCCTTGAAGGAGACCCTTGTCTTGGGTGTGTCTTTGAAATCTTAACTCTTGCTAAGTCATAAGTTTCGTTCTAGGAATTGACTTGCAAGTTGTTGGCACTAGACTAGGATTGATAGTGGAAGCAAATTAGATTTGAACTTGGGCCTTGCTTGGGTAATCTTGACCAGTTATCGATTCCCCTATATCCAAAAAAAAATGGTATTTGACTAGGTTGTGACCTTAAAATTATATTAATTTTAATATTATATAAACATTGTAACAAGATAAATATTATTGGTTGTAGTCTCAAGATGTGTTTTTTTTTATTTAAAACCATAGAAATTGGTAAGTGTATGGACCGTGGCCAATTCCTCTCACTACCACTATAACCTAAGTAGTGTTTATTATTGCACATGTGAAATGGATTAAGGAGATTCACTCTTAGTAAACCCTATTAAGAGGGAGTACACTTTCATTTGAAAGTTAAAACCTTGCTAAAGAGGGAGTATACTTTCATTTGAAAGTTAAAGTGCTTTAACTTTGCATTAATTCATTTTTTTATTATATTTTTTTATAAATATTTCCATATTATAAATGTTTATAAAGATTTCTAATGATTTCAAAAACAATTTATTAAATTGATTTTTTTTAAATAAAAAAAAAAAATTAAAATTAAAATTTTATTGATGGGACATAAATTTATGAGAATGTGATTTTGATTTTAAAACATAGAAATAAAATTACAAAAATTTAATGTGGATTTTTTTAAAGTACCATATGACAACTTCCACATGTCATTATTGAATTTTGTTTACTAAAAAACAAACAAAAAATGTGATTATCACTTTTCATGCCATGTCTGATTCATTTATTTTCTCAATTTTAATATTTAGTATGGATTAAATCTTTTGTGTTATATTCACTTGTTTATAAATCACCCTAAAAAATTTAAGATATAAAATTAATTAAACAATTAATTTATATATATATATATTCACTAAAATAATATATTAATTATTAATTAATTTCAATTCACAATTTATTTATAAAAATGGATTCTTAAGTTCAATATATTTATGTATCTTGGAATTGTTTTAATGGCATGAATATTTCTCTATACAAAACTAATATTCCACATTGGTTGAAAGAAGTGGTCCACAACAATATAAAAGCTCCAATATACCATGATTTTTTATCAATGAATCTAAACACAAAAGAAGAGATAGCTTTGTTCATCTTTATCACCAATAATACTTATATCAACTTCAATGCACCTAGTAAATAAAAACTTGTAACTTCTAAATATTGTTACGATTGTAAATTGGGAAGGTAGAGGAATAAAATTGAAAAAAAATATTATTGTGCTATAAGATTAATTTAAAAAAACAAGGGCTGCGAGCAACAAAGTCCCTTCCTTGAAAAAAAATTGAAATGAAAATTTTTCCTAAGATTGGAAGCTCTTGTAAGAACATATGTTGTATTTTCTGGATTATTTTAGATTTGAATCGTTCTAAGTTTGATTAGGTAAGTTGAGAGGTCTGAAAGTGACATTAACTATTATGAGAAATGCATGGAGGAGATTTGAAAATGGCACAACTAACTAAACTAACTCGTTGTTTCTAATCCTAGAAAAGAATAAAGGAAAAAGCGACAGCTACTATTGACAAGCAATAAGCAAAAAAATAGAATGAAATCAAGAAAAGTAGGAAAGCTTTCTTTAACTTTCCTCCTCATGTCAACAGAACGAAATCAGAAAAAGAAGGAAAGCTTTCATAATCTTTCCTCCTCACATCCAAGGAAGTTTCCTAACATTAATAATTAATAATAAGAGACTTTTTAAATTTTTGTTGAATTTTTGTATTCTTAATTTTTATGGCATAGCACCAATCATAGTTGAAAGAAATTATTATAGAAATTAAAATAAATAAATAAAATGAACCAAAGCTTTAGCTACACTTTATAAATGTTGAAATATTAAATGTACTTTATAAAATTAATGGAAAAATTAGAATAGCATTATTTAGTTTTCAAATAAATATTGACATTATAATAACACAATATTGTAATGTATTTATATTAATATCTCTGCAATATTAAGTTTTTAAGTAAATATCATTATTGTATGTGGAATTTATTTCTTTATTTAACATTTCTTTAAAAGTAATTTTTCTCCCATATGAAAGTCAACCGATAGAAATTCAAGATTCGAGCAGGAGAAATCTACCACTTGTATACGCAAAATTCCAAGATTGGTGGTAGTTTTTATGCTTGCCTAATGATGCCATAATTTATTTTGTTATTTTGTATAATATGCATTTCCAGTTAGTTGGTATGTGAGGGAATCTCTTAAGATTAAACAAGTAGAAGTCACACCGCACCAGAGAATTGAAGTCGAGATAAGACTGCTTTATAGTTGCTTGTGTCACAATGAGCTTATTTACTTGCTTGGACTAAATAGGGTTAGGCACATTTCCTGTAGTATGACATGTAGAATGATAATCTACTCTATAATTAAGTGGAAAATTACTAATAACACTGAAATTATGAAGGGCTTTTAATAAGCAGAGCATAATCTATTCCCTCACAGAACAAATTCCTTAAGTTGATGAAGCTTTGAGAATTTGACCAATATTGTTGAGCTACCTTCCGATTATAATATGATATTTTCCCCTCCTGAGAAAGAAATGAAAAACTATGTTAATTGTTTTGATCTTGGAATATTATGTACCAACTAACTCTTTACGAAATGAGGGTGTACATATGTATTTGCATTTGTGAAAAAAAATATGAGTCCAGAAAAAGATCAAAATTATTTCAAAACATAAATCTTTCCAGAAAAAATTTACATTGTCAAAGAATTTGCACATTCAAAGATTTAACTCATGTCTTGTCCTCTGATAAATCTAAAGTTAAATTGGATTTAACACTTACACAGTATAATTGAAGTGTAACACCCACACCCTTACCTTGAATTCCAAAATCTTCGAGATGTTCGTGACAAGCCTATCCAGATCAAGTTTGAAATTTTCATATATAGTTGTTTTAATCATATGATTGGACACCATTGGAACTCTATAAGAGGAGGGAAGAATCCACGGACACTGAAAAGAAGAAGTGACACCACTTGTATGATTGGATTTTGAAGAAACGAGGCATTTTTAGGGTATGATTGAAGAAGGGCCTTCTTTACAGAGCATGAGAAATAATTGTTGGATAAGATATTTTTCTTTTGTATTACAAGGGAAAACACTAGAAACACTTGAAATAGTGGCATGGTGACATTGAAATGATTCACATAACCTGAAATTTTCTTAATTAATAACCATTATCAACTATGGGAAATCTTATACATATATTATACTATTTAAAATATGAAAAAGCATTTACACATGTGCACTTGAGTACTATTTGTCATGTGTAAAACTTATTAATTTCTAAACCATTAAGTAGGTGTATGTATGATACATTTTAATTTGTACAAGATTCAATTTAACATTGAATAATCATTATGGTTGCATTTTAACCATTTTAAAATGAGTGAGTCATGAACCAACAAGTTTCAAAATCATGGTGTCATGAGTTTTGATTTTGCAACATGTATGAAACTATATTTTAATTTTCAAACTATCATATTATTGAAAATCTCAATATTCAGTGTGAATTGTTGCAAAGCATTTCACCTTTTATCTAGACCTTAAACACCGAGTAAAATATTGAAGTCCATAAACCTTATCTTCATAAATTCAACTACCAAATCACTGAAATTCTCCCATGCTAAGCTATAGCATCCGCCACCTGGACATGAAATAATGTTACATCATATCTATTTCGGAAAATGGATTCCAATCTCTTAAAAGTACAATATAAGGATTGAAAGAGAAAGAGACATTGATAAACCATTTTAAAGCAATAAGAGCAATTGAATGCTGACTGGTAATTGACTAAAAAATATAAATCTAATAGAATGATTTGATAGATGATAACGAAAGATATAGTTGGTCACCATTCTTTTAGTCTTCAGTTTCTATTATAGCCTACGATTTACAAAATGTATTTTTTTTCCAGAATTTTTTTACACTGTCAAAATTTGTTGAAACGAAAGTTTCGAAAACAAGGACAATCATCCTTGGACATTGTCCTACTTGAAAGGATAAGGACAATGAACCTATCAATGACGGATGAGATACACTGACATGGAGTGATAAAAATTTGCTAACTCATTTTTCATATTTTAATTGAGTCCATGTCAAATATGTGTGTGTGTGTGTGTGTGTGTGTTTTAACCATTCATAAATGATGACGTTGTAAAGATTCTCCTTTTTAAGATTTTAGTTGCATCTACATTCCAAAACAAAAATTAATTATTGTATTTAAATATTCAAACACGATCAATTAAGTTGGGAAAAATGATTTTCATTTTTTAATTTTAGTTTCATTTATTAATTATATAAATTTTAATACACTATAATGATTGATTAACCAGTTGGAAAAAAAAATAGAATGAGTTCAGAAAAGTAGGAAAGCTTTCCTAAACTTTCCTTTCTAAAGAAGTAAGTTCTATTTATTAATAGAAAATTTATATCAATTTTGATACACTATGATTATCAATTAACCAGTTAGCGAAAAAATAGAATGAGATCAGAAAAGTAGGAAAGCTTTCCTAAACTTTCCTCTCTAAAGAAGTAAGTTGTATTTATTAATAGAAAATCTATATCAATTTTGATACACTATAATTATTGATTAGCCAGTTAGCAAAAAAATAAAATGAGATCGGAAAAGTAAGAAAGATTTCCTAAACATTCCTCTCTAAGGAAGTAAACTTACATTAAGGATAAGATTTTTTTTTGAATTTTTTTATTAATAATTTTTATGGTATAGTACCAATCATAATTTAAATAAATTCCTATGAAAATTATAATAAAAAATAAAAATAAGAAAATAAAAAATAAACCAATACTTTAGTTATAGAAATGTTGAAATATTGAATCTACTTCTATGTAATTAATGGAAAAAATCCAAAACAATATTCTCTGCATAGGCACGGGAAAAACTCAATGGTTTAAATTCATCTTAAATTGGAATAAACTAGCAACTTCCCTTCATAATTATTAGTACTATACATACCATTCACATTAACTGTGATTTAATATATGGTTGTAAATTTCTTCAAAAACACTACCACATAAAAACATGGGTTTTTTTTTGCAAGAAAATGGACTTTTAACCTTATTAATTGTGACAAAAAAAATGTTATTTGTTTTTTCTAGCTGGATGTTTGAATAATGGATCTAATATATCTTAAATTTCATGCAAGTGTTAAAATATAAATTTAATATCATTAGATTGTCATGCAAGTGTTAAAATATAAATCTAATATCATTAGATTGTCATGCAAGTGTTAAAATGCAAATATAATATTATTAGATTGTATCTTATAACTTTTATCCTCTTAATTTGAACCACTAATACCCTGTTAATTTCATCATATGCCATGACTTCCATCTAAAATTGTATTTTAGAAAATTTGGGCTCTATGAATTAATTTGAACCACTAATACTCTATTAGTTGCATATGTAGTAACTTCCGAAATTTGGACGTTTTGAATTAATTTGAACCACTAATACCTTATAAATTACATATTCCATAACTTGACTATTCAAAATTGGATTTTAGAAAATTTGAGTTTTTTAAAAGATTATACCATAAGAATATAATGTTCTTGAATTTTGTTCTGCATCCCTCAATAATTTTGTCCAAACACTATTTAACCAACACTTAAAGAATTTATAATCATGATTCTAATTTTTAATGTTTAGATCTCACTTTAAAAATATTTATTTCCAAAATAACTTACACAAATCACCATATTCAAAAATGAAAATAATTTTAAAAAAACAATTACTTATATATATTAGGATTATTACAGAGCACGAGTAAATATTGTTTTCCAAAATAACATACACAAATCACCATATTAAAAAATGTAAATAATAAAAAATATATATAAATGAAATTTACTTATACATTAGGATTATTGCATAGCACAACAGTAATGACACACAAATTTGAAACACTATGAGATTGCAAGCACAATTCACCATATTCAAGTTCAAGACAATAAAAACTAATCAATTAAAAACTAAAAGTTTTTATCTTGAAGAACAATGATGGGGACATGTTGATATAAAACAATATGACCTAGATCAAATTGAGCATCAACTTCACCATTGAAACACATCATCGAAATTGTGAACTCCGTTCATCTTAAATGAAAAATGCTTATGCTTGTATTTACAAGTTTTTGTATAACTTTGGTCAATGGACAAAACCCCTTTAAAGATAAGTTCCATGGTCAAAATTTTGATCAGTTAATAGAACGATAACTTTGAGTAAATAGAACTTCATTTTTATGGACTTTTATTTTTTCAATTTAATATATAAATTATACTTTGATGCTTCTACCTTCTAAATACTTAATAAATACCAATTTAAATTGGATCACCTATTTTATCTCAATAACATAAAGTGATTACAATATTAGAAAAATGTCAAAACAGGTACTAGATTTAGTGTCGTTGAACCAAACATAGAGGAAGTGTAGTACAATCCTTGAAATAACAATAACATAGCTAGTATAGATAACATATTCTTACCCACTTGAAAGCAAGAAAACATGAAATAAGATTGGCCATGTTAATCGTGGGCGTCCTTTCTGCAACAACCTCTAAAGATAAGAATTCTATTAAATATAAATGACATCCAGGTTACTATTCTCTTGGTTCGTTATATGAAATGCTTGCCTCCACTTTAATGGAAATTAATTCACCGTTTCCAATCTTGGAAGAGAATTAAGGAAAAAACAACTGCTATTGACAAGTAATAAGCCAAAATACAAAATTAAATCAGGACTAGAGATAGAATGATAAAGACTTGCCAAAAAAATAATGAAACCAGGAAAGAAGGAAAGAAGTTGCATCCACATTATAAAACGAAAATTAATTATTGTATTTAAATGTTTAAAAAAAATTAATTAGGTTGGAAAATAGCTTTTCATTTTTTAATGTTAGTTGTATTTATTAATAGAAAATTGATATTGTTAAACTTTGGGTGTCATTGATGTCAACTGATGTCAAAGATGATTTAGTATTCTTGTGCTAGTTTGAAGAAATATATGAAAGACACCTTAAAGAAGTATATTTTTGTGCCAGTTTAAAGAAGTATATGAAAGATAGTTTGAATAATTATATGGATTCCAGTATGAAGAAGTATATCCAGAAGTGCATCCAGTATGAAGAAATATGGTACAGGTACAAGTCTCAAGTCCACCTAGTCATACTACTTCAGGGTATATTCCAAAGACATGGTTGGTCAAGGTTCAAGAGTGCGCAAGAAGCTTAGAAAAAGAAATGGTTGAGCAAGGAAGTAAGTCCTGAAAGTGCGCAAGATTCACCAATCGGAAGAAGCATTCAAGTTGTTGGAGCGCGCAAGAGTAACAAAAGAATGTGGGGTTTGGAGAAGTCAAGTGTGCAAGTCCTTCAAGCAATAGAACATCAAGGGCGCAAGACCACACCGCAAGGGTGCAAGTCCCACTAAGGAAAAGGACCAAGTACGCGCAAGACCCACAAAGAGATGACACTCTAGTGGAGCAGAACATGACAAGTGGCAGAAACACGAAGTAAGTGGAACTGTGAAGCAAAGAAGAAGGAAAACCACAACCAACTTGTCAACATACAATCTGTGTAGGACAAGTATAAATAATAAGCCAAGGTGGAGAATTCAAGTAAGAAAATAAGCTTTTGAGTTCAAGACTGGAAGATACAGATTTAGAAAGCTTCTTATTTTGGGGCATCAAGGGCTTGTGGAATCAGAACAACATGATCTAGCAGAGAGACAAGTGCGCACAAGTAGAGGAATGGAATAGTTGATGGTGCGCAAAATGTTGTAGTGTATCTGTGACAGTTGCATGAAGACAAAAAGGTAGAACTACAAAATATGCGGAAGTGCATGGGAATAGAATGATAGTATGATAGCAAACAAACAATCACAGATGATCTAAGATAGAAGTGCAAAGACATACTTGAAGTATATCTTGTCTTGCGCGAAGTAAAGAAGTTTATTTGATGCACTAAGATAGAATTGCGACATAGTTAAGTGTGTACAATACGATAAGGATGATATGAGACAAGTGCGTAAAACAAAAAGGCCGAATCACAGGTGATGCACAAAAGTTTGCAGATTATCTAAAAATTGTTGCACCAAGACAGAACGAAAACATCTCAGAAGGTGAGTAGACTTATCTGATACTATTGCGTGAAATATAACAACAACTCAACAAAAGATGCGCAGTATCAGTTGAAGTTGCAAATGCGCATAAACAAAACAACATATTGAACCAAAGCGCAAATTGCAAAATATGATGAAGCAGCACACAGTTTGTGAAGTGCGAAGTCAATTTTAATGTTGTAAAGTGATAAGTTAAGTGTGTAATCAGGTTAAGTATGCAATACAGTGACAACAATATTACAACATATAGAAGGTGTGCACAACATAAAGAACAACAATTAATCTGAAGAGTCCGCGGATCAAAAGAACAACAAAGCAATATCTTCTTCTATCATATCAGGGCGGTAGGATGGGGCAAGGAGAAAGGGGTCAAAGTCTCATTCCAGTTGGAGATGGTAAATCAAGGAGTTGGTGCTTCCTTTAGGTCAGTACCTGTAAAACCAGGGGGTCAGTGCCTCCTTCCTGTTGTTGCTAAAGAACTTCGGAAGTTGGTGCTTCCCTTAATGTAATCTTTATATTATAAGTGAGCATTCCATGGTTTTATCCCATTTGGGTTTCCACATAAAAATCTATGTTCTGTGTATTGCACTCAAGTGATGTTGAATGTTTTATTTATGGTGGATGCATAATTAAAGATTCAGATTAATCAGTTAAGAAGTTAAAAATTGTTCATAATTGTGCTAATATTGATTCACCTCCCCCTCTCAGTATTAATTACATTCCAACATATATCAATTTTGATACACTATAATTATTAATTAGCATGTTCACAAAAAAATAGAATGAAATTGGAAAAGTAGGAAAGATTTCCTAAACTTTCCTCTCTAAATAAGTTGCATTAAGAATAGGAAATGTTATTTCTTTTGAAAAAAAATGTTCTTTATTTTTATAGTATAGCACCAATCATAGTTGAGATAAATGCTTCTGAAAATTCAAATAAATAAAAAAATGAAGAAAATGAACCAATAATTTAGTTATACTTTAGAAATGTTGAAATATTGAATCTACATCTATGCAATTAATGGAAAAACTTGAAAACAATAGTCTCTCCCTATGGTAGGGACTAAAAAAGTAAAAAATGCACAATAAATAAAACTATATATCAAAAAATACAAAATAACTTATAATTAACTTTCCCAACAAATCACTTATATATAACCTTGATTTCTATTTCTATTATGTTTTTGAATAGATGAGTTTTTTTATAGAATAATATTAACATATAGAAAGAAATAAGACACTCTGCCTTTATGTGTAGTCTTTTATTGTTATTAATTTGAAATTTTGTAGTAAGTATTTTATTAGTTTTATTAGATAAAAAATCTTGAAAAATAAATGCAAGAAAGAAATTGTTAAGGATGAGCATACACATTCCAACATATTCCGATATGGTGAAGAAAATTCCTATCCATACATACTTTATGAATAGGATTGTGGACCCTGATGACAATACTGGGGTTGGTGGGGACCCATTGGCATTGAAGGATTCCACTCCGACGGAGGGGGTTTGTAAAAACCCTACTGGGAATATACCTGTGTCTACTGGGGACATAAGCGTTTTAAGGGGGGCCCATAGGGGTGGCCTTGCACAAGACTTTTCGCCTATAAAAACTAGAAGTGCCAGAAAAAACAAGAAGGCCACTCTTGGGGGGACAGAGGTGGACCTTGATAAGACTATTTCCCCCAAATCTACTGAATCCCGGGCTCTTAGAGGAATGAAAGCCCTCGCAAGGGTTCAGAAATGATCTTTCTCTCTCTAAATATCAGGGGGGTGGGGGGCCTGCCCAAGCAACTGGCCCTCAAACGAATATTAGAAATTGTTAAACCTGATCTAGTACTCTTACAGGAAACTATGGTTTGCGGGGAAAAAGCACGTACATTTTTTAATAAAGTCAAGCCGGGATGGATGTATTGTTCTGTGGACGCGGCTGGGCTCTCTGGAGGTCTTTTGGCGGCATGGAACCCTTCGGTGTTGAGATTATCACCAGCACATATATCTATGGGTATTTTGCTGACTGGAAACATGAGGGGTTCGGAACAGATCTTAAACATCATTAATTGCTATGGACCGTACTGTGATCGTGAGGCTTTCTGGAACCTGGCGGCTTCTGAACATCTGCTGGCCATGGAGAACTTAATAATTGCTGGGGATCTTAATTTCACGTGGGGGGATGGGGAATTTTGGGGGACTACGGCTAGACGTGATCCCTTGGGTCCTTTTTTCCAAGATTTATTCAGGAAGTATTCTCTGATTGATGTTGCCCCGAGACCGTTGGCACCAACCTGGTCGAATGGTAGGAAAGGGGCTGAACATATCCAGAAACGTATTGATCGTTTCCTAATATCAGAAACACTGCTAACCAAATTACAGAACTATCATTCCTGGATGCACCAAATTAAAATTAGCGATCATCTGCCTATCATTCTCCAATTTGATGATGAACCTTTCCAGAAAACCTTTCCTTTCAAATTCAATTCCACCTGGCTTGCGGATGTGGAATACACTACGAGTGTAAGGAATTTATGGCAGCAGATGGATGTCTCTGGGGAGAGATCTGCTATGGACAAACTGGCGGTGAAACTTAAGTTGCTAAAAGACTATACTATCAAGTGGGAAAAAACTAAAAAAGCCTTGATGCGTAAAGAACTTACTGAGATTGAGATGGAAGTGGAATATCTGATGAATAGAGGGGTTGAGACGGAATTGAATACTATGGAACTTTCTAGTCTCTCCACTCTGGAGTGCAGGAAGATGAAAATTCTTCTGGTTCAGGAAGAATCCTGGAGACTGAAAAGTCGGGCTACTTGGCTCCGGGCGGGAGATCTGAATACAAAATTCTTCCACCGTTATGCAGACTCTCGACGTATGCATAACTCTATCTGGGACCTGAATGACCATCAAGGCCGGAGGATTCGGGGGGAGGAGAATTTGATGAATGAAGCTGTTAGACACCTCCGGGAATATTATTGTGATCCAAAAAATACCACCCTGGCTGAACAATTTAGGCTTATTAAGGAGTATCCACGGATGTTCCAGGAAGAGGAGGGTGATAACATTTTCCTGGAGATCACTCTGGGAGATGTGGAAAACACTCTGAATGGATTTGCAAAGGATAAATCTCCTGGACCTGATGGGTGGACGGTGGAACTATTCATCCATTTCTTTGATATTATGGGGGAGGACCTGCGGATGGCCGTGGATGAATCTCGCAAATTGGGCATTGTCTCGGGGGCTCTTAATACTACTTACCTGGCACTTATCCCGAAGACGTCACATCCGAATGGCTATGATGAATACAGACCGATTGCTCTATGTAATTTGGTCTACAAGATTATTGCCAAGATTATTGCTGATAGAATCAAACCTCTTCTTTCACAACACATCTCTATGGAACAGTATGGGTTTCTATGTGGGAGACAAATTCATGATGCTGTAGGTGTGACTCAGGAAATCTTTCATTCTATCAAACTGAGGAAAATTGAAGCACTTACACTACAACTGGATCTGGTAAAAGCTTATGATAAGGTGGATTGGAATTTAATGAGATTAATACTCATCCAGATTGGGCTACCTTGGAGGGTGATGAAATGGATAATGGCATGCATAAACTCTGTTAATTATGCTATTTTGATCAATGGACATCCTACGGATTTCTTTAAGGCTACACGGGGTCTTCGGCAGGGATTCCCACTATCTCCTCTATTATTCTTACTGGTTATTGAAGGACTGAGCCTATCCATTCACAAGGCGTGCCGGGAAGGTCGGATCACTGGCATAAAAGTATCCAGGGAAATCTCTGTAACACATTCTTTATTTGTGGACGATGTTATGCTTTTTGGAATGGGTTTAATTGCTGAATGGATACAATATAAGCTAATACTTGATCTTTTCTGCCTGGTCACTGGTATGATTATCAGCTATACTAAATCGTTCTTCCTGAAGCATTTGCTGGACGAAGATACGGAAGAGGCGATCTACAACATCCTGCCTCTAAAATTTAATGAACTGGAGGCTGGCACTAAATATCTGGGTTTTTTCATCAAACCTTCAAATTATAAGATCTATGACTGGACATGGCTTGTCAGACGCTTTGATGCACGCATTAACCACTGGAGCTTCCGTCTTCTAACTCTGGGTGGTAGGCTAACGTTGGTAAAATCTGTATTACAGAACTTAGGAGTTTATTGGTTCTCACTCTGTAAAATCCCACGTACCATCTTAAGTCTTATTAGACGGAAGGTCTTCAGTTTTTTGTGGACGGGGAATGATACACAGGAGAAATACCATCTGGAAAAGTGGAATGTTTTGGCACGTCCATGGAATCTGGGGGGCTGGAACATCAAGGATCTGGAATACTTTGTAATGGCTCTACATGCTAAGAGTCTGTGGCGTGTTCTATTCAATGAATCAATATGGGGAAGGATCGTTCGTGCCAAATATTTGAAAAACATCTCGGTATCAAATTGGTTAAGGTTGGCCTGTCCTGCTACTCTGGGAATCTCAAACATTTGGAATGGTCTTGTCAGTGCTTTCAGGGTTATTACACAGTGGATTGCATGGATGCCGGGCAATGGTCGAAATATTAAGTTGGGAACGGACCCATTCATGGGTGGTCCTTTGAAACATACACTATCTTTAAACTTGAGGACTCATCTCCGAGCATTTGGCTATTACACTTTGGCTCACGTGGCCTGTCGTTATGTGGATGGGCATACTCAATGGGTTACGGCTGAGCAGCTGGGTTTATCGGGATCTCTGGGGAATGAATGGGAGGAATACACCCGACCGATGTATCTATCAAATATCAGATTATTTGACGATGCTGACAGACTAATTTGGTCGTGGGATGTGGCTGGAGGGATTGTCACAGCTAAACTGGCATATGACTCTATGTTTGCCGATTCCTGCTATTCGGTGAGATGGTGGGATAAATATATTTGGAAACTCACTTTACCCCTAAAAATAAAATGTTTTGCCTGGCTTACGCTGTGCAATAAGATCTTAACATGGGATAATTTGTGTCGTCGTGGTTTCTGCGGCCCGGGGTGGTGCATATTCTGTTGCACACAGGGTGAATCCGTGGACCATCTATTTTCATCCTGTTGTTTCATTAGGGATATCTGGAATATGATTGCTACTAAAGCAGGCATACATTATCTTTGGAATCAGGGCACTCTGAATGAAAATCTGGAGCATTGGTCTCGTTTTGATGGGGGTTGCCCTGAACTTCCTTTTTTTATGATCTGGGAGGTTTGGAAGGCTAGAAACTTGTGTATTTTTGAAGGCAGAATCCCTTCTAGGGATGGTATCTGCTATAAAACAACTGCTGCACACAAGGAATTCATTTCTGCTCATGATACCAATTGTGGGAGAGATACACTTGCAATTTCCCGTAGACTTGCTCCTCCTGTACTTGTTTTCCCTTGTGCTTTTTTTGATGGGGCTGCGGAGGTTCGTTGTGGGGGTGGGGGTGCTGGAGCCATACTACACCTGAACATGGATTTATCCATACATATCTGGCTTAACCTGGGAATTGGTTCCAATACTCGGAGTGAGCTATGTGCCCTGTGGCTCGTTCTATTCTGGGCGCGACTGAAATTGATCACATCACTTGTTATCTTTGGTGACTCTCTATCTATTATCTCTTGGGCAAGTGGCAAGACATCACTCAATGTTCTGCTACTCAAACACTGGATGGATGCGACCAAAAACCTTATCCGGGATTTTGATCATCTCCACTTTCAGCATGTCTATCGGGAGGCTAATATGGAAGCCGATATGCTTTCTAAACGTGCTCTTCATTCTCTGGCGGGGGTCATCATGTGGCACGAATGGCAGGCTGATTCACTTTCTTCACAGGGTTCCTATCATCTTCATTGGCCTTGATTGTTATGATGCTATTTATGTCTGACTGTTTTTTTGTTTATTATGCTCTATATTTTGTGGATATTTATCTTACTTTCCGGTTAGCTATATGTGCAGATACATCTTAGAGCCTGGATCCAATTACTGGTTGGACATCTATGCTCACACTATATTTTTGCGGCAGATATGACCGTTGATATGGCTGTTTTTTGGCATTACTATTATGTTATATATTTGACACTCTGGGCCTCTGACAGCTGTTGCTGTAGACTTTTTTGATATTAGTACATGTTTATGGACTTATTGTTTATGGTGTGATCTCGGGATCCGTTTCTCCACCCGGAGGGATTCTTGACTTTTATTGTGGACATATGGTGCTATTTCTGGACTTTACTGTTTATCATGGGTGACTCATATGGCTATGTCTGGCAAGTCCACTTTACTGGATTTGTGAGCAGACATGAATGATTCTGAGAGCTGGTGTTATTTACTATTTCGTATATTAATAGTAAGTTATATTTTTCTGTGAAAAAAAAAAGGCAGAGTGATACCAACAATGTAAGCATCATACATAATGTCGGTTTAGGTACCATTTTCTATAGATACCAATGCAATCCAAATATAAAAATGTAAAATTGCGAACGTTGTGGTTGTAATAAATCAAGCTCCAATGACTCATTGTGTGGGTAATAAAATTAGCAGGTGAAGGCATCTTTGCGAAGGGTGAATTAGCGAATTTGAAACAACTTGCATTGAGACCAAATTAACATATGACTATGCTCCAATCGGCCATCCTTAAAAAATATGTACGTTTAAGCCATCTAACGGATCAACAGTGACGTTAACGGTTGACTTCGCTGCTTGCTTGTCCGTTGGATGGTTTGAACGTACATGTTTTTTAAGCTCAGGTGCTCCAATCAACATCAAAGGTTACTTGTTCTTCAAGCAATGTCAGGGTTTGCATGGTGCATGGATGATCATGAACTTAGGCAATTCGAGATCACAACAAACAACATAAAGAGGAGTTTGAAGAATTGGATAAACTGTGTGAAAGATTTAACCTTAACTTTACGTTTCTGGCTAAGTAGCACAGCCCATTTCTAGGAGATACCAAAGAGTTTCAATTTTAATAGTAGGTCAAGGATTGGTTTATAAATAGTCTTGAAATGTCATGTGTAATATTGAAATGTAGGTTGATTGTTTTTTAGAAATAGGTTTTCATATTAATTTTTGTTTTTTAACCTAATTTAATTGATTAACAATTTTTTATTAATAATTTTATATGCTTTAATAATATTATTTTTTGAAATAATGTAATTACCTTTAAAATAATTTATTACTTTTGATTACAATAATTTTAATTTTAATTATTAGGTATTCTTCATTTTGGAGGTTTAAGGGGGGCTATATAATGATATCCATATCGAGTTGAGATGAGGAAACATAAGAGGGTAAAGGAAGGAACTAAGGCGCCAAGATTAAGTAGCTCTCTTTCTTAATAAGGTTGATAACAGGGGTCCATGATTTGCTCAATTTCCATCTGTCATCCTTGTTTAGGTTGTGCGGGTGTTTTTCTATTTCTATAGCCTTGCGGATTTTTCTCTTCGTGAAGTTATCAACACTAGCAATAACCTTTGCATCCTGTATACAAACGTGGTGTTTAGAGGTTTGAAAGTGTTGTGCCAGAGCTGAATTCTTTGTCCTACCATGAATAATGTGTGCTCTGTGTTATTTTAGTCTTACTTGAATTGAGCAGCCTGTTTCTTCGATGTATAGTTTGTGACAGTCACATGGTACCAAGTAAACTCCTTTCATTTTCCTCGGAACCCTAATGCCATGCTTACGTAAGATTTGAGCTAATTTATCCGTGGTCCCTTGAACGTAGGGGAGACTAATTGTTTTAAATAGGCCCTCTTCCTCGGTTTTTGTCTGTTTCCCATCTTGTGACTTCTTAATGGTTTTGCGGATTTGTTTTTCCTCATAGCCATTTTCTTTGAAGACCTCAATTAGATGTTCAAGTTCTTGAGGTAAATGTGATGTGTCTGAGATTCTCTTGGCTCTTATTGCTAGTGTTTATGATAACTATTTTTTGGGTAGGATGATGATGAGAGTTTGCCTGGATGTATTTATCAGTGTGGGTTTTTTTCCGGTAAACTTCATGCGATAGAGAGCCATCATTGTTTTTTGTGAGGACATCTAAGAAATGGAGTTTTCCATTGTCTTCTTTTTCCATAATAAATTGTATGTCTCTTAACAGGATGTTCATATGGACTAAAAATTCATTAAGCTTATCAATCCCGTGTGTCCATATGAATTGTGTATCATCCACATATATTTCCACTGTTCTGGCTTCATTGGAGACATACTGATGGCTTTGTTTTAAAAAATTTCCATGTAAATGTTGGCTACAATGGGGGGGAGTGGGGATCCCATTGCCACACCGTTAGTTTGCTCATAAAACTCCCCACAAAAACTGAAGTAGGTAGACCTCAGACATACTTCTACTAAGTGTGCAGTTTCATCATCTGTTAGTTCCCTTATGACCCTAATGGCCTCATCTACCGATATTTTGGTATATAAGGAAACAATATCAAAAATAACTAATTGATTGTTCTCCTTCGATTTTGTTGATTTTAGGGTTTCTACAAAATGTGAGGAGTTCTTAATGAAAGACGACAAGTGACCAAGGAAAGATTGAATCTTTCTGCGAGAACTTCTAGGCCATCTGAGGGTGACCCAATGGTGTTAACAATCGGTCTTAGTGGATAGTCCTTGTGGAAATTGGGTAAACCATATATGCGTGGGATTACAGGGTTCTTAGGAATGATCTTCTTCCTGATATTCTCATCAAGGGAGGAGTTCTTTATGGCCAAAGTAATATCCCTTATTACTTTATTGCTCGGATCTTTGCCGGCCTTCCTATAGATACCACTCACCATAAGATGCTCCATCATCTTCTTGTTGTATTCGTCCGTGTCCATAATGACTGTAGCATTACCTTTATCCGCCTTTAAGATCATTATATCTTTGTTATCCCTGATATTTTTAAGAGCTTTTGATTCTTCACGGGTTAGGTTGCTCTTGGGAGGTTTAGCCTTCCTCGTGATGAGCGCACAGTCCTATCTAACCTCTTCTGCGGCCTCTTCAGGGTGAGATATTATGGCGTTCTCTATGCAACATATGATGTCTTCATGAGGGATCTTCTTGGGCGCAAGAGCAAAGTTCAGTCATGAAATTTCTGACTCGTCATCTGACGTTATAGAGATTGAAAGTTGCTTTAAAACCTCTTGTTTCCTTGATTTATAACATGGGCATGTCGTTACTAACATTTAATTTTTATCTTTTGGGTTCTAAGGCATAGGAAGATTGTCTTCGTCGCTTTCAATAATTACAATTTCTTGGTCGCGAATGAGCTTCACCGCTTTCTTCAACTGATCTTTCTATTCATTAGTCTCCTTAGCAATGTCAATGCATTTTTCCATATCTGCTCTTAACGATGCCTTCTTCTTTCTTCAACTGATCTTTCTATTCATTAGTCTCCTTAGCAATGTCAATGCATTTTTCCTTATCTGCTCTTAACGATGCCTTCTTCTGCATATCGATTTTAGCTTTTGGCCTCCCTCCAGGTAAGATCTCTTTCACGGAGGCGGGATGCACAATCACCTTCATGCTATTCCCAATTTCACGGAAAAATCACCTTCATGCTATTCCCAAGGAATCAAGAAAAGCTTGAAATACAATCATGTCACTTACAAGAATTGAACTTGGGTGGGGAGGATAACAATCTTTCCTTCCAACCACCCAAGCTAAAACCAATGGACTTAAAATATGACAAATTTATAACAAATTTATTGTCACGACAATTATTAATATGACAAATTTTATAAACAAAATTGTTATTATGATTTGTGAATTCAACTTAGTGTTTATTTATTTTCTCAATTTTTATATTTAGCATGTCTAATTTTTACTTTAAATGTAGTAGTGCGAGGGCTTAAGGGACCACTAGAGTTCATAATGGTATAGGTATGGTGGTCATTTGATGTAGCATGGATTGGGTCCATTATGTAATTTAGTTATTAGTAAATAAGCGTGTAGTCTAAAAGTTCGATGATTTCGAGTGGAAAATTTTGATTTTTTCGGCACGATTTTGAAAAAATCAGACATAAATTTTAAAAAATTCTAGTTACAACTATCAAATACTGAAATTTTGTGTGCCCTAGGGGTTTTTGATGGTGGTGACTTCATTTCTGCCATCAAAATCACCTTTAAAACACAGTGTTGTCTAAATATTCTACATTTTCAACGTTTTGCGAGCATATTTGTCTTTTTATTTTGTTCGGAGTTCGGTTGGAAATCTTTAAAAAATCTTAGAATCACATATATTAGCTATGGAAATTGCGTAATTTGGGCACCACGGGGTATTTGAGGGTGTTGAATTTATTTATGGATTCAAAAACATAATTTAAACACTTCCAAATTTTGATTTTACCAAAAAAATTTACCAAATTCTGACCAAAACCCACCATAAAGTCGAAAACGTAGAACAAATAGAATACTCCTTAAAACATAGTTAAATTCAGATTTTGCAAAATAAAATCCACCAGATTTCGGCGAAAATCCCCCATTTGGGCCGAATCATCGAATATTTAGGCAACGTCTTAAATAAGGCCCACTAGGTAATTATGGTTCAATAAATGTAATGTAGTCCCATCATTAATGTAAAGCCAACTAGTCATTAGGGTTAAGGTTTGCTATATAGTTATAAATAAGGATGGAATCCTCCTTGTGGGTAATTTCAAGAATTTTTATTGTAGCTTATTGCTTATTTGGACATCTCCCCCTCAAAAAGGCACATGAAACAAAAATTTATCCTTCCATAAAAAAATTAATTGTAGGGTGTTAACCCAGCTTAAGGGTTATGGATTTAATGAAGTATTGGATCTTTCCTGGCATATATATATATATATATGTTTTTTTAGTAATCTTCATCATTAAGGATCATAACATTATTCACATACCTTCTAAAGCTTACCTTGTGCTTGGTGGGTAACATGTCGAGTTCCAACTATTGGGACATGCAAAGATGTTTGGCACATTTTTTTGCCACACTCCTTGGACCCTATACAATGTTGATGCATTAGTTGTATATTTCCTTCTCCCTCATCTTTTGTGATTTGATCTTTCTTTGGAGTTGGTTTGTCTTCTTCTTGAGACTTCAGAAAGACAATATTCTTGGTGAACTTAAAACCTCCTTACATTATGCATCGTTAGAGTGGTGACTTACTTTCCTTCCCATTAGAATTCACTCTACCTAGGGTTGAATGTGAGAATTCACCCTTTGTCACAATTCCACCAAGATACCCCATACCTTCATGTTGAATCATGGATACTACTTCAATGTGTTTAATAATAAATTTCCCATTCTTGCCAATATCATGTCCATTAAATCCCATTCTCTTTAATAACTCATATCGCACACCCTTGGTATTTAACTCAAAACTACCATGAGGTTCAAAATATGTATCAACAAAGATAAAAAGGTCATATGGTGAAGTGCCTACCATGTTTTACTCTATCATGGTTTGTGTATATTGGTTATAAACAACTTAGTATTTTCTCTTATGCTAGTATTCTTCAAGATCCTCTTAAGAACATGACAAACTTCAAGTATGGAAACATCACATATTACCTCATTTTTTAAGGGATTGATGTCGTATTGTAGGAGACATTGTTGACTAATGCAAATGTCATATTGTAAGAGACAATATTAATTGATGCAAATGTTTTGTTCCTAATTCATCAAACTTATAGTGTATCTAGGGTTGTGGCATCATTGGCAACTTCATCTTCTTACTAACCTCTAAGATATGTTTCTTATGGTTGATGTTGTCAATAATGAAATGTAGTGGTGTCCCCTTCACCTTCATTTGTGAATAGAATTGGCTCTTGTGGTTCTTCTTGTTAGACCTTTATAATAGTTATAGTCACATCAAGTTCCACATCAATTGTTTACTTTCCTTTATCCATGAGATCTAGTGGTATCATGGTTGAGTCTGATTCTAAATATTTCATCTTGAATAATAATGGCTTTCTAGTACAACATTCACCATTGTTGTGACAATGAATTTTAAGGTTGTTGCATCATTTTCTTATGTCCTCCTTCAATTTCTTATTCTTCATCTTTGCATATTGCTTTAATTTTTTGTCTTGAGGTATGGCTATCCTCACTTTGTCCTTTGATATGAGAGTTATGTCCACCTTTACCCTTCTTTTTCCATGGCTAATTTATGGCCCCTGACTCTTTCTTACCCTTCTACCAATTTGTTTCTTCTATCTTAATGACAAAAAATAGGCTACTCCCAATAAAGATATGTAGATGAACTATATTTCTTTTCTAGATGTAGTTGTGTAGGCCATTGTGGTATTTTAGAATCTTATTTCTTTAAATGTCTCTAATTCCATGAAGTGTGAAAGGTTTTGGTGTAATATTTCACACTATTTGTTTACCCTAGGACAATATTTTCCATATCGTGTATTGATCTTCATATTCTCCAACAAGGTAGTAATCCTTCTTGAGAGGATCAACAAAATACTACCAAGTGGGTTATGTCTCATCTCTAGAATGTTGCATATGGTAAGTATCCCATCGATGTTGGATAGGGGGAAGGGGCTTCAAGAGTGCGAAGGTAATATTCTCACTCTTGGAAAGTTAAAAGAGGAATAACCCTATAGCTATATAACCCTCTACTCAAAGCTTATGCTCCTATATTTGCTCCAAATAGAGAAATATCAAAATTAGTGTGTTCCTTGAATGGAGCCATTCCTTTGAAATGACTACTTGGCAAAGGTGACTCCATTGTTGTTGGGATTTGCCAAAGGATTTGATTGAAAAATCTATCATCTTGTTCCTCTATTGCTTGATGAATTCCCACGTTAACATTTACTTAATAAGATATCCAACTCCATCATCTTTCTTAAATTCATCCACCATGTGAGGTTGTTTAATTCGATGAAGAAGATCTTCACTAAGATTAGTTATATCGAGGCCCAACTCCATATGCCTTGACCTTATGTGGAACATGTACAAAAAACAACAAATAACATATTTATTTGATTCTACGGATTCATCTTATGTTAATAACAAAATGAAATATAGCATCAATAACATAAAAAAGAAAAAACACATATGTACAATGAAAACAACTGTAATATGCTTAAACCCAAAAATTAAGAGAAAATATAGAAAAGTACAAGAGATAATAGATCAAGTAGATAGCTATGTTCACCTGCTTTTTCAAGGGGGCAACCTCCAAGAGAAAAGCTCCAAATACAATGACAATTCTTAACTAAACATTGCACATCTTACTGCTCTATATATAATGTTTCAATATCCAAATTCCTAACTACATTTGGTTCCACTATTAATGAGGGTCAACTACTTGGGGGCCTTTATTCAATAAGGAAGGCCCTTTTACATTGAGACACTACCCACTAAATAATTAATGGGCCTTATGGCCTTGTACAGTGATAAAGTAGGGGGGTTATGGTAAGACCCTAACAACAAATTTCTTTTAATGAAACAACAACTAAAAACATTGTACATGTACAAAACAAACTGCATAGTAACTAGATGGGTTGGTAGGCCAACAAATAATTCTTCTTTTTTCTCAGCGTGCAACCCTGGAGTGGGTGTTGTTACATACTTTCTGGGGGAAAAGGCGAGGGATGTTGTAGTTTGACTGTTGCGCAAAGAGGGATCTTTACCTTCAGGGCCTATGAAAAAGAGTGGCCCGAAATTTGTCTGGCATTCATGCTAGGGTAAGAAGAGGATGCAAAGCTATTCGAGCTTGGGAAGATCCAATGCAGATGGTCTTTTGAAAATATATCAATTTGGATTGGGCATTAAATATGTCTAGAACTGAAATTCTGAAGTGGGTGAAGGTGCATTGGATGTTGATTAAGGTAGGAGAATGAACATGTTTCTCCTATGGTAGATTCCGGAAGTTGTGAGACTGTGCATGTGCCCTCTTCGGATGATGCTTGCGGATAAACTTACTCCACAGAAGCCTCGTCAAATTTTCTTATTAAGTTGAAACATTTCTTCCCCTTATTTTATGGTTCATTATCCAAAGCGGAGCTTAATATGGTTTTTGATAGGCAAGCTGATTGTCAAGTCTCTTCTCAGGATGGGGAGGGGGGATCAGGAAGTGAAATTTCTCTGTTCATACTGTCTATGTTTTCCCATGTGGAGTCTTTGTTTATCCTCGGTCTAATGGGGTACTGGGTGTTGGACCTTCTCTACTTGGTCCTCTTCTAGTGTCAGGGGTGCCAACCTCTTTTGTTGTTGGTTCTAGGGAGCCATCAAAAGCCTCTTCTTTACTATTCCTTCTACTTCCCTTCTTGGTGTGCGTTGAAAAATTTGAGGATGGAAGTACTAGGAGGCTTCTCAGGTTTTTCCTTTGGGGGAAGAATCCTCCCCGCTCCATGTTATTTCTAAGAGGGACTTTTTGTCCTTTATGGCGGGAGTTTCGGGGGGTACCCTTTTTGATTCCCCTTCGGAGGTTCTTGTCCTTAACAATGGGGTTTTTCAAAACCTTAGGCCTTCGTATAAGGAAGTGATAAAAAGCCTTAAATTTTTCCCATGGGATAAGATTAGCCCCTAAAATTTTCCCTGACCATAGTCAATTTGAATTGAATCTGATAACATTGAAATCAATGCACTGCACTCAATCAAGAGACATGGTCTATTGAATTGAAATAGATAACACTAAAATCAATGAAATGTACTCAATCAATGAAACAGTCTCATAAATCAATGTTCCAACATTGAATTCAAAGCAACAATCACTGCAATCAAGAAAGAACTGAAATCAATGCAAGAATCTCATATATCAATGCACCGACACTGAATTCAATGCAACACTGAAATCAATGGAAAAATGTTAAAAAATTAATGCACTGACACTGAATTCAATGCACCACTTACTCCAATCAATGCAATAGTCTCAAAAATCAATGTACCAACATTGAATTCAATGCAACAATCATTGAAATCCATGCAACAGTCTCAGAAATCAATGCACCAACACTGAATTCAATGCCACAGTCTTAGAAATCAATGCACCGACACTAAATTCAATGCAACAATCAATGAAATCAATGCATAATTGAACATTTTAATTTTCTTGTTTATTTCAAAAACCATAAAATATTAGTATTTTGTGTTAACTATTTATATATGTTTATCATCCATTACTGTATGTAAAACATATTATGCACAAAGGAAACATATTATGAACATACTATGCAGATATTATGTACATATTAATGTTTAGTGAATATGTCAGTCTTTTTTGCTTTTTTTACTTCTAATTTTCATAGGGCCTAATTTTTATCCCTTTTGACTTCTAATATTGATGGCTTAATATTTACCCTTTTTTTTCTTCTAATATTGACTGGCCTTAACTTCTTGCCCTTTTAACTTCTAATTTTGAGTGGGCTTAATTTTTACTTCTAATTTTGATTTGTAAAAGAAACACAACATTATGGACATGCTCCTTCATGATACTAATTTCTTCTAATTTTGATTCGATTAGCATAACATATATTTAATTTTCATTAAAATATATGTAATTTTTTTAAGTCCACATGTTTTTAGTTTTTATATTTTATTATTTATTATTTTATTATTAAAATATGTCACTTTACATCACATCATATCACATCACCACATCTCCCCCATATTAAAATGTAAAGCGCCTCTTGATACAACAACTTTCTATTAATGAAACAACATCTAAAAACATTGTATATGTACACAGACATGCATAGTAGCTAGAATAATAATAATTTATCTTTTAAAAAGTGATGTAACCTCTATATTAATTTACAAAAATCCCATAGCAAAATGTTGAAACTACATTTTTTTATTAATACCAAAATCTTAAAAGAAAACAACCCTAAAATACAAGATTTGTAACCTTAAAAAATGGTCATTTATCATTGCATTTTATTAACCTTTTCAATTTTCATGTAATTTCCACTTTCAAACGTGTTCTCCATTCATCCAATTTTAAGAAAGTATGGGTAGCACACATGGGGCTTCACAAGGTCAAATCTATGATGCCTTCACAAGGTCACATATTCCTGAAGACTTGAAGACTTGAAGCCACAATAGGACTTAGGGGGGAACATGCAAGTGAGGATAAGTTTTAAGGGTTTTCTAAACACGGATGGTAAATGTTGAATGATGAAAACCTAGGGATGTTTCAAGCAAAATAAATGGTTTTTAATGTGTTTTTTCAAATATAATGTTCAATAAGATTGGTGGAATGGGAAAGTTATTATACTTAAGGAAATTTAGGATCTTAAAATATCATTGTGTAAGGTTGTAGTTTGTAAACTTCTTCAAGTTTTCCATTTTTGGTTTAATGAATTCTTTAGTATTGGGGTCACAATTCGTACACTTTTCTATTCTCACAAAATAACTCAAAGCCATAGTACTTTGAATACGCCCACGGATTTAATATATATATAAACTTGATTTGTTAAACCATGTATTAATGCACTCAGTTACCTAAATCAATGCACTTTCCATTTTATTTGGGTACTCTTGTGACTCCATCAAAATGGATCCAAGAAATTAGTTTTTTTACACTAGATAACTCACATTTTCTAAAAAAGAAAGTATAATAATATCAAATTTAAATGGCTAAACAAATATTCAAAAATATCAATAGAGATGCAATTAGAACATTAAATTTACAAAATACTAAAAAATATGAAATATATTTTAAGAATATGATCCATATTGTATCATTGTAGTAATTCTAATTGCTTGAAGTCACAACTCAAAATTAAAATTTTCAAAGTTAATTTATGAGAAATCCAATATGTTTCTTTATCTTACCCATCTTGCCACTACATTAATACATAATTAAACACATTTTGCAGGCATGATATGCCCAAAGAAAGAATTTGGTACTAATTTCTTATCCCTAAAGCTTTATAGTCTAATTTCTTTACCACTTTTTATTTCTATTATAATATTAATGTAGACTTTATTGTTATTTTTCTATTATAATAATCATATAGTTATTACTAATACCACTCTCTATTTTTCTATTATAATATTAATGTAAACTTTATTAATATTTTTCTATTATAATAATAATGTAGTTATTACTAATTGAAAATGGAATTTGAAAATTAAATCAAAAACTCATTTTCAAATATCAATAATATTTTTAAACTTAATCAAACTTCAACAAATCTTTGAATTAATAGGTATAATTCAACTCCTAATTAATTATGAGTTTGAAATTGAATGGAAAAACTACTATGTACACCATCGAATATAATAAGCCTAAAAAATCATTACAGCTTAGGGTAAAGGGTTAAGAGTTAGCTTGTGAAGAGTGCTCAAGGCAAAGGGTTAAGAGTTAGCTTGTGAAGAGTTCATAGTGTTAGTAGAAAGATCAAGATGCGTAATACATGTCCACTAAGTGGATAGCTTGTACTAGTTAAATTTAAATACTCATTTTCCATTTTAATTGATATTTAAACCAACATAGATCCATCTTAAACCTGTATCTATCAAGTATTCAGAGGGATTCAATTTCTTGAGGTGTATTTCTTTTTTTAAATTTAAACTCAAGAAATTTAATCTCTCTTGATTGATAGATCCGGGTTTAAGTTTTAAGTTTTTATTTTATAAAGGAACATCTATTTTTTAATTACTTTTCATAATATTTTATTTTATGAGCCGACATGGATTTTTTTTAAATACTTTCCATAATTTTACTTTTTTTTACATTTTAATTAATGGTCGACAATACATTTTACTTTTTTACTTTTCATTAATCACTATTACTAATTTTACTAGAAAGACATGTTACAAACTTTATTAATGTTACATTACGTTACAAGATCTCTTTCATAATATTCACTATCAGTATTATTTTTTGTCGATATATCAGCGCAATTAAGAAAGAATATAATTATTTTTAATATATTTAATAACAATATGTTTTATTATAAAAATGATACTTAATTAATTGTTTTAAAATTTAAAATTTAATATAAATAATTCTAACTAAATGAATCTTTACTTAAAATTAAAATTAATATTATGATTTTAATAGACAATCTTTATATAAAATATCAACATAATTCCTTTCAATTTTCACTTTATTTATATATATAGATAGATATATATTCTCAAGTTAAAATAATATGATGATTGTTGTCAGCTTACTTAGTGTAACTTACAAGGCACTACTTTCTATTTTATTTTAGAAAACAATAGTAGTATATAATGATATAATCAAACACTCTTTTATAATAATACTAACTTTTATAATAATATTAACACTATGTAGGTTTTTTGTGTGTGTTATATATATATACACATATATATAACATTTTTTGAGTTATTTATATGTTTGGATTTTGCAATATGTAATTTGAAGTGTTTAATAATTAAGAAGAAGTAGGGTAGTATATCTATATTTTTATAGATTTTATTTATATTTCTTATCATATGTATAAGGAGGATTTATATATTAATTTGATGTATGGTTATATAATGACGGATAATATTTAATGGTTGTAAATTTTGCACTTTTTCATTCAGTTTAGATTCCAATGAGATATAAATTTTCATAAAGTTTTTCAATGGTTTTAAAAAATAATTATTAAAATAAAATTTTAAAAAATTAAAAATAAATTTTGAAATTTCATTCAATCTAATTTTTTATTGATGGAATATAAATTTATGAGAACGTGGCTTTATTTTTAAAACATAGAAAATAAAATTATTTTTTATTGATGGAATATAAATTCATGAAAGTATGGCTTTATTTTTAAAACATAGAAAATAAAACTATTTTTTTAATTGATGGAACATAAACTCATGACAATGTGGGTTTATTTTTAAAACATAGAAAAATTAAAAAATTAAAAGAAAAGCATTTAATGTGGATTTTTTTTATAAAGTGTCATATGACAACTTCTAGATGTCATTATTGAATTTTGTTTTACTAAAAAAAGTGATTATCACATTTTCTATGATGTTTCAATTTGATGTGACTAATTATATATATTATTATGCCAATGTTTTTATTATTGATTTAAATGACAAATTTTATAATAAAAAAATATATTGTTATGATTTTATATTATTTTCTTAATTTGTATATTTATTTTTGGAATTTATATATTTGATAGAGAATAACCATATTCACTTGAACACCTTGGCAAAATGGAGGTTTTTCTAGGGTTTATGTGCCTTTCTGCAGGATTTTTCGATAATGGATGGTTGATCTGAAGATTGTGTGGCTCTGCGATGACTTGGAGTCCAGCTGATCCACTGGATCATCCTAGTACCAACCAAGTATAAAAAAAGTGGGAACCGTTGCCTATGTCGCAGTCTGCCTGTCTTCCTTTTAACCTGATATTTCGAATTTTTTTGTGGGGTACTAGATTCTACTTCTGGCGTTGGTTGTCCTGCTGTTAGCAGACCTTCTGTTTTAGCTCTTTTCCATTTTCTTGGTCTTTTGTGGGGGATTTTTTGTCTTTTGTGTTCGGACAGGACATCTGGACACCTGACGGTTCTCTCTAATGATCCGGTTGTCTTTTGATATGGAGGGGTCTATACCCTTGCGTACTATTGCCGATCCCGCATTGTCTCCTGTTGTTGGTCCTCTACCCAGAGACTCTGTCACTATTGCTTCTAAACCTCACAACCTTTGGGGGGTGAGGGCTCGAGCCCATCGGAGATTAAAAACGGTGAAAGCTCGGGCCACTGTTTCCCGTTTCAACATTGGTGCAAACTTTAACCTAGATAAGATTGGGCAGCTTTCAGAGAGGGCTCTCGTCGGCCGTTTTGAATATACATTTGGAAATAAAATTGAAATTATTGATTGGGTCAACAAACACTGGGTTCCGATTACTGGAATGGTGTCACGCATCAATCTCCTTATGAACAGATGGATTTTATTCACTTTTTCAGTGGCAGCACATCTGGATAAAATCCTCTCAGTCTTTTGGGAGTTTAAGAAGGGTTCGCTCTATTTGACGCGGTGGCATCTCAATTTCGACCCCCTTAAGGAATGGCAGGCCGTCCGACATCTGTGGATGATTATTCCGGCCCCACCCATTGAACTCTGGGCAGAAGAAATTCTTATTGGCTTGGCGAATGCAGTTGGAAAATTCGTCAGACTAGACAAACAAAATTTGTTCGGCATGGACCGCCGGTATGCTAAAGTTATGGTTGAGATTGATACGAGGATTAGCTTGCCTGCAGATGTTGAAATTGTATGGGGCAATAGGGTTTGGAGACAAACCCTAGATTACTTCAAAATCCCTTTCAAATGTTTTTGTTGTCATAAAGTGGGTCATGTTCGTGCAGAATGCCCTCTCAGTCAGAAGCACGGTGAGGGCTCTTCGCTATCTGGACGCTTCTCCCCCACTTTTGGTCCTCTCAAGGTTTCTTCTACTGAATCAGGTAAGTCTGGTCATCGTTCTCCTAACGCTTTCCCTTCTTTAACAGCAGATGAATTAGCATTTTTAGAAAATTCCGAAAAAGTCTTGGCACATCGTATTTCTATTGGTGATACTCGATTGCATCATGATTTAGTTTTGGGGAAATTGCTCGGTTCTCAGGAGTCCACCCCTATCCCTCCCCCGGTTGGTCGTGATTTGTTTCGTGAGGGGAAGCCCTCAATATCTGTTTCATCTCCTTCTTCCACTCATTTTCCCCGGTCATCTGTTGGTGATAGTCCTTCGAACCCCATTCATATTTCTTCACCAAACCCTAGCACTGTGCAGAAAGCTGGTCCAACAATCCCTATTGATCTTCCTTCTAACCCTTCGCTAGTAGTGGGTTCCTCTTCCCTATTGTCATCTGATGTTCCCGTACCCTCTTATCCCGCAGTTTCGTCATCTCTTACTATTGACAAATAACCCTACTAGTTTTTGCCTGTCTTCTCTTTTCCCTAGCCGAGAAGGGGGTGATTCTTATTTTGGGGCTGAGATGGGTGTGGGCTTTTCTCGCCCTGGGTTCATCTCCTCTTCTTCATCGCTTGTTAAGGATCATATTATTGCTGCTCATAATCCTGATGATAGATCTCTGTTAGCTGAGAGCGGATACCTTCTGTCAGAGAAAGGGGAGGAATTTCCACCCTTACCTACCTTTTCTAAAATTCCTGGTAGTGATTCTTTGACCAAACCTCTGAATTCCCTCAACTTCCAAAATGTTACCATCATAAGGGGAAAGAAAAAAAAGAAGAATATTGATCATGCTGTGTCAGTTGTCGCAGATACATATACTCCTATTTCAAAGAGATTGGCGGATGTGGAAGGGGAGGAAAATGACTGTGTTTCGGGGCTTAGAGCTATGTCCCCCTCTATGGGTGTTTCATAATGTCCATTCTCTCTCTCAATACGCGAGGATTGGGTAGGGTTTCCCGGGCTCAGGCCCTATCCAATTTGTTCAAAGCTACTTTCCCAGCCATTGTTCTGCTCCAAGAAACCATGTGTGATGATTCGGTTTCCATCTCAAAACTCTGTATGATCCTGCCTAAATAGGAAGTTGCTGCTGTAAGCTCTAGTGGTATTTTAGGGGGCCTCCTTGTTGCTTGGAATCTTGATTTTTTTGCTTTTAAGGTCTTCATTACTCCTTGGGGCATACTTCTTAAGGGTTCTTCCTGCGGTTTCCAGCAAACTCTCTCCATCTTGAATTGTTATGCCCCCTATCGGGAGAGACAACACTTTTGGGATTCTCTTCGTGATTCTGGGCTTCTGCATTTTCCTGATTTGATCATTGCGGGGGATTTAAACTTTACCTGCAATGCGTCAGAAATTTGGGGTTCTTCTGCCCGACTAGATGATTTAGCTACTTTCTTTAATAAGTTTTTTGCGGATGCAGATATAATTGATGTGGTGCCTCATAAACTGCTGCCAACCTGGACCAATGGTAGGTTTGGCACTGATGGTGTCCACAAAAGATTGGATAGATTTCTTGTCAAGGCTAATCTGCATGGCAACTTTCAGAAGCATCAATCGTGGGTGGTTGATAACAAATTCTCTGATCATTGGCCTATTGTTCTACAATTGGAGGAATTTGGCCACAGTGTTTCCTATTCGTTCAAGTTCAATCACTCTTGGCTCAGTGATGATAATTTTTTCAATATGGTTCGCACTTTTTGGTTGAACTGTGAATTTTATGATACAAATCCTGTCCTTAATTTTTGCTACAAACTGAAGGATCTGAAAGAAGCGGTTACGGTTTGGATCAAGAATAAGAAAAAAGAGGATAGGTTGGAGCTTGCTCATTTAGAAAAACAAATTCAGGAATCTACAGTTGCAAACTTCCATAATTCTCTAAATTTAGTATCCTTCGAAGCTTTGAAAAGATTTGAGCAAAAAAAGGAAGAAATCTTGTTGCGAGATGAAAAGGAATGGCAACTCAAAAGCCATGCCATTTGGATCTCTCATGGTGATAAAAACACAAAGTTCTTTCACTCTTTCACTTTGGCTCGAAGGAATATGAAATACATTTGGGATATTATTGATGATCAGGGCCAACAAATTTATGGACTTGAGGCACTAAAATCTGAAGCTGCTTCATTTTTTGGCAACATTTACAGTGATTCTGGTGACTGCCATGTGATGGATCAGATTAAAGTGGCAAGGCTTTTCCCCAGATTCATAAATGATCAAAATGCTGATTGTATGCAGAAAGAGGTCACTTTAGAAGAGATTGAAGCCACTCTGAAAATCTTTGCCAAAGATAAGGCTCCCGGACCAGATGGCTGGCCGGTGGAGTTTTACATTCATTTTCTTGACATCTTGGGCCTTGAGCTAATGGATCTGGTGAATTATTCTAGAATTCATGGCTACATCCCTGGTGGCCTCAATTCCACTTTTGTTTCTTTAATTCCCAAAAATAACAAGCCCGCATCTTTTGGGGACTATCGTCCGATAGCCCTTTGCAATCTTTTGTACAAGCTCATCTCCACAATTCTGGTTGATAGATTGAAGAGTGCCTTGTCTGATCACATATCGGCTGAACAATTTGGTTTTTTATCTGGTAGGCAGATTCATGACACGATTGGCATATCTCGGGAGCTCATGCATAGCATCAAGATTCAAAAGAAAAAGGCCCTTATTCTCAAAATGGATTTAGAAAAAGCTTATGACAGAGTAAATTAGTCGTTCCTTCGATTAATTCTTATCAGAATTGGTGTCCCCCCGCTGGTTATTAAGTGGATAATGGCCTGCATCACTTCCATGAATATTGTTGTTTTGGTTAATGGTTCACCATCCAACTTCTTCAGTTGCTCCCAGGGGATTAGACAAGGGTGTCCTCTCTCACCCCTTCTATTCATTTTAGTCATGGATGGATTCAGCCGATTAATAAAGCAAGCTGTGGATCGTGGTCTGATTAAAGGTATCAAGTTGACAAAGGATTGTGTGATCTCATGCATCTTATTTTCTGATGATGTTTTAGTGTCTGGCTTAGATACTGTGGAGGAATGGCGTATGTATAGTGAAATAATTCAGACCTTTTGCAATGCATCTGGAATGAAGGTCAGTTATGCAAAGTCAAATTTTTATCATTTATCTATGCATGACGAGCATCTCAGCGATATTTTTGCTGTTCTTCCTTTCAAATGTTGTCCACTTGATCAAGGATTTAAATGTCTCGATTTTAACCTAAAGCCCAACAACTATCTCATCAAGGATTGGTTTTGGCTGTTAAGGAAAATTGAATCTCAAGTTGCTCATTGGACTTACAGAACTTTATCTATTGGGGGCAAACTTACTCTTCTTAAATCTGTTCTCACGAGCATCCCCGTCTACTGGTTTTCCTTGCTCGAAGTGCCTATTTTCATTATCAAAGCCATCAAGAAATGTTTTTTTAACTTTCTCTGGTTTGGATCAACAGAAAATGCAAAGATTCCTATGGTTGCTGCTGAGGCTCTTGCTAGACCTTATAGGTTTGGTGGTTGGGATATAAAATATCTTGAAGCTTTTAATTCAGCGCTCAAACTTAAAAGTATGTGGAGGGGTATATTTGGAAATACTCTCTGGTCTCGTCTCATTCCAAGCAAATATTTAAATTTGGATGTGCATATTTGGATAAGAAATCCAAAATTATCCAATTGGAATTTTTCACCAATCTGGAGGGGCTTTATGAAAATTGTCAATTGGATAAAACATGATCTCTGCTGGCAGGTTGGCTCCGGTGTAAAAATTCGTGTTGTTATTGATCCCATTCTTGGGATGGATGACTCGTTCCTCCTTCCTCCTATCATCCCACAGTATTTACAGGTTATCGGTTTGTCTTCTCTGAATAAGCTGCAGCTGAACAGAAATGGTGATGCTGGGACTTCTATTTGGATGTCTGCTAGTGACCTAGGTCTTTCAGGTTACTTAGCCCGGGTTTGGGAAAATTATATTTTAAAACTCAAGGCTGTTGGTGTAAAATTAAACCATGATTCTGATCGTTTAGTTTGGGGTGGGAATCCTGTTACAGGTATTGTAACAACCAAGATTGCTTATTGGAGAATCATACAAGATAAATATATCTATCCCCCAGATTGGTGGTATAAAGGTTTATGGACTTGGTCTATTCCTTTAAAATTAAAATGTTTTATATGGCTTGCTCTTCAGGACAAATTGAAGACTTGGGAAAACTTGAGCAAGCGTGGATGGATTGGCCCTAGTTGCTGTCCTCTTTGCCTCAAAGATGCCGAAACAAAGCTGTTAAATTTTCAGAATTTACTTCAATCTGATCTAGGATCTTAACTGAGAGAACAACATGTACATCAAATCTACAGCATATCAATCATGGACACAATAATGCAAGCACACAAGAGACACAGAGTTTACTTGGGAAAAACCATAAAGGTGAAAAACCCCAATAACTTCCTCAGAGATAGATAGAGCAATGATACAACCAGAATACAAGAGACAGTCTTCTCCTAGAAGCAGAGCCTCCTCCTCCACAAGTGCGCCACTCTCCCAAGTGTGAGTGTGAGAATAGAATGTGTAAAATGAGAGAGACACACTCTCTATTTATACACTAACTTGACTTGACCTTTACTCAACTAGGTCGGCCCCAACTTAACCACTTAACATAATGCTAACTGGGCCGACCCCCACTAGGGTGGTCTAATAACCCTTTGACCCACATGGCCGACCCCCAATAGGGTGGTCTAATAACCCTTTGACCCACATGACTTATACAGGGCCGACTCCAACAAGATGGTCTAATAACCCATCAAGTATAAGTTACGACACTTACAATATAAATGACGACACTTCCGTATAGAGGAATAATAACATCTCTCTAGGAATACAACCACTTCCGTATAGAGGAATAATAACATCTCTATAGGAATACAATATACATATATGTGAAATACATTCCGAAGTTACATATACATCAACAAAAGCAGTATTTATTTGTTTCCTGCAGCTTCACTCAAAAAATATGGAGTTTTGTCTCCAAAAATATGAATATTTCTCTTCAATGGGATGTTGGTTCCTTCAATGTTTGCCTTCTGAATTGGTTCAGGCATTGCAAACAGTTTTTTAACATTGCCATTTGCATTTCCTGGGCAATTTGGCACACTAGAAGTTGTGCACTATTCCAAAACACTCCCCCAGATATCATGAGATGTATTCTGATAGCTCAGAAGATGTTTTCTGCATATGAGTCCAATGCTCCCAAACAGATTATTGTTAAAGATCGTAATTTCTCTCTTATAGTGGATCAGCCTGTACTCTTCTTTGATGGTGCTGCACAAAATGTGATATGCGCAGTCGGGGGTGTGATTCATCTGAATGATTCCCATCACTTCTCAGTGGGGCTCAATTGTGGGGTTGGTAGTAATATGAAAGCGGAGCTTATGGCTCTCTGGTGCATTTTGAAGGTGGCCAATGTCTTTGGTTTGGTCAATATTAAAGTTTATGGCGACTCCAAGGTTACAATCAAGTGGGCAGCTGGTGAATTCAAGTTAAATGTGACAAATCTGAGACATTGGATTTCTCATGCTCAAAATGAAATATCAAAGCATCAAAATATTATGTTTGAGCATATTTATAGAGAGCATAGCTCTCTGGCAGATGATTTATCTAAACAAGCTCTGTCTGACCCGGAAGGTATTCTTGCTTGGGAAGAATGGTGCGATAACTGCTTGTTGGATAGTGGTTCCATTTTCTTTTTTGATTAAGAACTCAGGATACTTTGTATTTGTCGGATGGCCTCTTCTTTCGGCCTGTTATTTTTCTGCATATCTTTTTTGGTGGGTCTTTCTGTTTGAGGAATATCTGAAAATCAGAATGGGTCTTGAAAATTTAGAATCCTTTGAAAGTTTTGTAAAGCTATGTATCTGATTCGGGTATTGAATCAGGAATTTCTTTGTACTATTTGATTCAATGGAATATCAATAGTAGTTTTTTTTCACTGGAAACAAAACCATATTCACTTGTTATCCTCCTCAGAAAGAGCCTCTTTTGATAGTGCATTTACCATCGCATTAAGCTCTTTATAGATGTGATCTATAGAAAAATAACTCATATATATGACATCAATAATAAATTTACTAAATGATATATTAATTATTTATAAATTTAAACATTAATAATAATTTCAATAAATTAATAAATTTTCATATATAATAAATTTAATAATCATCAAGACAAAAATTTCATTCAACAATGTATTATATGTTTTGAGTTTAATTAATTAAATTAAAATGAAATATAAATGCAAAATAAAAGAAACTTTTAACATTTATAACGTGAAAAATATGAAATTGCCTAAATAAGAAAAAAACACATTAATTGAAATGTTAAAAAGAGATGATAATTACATATTATGAAGAAAATGCACATATCAAACACTTTACACGATGGCTATTTATTAATTTAATAGTAAAATAAATTTCACAATTTAAGTTTTAACGTAATCATTAAAAATACGGTAGCTCACATTCTTGATATCATGATCTATGTACCTTGTGATCAGGCTTCAGTGTCCGTCAAAGTCACTTTTACTCGTCATAGAAGGCCAGAGTAAATTTTACCTTGTCAATAAAACTTAATTTCATTCAGAGCTCGTCAATAATAAAATTGGGTTGAGTTGTGAAAATATGCAACAGAAGGGAAACTGAAAATTCTACCCATCCCGGGGTTATTGGTGATTCGGACTCCGGAGTCATTACAGTTGGACGTCACCAGTGCCATGTCGGACCCCCGTCCCAGCTGGAATTGGCAAATTGCGACTCTGTGAGCTCAGTGAGTACTGTCAGAAGGAGATATGGTGGTCTCGGTGGAGTAACTGAGTTATGGACTATGAACTGTGAAAGCAATTAATGTTAGGACTCCGTCACTCTAGTCACTCCATAGAGTGCATACGTGTAACGTGGTTACTTGCTGCTGGCATTTGGCAGGTGCCGGTGCGATTGCCAATTTACCTTAGGCGGCTTAGGGCTAGGCCGGAGCTTGGAAGTGGAGATTCGGAGAACTTGGAAGTTGGAGGTAAAACGTTTTCCAATGAATTTCCTTTTTTTTATTCATGTCATAAAATTACTGTTAGGCCAACATGCCTCTTCTAGGGACAGGTACTGGGAAGAAAGGGCATCGCTGCTTGGCAAGAAAAACTCAAAGTTTTGGCAGTTTAGGTATTACTCGGTTTAGTATGACTTCCACCGCCACTGGGCGCAATCTAGGGTTTAGATATGAGGTGGAACACCACTCTTTTTCTTACCTTGAACAAGGTATCGCCGGCCCTGTAAATATTGGATGTTTCATAACCATGTGTAAGTGTTGTTCAAGTGAAAAAATCGCTCTGCTTCATCCATTTAATTTCTTCTGAAGATCTGCAGTTTGATTTTTTTTAATAATAAATTACAATTAAGAAGTGTTGGTATTTATATTTCCATGACAGGCTTGCTGGTATTTCTATTTCCGTGGCAGGTTTCCCTTAACCAAGGTAACAGCCGTGCAGGTGGTTTTCGCGACGACAACACTCTATTTCCTAAGCTCCAACAACTAGACATATGGTAAATCTCTTTACTTTGGCATGAATTGTGATTAAAATGTAGTGGAAGCCTCTTCGAATGACAAATTTTTTCGAATCGCAACTGGAGGCCCATTAGCCATAGCCTAGGGGCCAGGGGCTAGCAAATTGCAATAGCATGAAGCATCCATTGAATTTGACTATGCAGATGTTGTGCCATGAGCGTGGAGTTGGCCCATCAACCATGTGACTGTGGAGTCTGCGGCTTGCCCAACTAGCTCATTCATGAATCATGCATTATGGGAATCGGGAATGGGATAATGGATTGAGAATTTACAATTCGAAAGGAGTGGCGACTCGGCCTAGCTTGAGTCTTGAATTTCCACCTGAAGGCATTTGTTTGCCAGTGCCCCCTTTCGTAACCAACAATGCTACACCAACGTAGCATGGTTCAACATTTGACTAATCAAGGAGGCCACTGGTGACTGGTAATTTTTGTGAGGTCAATCTCATCGACCAAAGGGGTTTGGCGGCCAAGGCAAAGGCAAAGGCAAAACTAGCAAGAGTTTAGCGCAGGCATAAGTTTCAAAGGCGACAAAGGCAAAACTAGTAGGAGTTTCAGCACCAGCACCAAAGGCAGGGGCAATTGCTAAGCGACTCAGCGAGCATTCCTTCCGGTTCCATATCCCTACGCGGGTTGAGTTCCAGGTGATGAATGCCAGAATTAGTAGATCTCTTACCTATTGGCTTGAGGAAGGCAGCTCGTGCAGGGGTCTTCCTTTATGAAGAAACCTGCATATTAATTCACATCATTTTCGTCTTGGGTTGTTGGCAAATGGAGAGTTCGGCGAATCGACATTGGCAATTTGGCATTGCAAATGGACAAACATCTATGACTATACAAAGGTATTCCAAGCAATTTTGTATTTGCTGCTTCATACACATTTTCAACTATAGTAATATGGTTAAAAAAACATTATAAGAAGAATGTAATTTGCATTATTTGTTTCCCTAAAAATGCTTTCTCCCTTTCTGTTTCTCAAAATATTATAAGAAGAATGTAATTTGCATTATTTGTTTCTCTAAGAAATGCTTTCTCACTTTTTGTTTCTCTGTTGTTCATTTATGTTGTAGAAAAAAGGGGATTTCTGTTTTCCGTCATTTGAAGTGAAATATTTTCAGAGTTCGTCAATGGCAACAGCGGGAACGAACGCGGCGAGATTAGATCCCGAGGCCTCAAGACCGGCGATGGACAACAGCTTCTTGGTTCATAAGCCCAAACCCCAGGTACAGGGGCATCTTTCTGTCAAGAAAGTCCTTGCTGTGCACATCCAGGTGATGAGAATCCGTCAAGAAGATCAGTATCTTCGGGAGGATTTGAGGGAGCGCTTGAATCCATCGGATACAATTGCGTTTCTGCCGATCTCGTCACAGATGAAGGACGTGTTTTTTAGGAATTCGAGGAGCACGTTCCCGTCCAGCGATCAAATTTGAAGGGTGGGTCTTAATTTTTAATGGAAGGGCATTTGTTATTGGAGCCCTTCAAAGATGATGGGCAATTTAAATAATTGTACTTCAATGGACAAGTATAAATTAACTAAACCTAATGGAAGGGTATTTGTTATTGGAGCCCTTCAAAGATGATGGGCAATTTAAATAATTGTACTTCAATGGACAAGTATAAATTAACTAAACCGTTCCTCAAAAATGCAAAAAATGAATATTGCTCATCCGAATTTTTACAATCTTAAACAATTGAGCACTCCTTAATATTTATATGATAAAATGGTATCTTTTCAATAAAACCAAATTTGAACACATTAATTTGACATATATGTAACATTAATTTTACAGATCATTAAAATAACAATTGTTTTGTTGTATTTTTTTGGGTTAGACCACACTTCATTATACAAAAAACTACTTAGACTATGCAATAACCATATTGGGACATCTAGATGATCTAGTATGCATAGTGCAAGACATTGTAACTAGATATAGTCTTAAAATAAAACTAGAACCATGAGAAAATTGCTTACTGTTAACTATGCACAAAAACAAGCCACTAAGCAAAATGAGGCTATAATAAACCTACAACCAAACTATACATATAAAACCAACCAAAACCTTAATTCAAACCGAAGAGAGGGAAATCATCCAAGATAGAGAGATGTAAGAGTGATGGACATTAGGCGCCTAAGAAAAAATAATACATAGCTAAAAAAAACATTAAAAAAAATCCTCCATACCAAGCAAGTTAGCAACGCTAGCATCATAGGGGCATGGGCATCAAGTTTTGTTGTTCAAGACTTGTCGTGACAACATATAGGTATGGGATGGATGGGAAATGGAATCAAGCCTAAGTCAATTGGAGCCTTGCGACTCGCTGCATGTTTGAGTATCGACAATCTACCTTTTAAATTGAACCAGAACAACAAAAGAAGTTTTTTAATGGCTCGATTTGCGAAAATTCTAGATACATGAGTAATTAAGAGCTCTAGGCTCTAAAATTTGATTTGTTTTTTTACCAATCCACGATTCGGTGAATTCATAGTCATTGGCATGAAATTTAAGTTATTTAACGAAAGAATTAATGGATCTACCTCTATGTCGAAACTGTTTTCCATGCTGATGCGGGCCACTACCCTCCTTATTGTCTTACCAAAAGGCATGAGAATGAGGAAGAAGACTTAAAATTATGGACTTCACCATCAAAGAAGCCTTAGAATCACATTGGTAAGGTGTGATAAGAAGATCACAACAATCCAACATGTCAAATCTCAGATGATAGTGTCACTTAAATACTTATATGGTAAATTTAATATAAGACTTACTTATAGTTGTCTCTTACTCTTTGCGTCTTGACACATTTGATAATTTATGGTTGTCTCTGCGACTTGACCCAATTGATATTATAAGGTGAGGATGTGCATGCATAATAATCCTTATTTATGACTATGCGATGAGGATTTAAATGGAAGAGGATGTAAAGACATGTTATTTTATATGTATTTTGTTGGCGAGTGTCGAAGAGAAACATGGTGAGAAACCACATATGTTTGGAAGGACAGAGGGAGATTACATGATCATGATCATGCCACCCATCAAATTGAAGACAATTTCTGAGCCAAAAATTGTTTTTTTAAATTTTATTAATAACCATTGTGGTACTTTGGTCCAAATGTTTTTTCTAACTCATTGTTTCTCCATATTGTGTGCCTAGTGCCACCTCTCTATATCAATGCATAAATCAACCTCTGCTTGGTTTGTTGTTCTAATAATTGCATGCCATTATTTGTAGTTGCATGCCATTAAGTGTTGTTTAGAGTTGTCGTGAGTCTGTGACATTCATGCAATAAATGAAGTCTTGTAGAGGAGGACTCATCAAAGCAGCAATTTGAATTTCATTTTGACAAAAAACGAGTGGACATTGGTAGCCAAGTTGACATAGGTAGTAGGCACAACGTTTCAGCCTTCTTTTGGGCCTTCTAGTGTTTTTCTATTGTTACAACCATAGTCATTGACACACTGTCATACCTTAGATCTCAAATCGAAATGACTCAAGATTCAGAGTCAAATCCCAGTGGCTAGTACCTCATAGTCACCAGTCATCACTCGTCACCTTGCAAAGCTAAGCAGTGAGTGCATGGCATGAGTGAGTGAATGATTATAATTTATGATATTTCCAATATTTTGAATGACGAGTCAAATTTTATAGCATAGGAATTTCAACATAGAAATTGAAATTTATATGAATGGGTAATTTCAAATGTTGCCCTTCTTTTGAAATGTTGATGTAAATTATGCCATTCCTATTGGAAGGGTAAAATTTAGATTTTGAATTTTTTTTGAAGGGCAATTTTAACTTTACACTTCTAGGAAGGGCTAGGAAGGGTTCAAATTTGAACACTGTCTCCCGTCGCCGCTCGGCATAAAAGCTGGAGTTCGGGCGCTCTGAGGAGATTCGAACACGCTACCTGTCTGTACTTTTATGAGTATATAGTGTGTGTATAATATGTTCGCCAATTCGTCATGGGACATTTAAGGTCTTTTCTACGTCATTTGACTTGCAGTCAGCTCTCTCTGTAAATAGTTTCCCACGAAGTTCTGTTTATTCTCTGCGTAAATCGAGGGCTTTATATGCATCCGCAGAAGAATAAATGCGATATATGTCCAGTATGAACTATATAGATGCGATTATACGAGGCGTTATATGAAGACTGAATCAGTTTAAAAAATCCTAAAATCCCAGAAATCGTTCAACTTGAGACTGTAGTCAATTCAGAAACTCGTAAATCCCAGGCTGTAGTTATCAATAGCCGAGATTAGAAAAAATTGGGTGTGTTTGGAATTTTGTTTTTTTAATAGTCTTGAATATATAACATATATTCCTCACCATGTCCAAACTCACTATCATCACCAAGACATAATGAAGAAACCAAACCAACTAAGCATAGTACCTAGGTGATATAGGTCATGGGTGAGAAGAGAAACAAGGTTGGGCACTACTTAGGCCCTCAGGGTAGGATGTGGGTGAATGGTCACCTCATGATGCATGCCAACACAAAAAATCCAATCCTCATGTTCCCTTGATAAGATGGGGTTGCACAAGGGAGAGGGTGAGAATCAACAAAATAATGTATGTGGATGTTTGACAAAGAAACAATGGAAGGATCAACAACAACAAATATTACACCAATGTCTTGTTAAGGTCCTTGAGGAGTCACAAGTACATGGGCATATTTAGGAATCAATTTATCAAGATAAGGTTGGTGTGGGGGAGAAGAATCAATTGAGACAAAATAGGAAACCTTGGTAGGCCCACCCCAACCATTGGATTTATGTAAATCAAAAGGATTTCACCCATCATCATTAGTAGCAGGTAATTGTTGTCCAAATTTCCATGAGAGATTAGCATTTGGTACAAAAGGTAGGAGAGTATTGATAATCTCTTATATACTACGATATGGTTACAAAAAATGTGAAAATGGAATGATATGAGGCTGTTAATTTGGTCAATCACCTGAAGATAAATGGTTTATTTTCACTAATTTCACTAACTCCTATGAATTTGCATTAACATGAACCGAACATCTAGATTTCTCCTCCCACCTCTCCAAATATTTTATTTATTTTCCCCTCCTCTCCTTCAACCTTAGGAAGGGCCCCTTCCCTGAAACTCATCCTTATATCAAGAATTACAAAAAAATAGGCATTGAACAATTAGACTTGTCACTTCAAATCCCCCACTCAAACTAAAAGAACCAATGAAAAATTCACATCATGAAACAAATCAAAATCAACAAGTAACCAAACCAAACATAATGCACTAGATAGATTTAGGAAGCTATTAGGCAAGTTAATCTATGGAAAGACAAAGGCAAAAGGAATGGTCCTTTCCAAAAAGAAAGTAGAAAAATCATCACCTTAAAAATTCTCTCTACATCATCTATAAACTAAAGTAAACTTGTTGTTCAAAGGAGAATGGCTCTCTCAACTCATGAAAATTTGAACTATGTGAAGGAAAATATGCTAGGTAGAGGTTGGAAACTTTTTAAACAAAATATGCAAGGTAGAGGTTGGAAACTTTTTAAACAATATTCAATGAGTCAAGGAAAAAATTATTTGAACAAGCAAAAACAACATTAACTTTATTTCAATATAAACCTACATCATGCCTTTAACAACAACAACAACATATAGGTTAAAACATTTAGAGTTCATATGTAAGTGTAAGCACTCAGGTTAAGCATAAAAACAACACACAAAATCATGCCATGCCAAATAGTGGACAAAATATGTTAGAAGAAACAACTAAGGACCACACGCTCATAAAACCATCAAAGCCTCCTACTATTATGCAAACCATATAATTTTGAAACTAAAGCAAGGTCTTTGCAATTTTCACAAAGGGTGCATAAGTCAAAGCTTGATTAAGTAGACACTATGATCATGATCATAATAAAACTAGCATTTGCCCCTTGAGGGGCAAAAATGAACGCTGGTAGGAAAAGAGGAAAGTTAGAAGGAACAAAAAGATGCTTGATATCTGTCGCATATTTTTGGCAGAATGTGATATGTCTCCTATATTAAATCCAACTCGTGAATGTTAAATATATGTGTGTGTTCTGTTGCACACTAACATTATTTTCTTCACATGAGATGAGAATCTCATGTGCAGTTAGTTAACTTAGGCTGATGGCGAAGTTACTTAACTTACCCTCTGGTTTAGTGAAGTGTGTAAAAGAGATGGACAATTGGAGTACTCTGTTACTCATGGGAGCTAAAAAATATTCTAAAATAGCATCAAAGAAATGTGACCATGCATCATGACCATGTATGATGAACATGAATAGTTGCGGTGAAAATGATCTGCCTAAGTAAACATGGAGAATAGATTGGTAAACATAAGGAAATGAATATATGAAAATGCTTGTTTCACACTATACTAAACATAAATACTCTTTCACAGCAAAGCCATTTAATATCTGAGGAAAAGTACAAAGTTCTATGAAAACACAAGCATTGCAAAATAAAAAAGTAATACTATGGTTATACTAAGATGCTATTGAAACACAAACATTATACAGGCAGAGGAGCAGCATGGGCCCAGGCATATAAATAAGATATCCCCATAACCTACCACAAAATGTTTTTGAAACACCATCATTACAGAGAAAAGTAAGAACATGGACCTTTAGCATTTAAATGGATTACACATCCCATACACTACGAACAATGAATATTTGTTTTCCAATTATAGCCTCTAAAATATTTGAGAATTTGTTTTATGAAAAAAAAAATCAAAAGAGAATGCAATGGGCCATTAGTTTCTCTAAAATATAGGTAAGTGATAAAATTTCTAGCAGTAAGTTACTATGTATTGTTTTTACTTTGGATAAGTGATGTGGACAGACTAAGTTACGGTGTATTGTTCTTACCTTTTGTGTGCTATGGCAGAGAGCTATCTATTCAACATGTAATTGTTTGAAATATTATATGGGTATATGGCATAGTAGTGGGCCACTTGATTTATCTAAAAAGTAGGTAAATGATCAAGTTTTAGCAATCAGCTTTGGATAAGCGATATGCAGTCATGTAAATGTTTTCAGTTGTGTACTTTTTACCTGTTATTGCATAAAGCTATCAAGGAAACATGTAATTATTTTGGAATATAGCTATATATCATGCTTGCTAAGTGTTAGGAATTTGCTTTTCACTTGTTAGTATGATTATTTGTTTGACAATTTGGGTTTCCAGCTTACTCGATTCATTTTGCAATTATTCACTTGATTGCATTTTAATTTTTTTTTTTGTTAAGGGAATTTTATGTAAATCACTAAATTTGCTTCTTGGAATGGAATGGCCTAGAGCTGTATTAGGTTTCGATAGAGACAACAATCAAGTGAGAAACGTACCCTAAATAAATCTGTGCCTAAAATGGATATGGGATGCATATGTAGATGAATACGCTTCTTGCCTTTTGAATATGTATCAAACAGTAATTATAAATATTGACCATACAGTAATAGGTGATTCAATTCACCTAAATTTTACAATATTCAAATCTGTATGCATAATTTTGAGTTGTAGTTGCACAGTAAATAATCTGTAAGAGAAGCATAAAAATTACTCTAAAATTAATGTACTATTAACTAATCTAAATTAATTGTACTATTAACTGTACTATGAACTAAACTATTAACACACACACAGGGTCTGCAATTTTAATTGCAGACTTGTGTATAGGTGTTAGGCATGGCTAAGATGGAAAGGAAAGGAAGGGAAGGTGAAGTTGAAGGGAGAGGGAGTTGAAAGAGGTGGAGAAGGGAAGGTTGATAGGTAGAAGAGGGTGGAAGGAATGTAGGAGAGGTGGATGGGAGTAGGTCGAAAGGAAAAGAGATTCGTGGCTGGAAGATGAGCACGTATGGAGCAGAAGAGAAAGGCGCATGCAGGAGCAGCGAAGGAGGGTTCGTGTAGGTGCTCCGAGTTGGAAAGATATGGCAGCAAAGTGGAAGTCGAGGAGGCCGAGGGTGTACAGTGGGGTAAAATTGAACATCGAGCAATGTGGGAGCTACGGCGAGGGTAGAAGAGGGGTAGGGAGTAGGTTGTTGGGGGTTTTAGGTCTGCTCTTAGGGTAAAATTATTAGGAATTAGGGTTTTATTTAGGGTTTAATAAATAAAATTAATGGTTTTTGTGGTAGGCGTGGTAGGGTTGGAGCTCACATGAGAAGACCCATAGAAATTATTATAAACGTTAAGAAGAAGAATCTAGTTCTCGGATGCGAGGTAGAGGTTTGCGCAAAATATTGGTTATGCCAGGGTTAGAGTGGAGACAGTAAGGCTAAAATGGCTAAATGAAGTTTTTCCTTATATTTGTAGGGATAACTGCTTAATAACAGTAAAGACGGGTATAATTTGGAAAATGATGGTGGGAGGCTATGTACCTGTTAGTGCCGACTGTCCGCGGAGTAAGCTTGGTCGTCGTTTGTGCGTAAGCGTCCAATTGCTGATGGCAATAAAAAACAAAAGCACCTTTTTCTGTAGCTCTGAATAGTTGGTTAGAAGGAGATTCGATTTACTATATATAAGCAAATAAAAATTTTGTCATAAATGCAATCCCGTTAGGTAGGTCGGCAGTCACCTCCACTGCATCCTTGATATAATGGCATTGGCTCCACCGCGTCCTTGATATACAAAATTCAAATTGTATATCAAAATATAACCTCCTCTTTTGTCACCAACTACGCAAACCACACACCGACCGACCACCACACACAGACCCAGACCGAACACTGACCATACAAGAAGCGCTTTGCATAACAAAATGAAAAAAAAAAACTCTAAAATTTTGCTAGTGATAAAGGAGTGGAGGTAAACAAAACCAGCAATGAAAAATCAGACATATATATATGCCTGACATCCCTCCTCCATCGCTATAGGAGTAGATTCTAAAGAAATTCCAATTCCAAAAATCGAATTGGATTTTAAAATCTTTGAAAATCCTGATCAGGTTTTCGATAAAAATTCCGCTCTACTTTGACATACGGAAACAAAAAACACACATAGTATACTATTAACGGTTGCAAAGTAGTGACTAATAACCTTGTAGAACAACTTTATATATTTTACAACTAATTTGTGAAAACTGATCAAATTTGTAAGAAAACAAATATACCAACCTGCAATAGGCTTTAGTAGCAACATATTCACCAACCAATGTTCTCCCCTCTTCCAGTTAATTTCTCATGTTATGATATAGGTGTTTCGGTAATGTTATATCATTCCAGTGGGAATTGGTTTCTGTTCATCTCCTTGGAAAATTTTGAAGCAATTTTGTGATATCTTCTGAGAGGAAAAAGAATAAATCATCTTAGCCAAGCTTAAAACAAATTTCCAAACATTAGAGAAATTTTGAGGTTAAAAAAGGGCCTCAAAACAAAGAAAATGTACTATAAAATACAACCAATCACATTCTAGTAGATGACATCATCCCCCTTGGTGAGGTGGCATTGCATGAGTTAAGAATGCTTATTTGTCAAATTTTCTATGGTGGATGAAAACACATAGTTAACCAAGGTAGTGGTGTAAGTACTTTTAAGTCATAAAGTAAAGTACTCATAATGATAGTCTTTTCATAAAATAATATTATTGTCATTTTCAAGTAAAGTACTCATAATGAATGTCTTTTCACACTTTCACATAAAATAGTATTATTGTCATTTTCAAGTGAAGTACTCTTAATTCATAAAGAAAGTCCTTTCACATTTTTTTATAAAATAATATATTATCATTTTTATGTTTTTAATTTTAAATTATATATTCACTCCATTCTTATTAATAACATAATGTCAAACTAATAAAGAATAATAATAGATTTAATAAATAATAATAATAATGCAATGTGGATTATAATAATATTATTGACATTTTACACGTAAATAAATTCTCAATTAAATTACATTATTAAATTCATGAGAAAAGTACTAAATATAAAAAGTCAACATAAAATTAAAAAAAAAAGCTCTTAAAAATGTTTTCTATTATTTAATTTCATTTGCAAGTTCAAGACAAATAAATGTTAAAGGACAATACATTTTTGGGAATTTACAATGAATCTTAGTCACATCAATGTAGACTTATTTTATTAATTTTATTTCTAGTGAATTTTGAAAAGTAACTCAACCATGGTTATTTATATTGTGCATAGAAAATAGTGTGGGAGGTGACTTGTCATATATACCTACCCCATAAAACCCCCAATTCATAATATTTTAATATATCTCATATTTTTGTAGTACATCTCTTAGGAGGCCCTTTTTTGACCTCAAAATCTCTCTAATGAAACTTGTTAATCAGTAATTAATCATACCATACCAGTGATATATCATTGTAAACTGTAATAATTGTACTGAACAAAATAAAATGTGTAATTATGTAGACTTACCATGATCATAAGGGAGACATTGCTTGAACCAAGAACCTTCAAGGGGTGAAAAATAGGAATAGAATGGGCATTCTGGAACACAACTTCAACTTCTTCTTCAAAGCTTGATGGAAGCAAATGGCACAATGAGTGAGTCCATCGCTATTCTTATCCATCCCGTCAATGATGGATGAGTGCATGGTTATAACATACTCTGTAAAAGTGAAAAATTAAAGCTTTCTTTCTGTTGCAAATTAAGAAAGGCTTCGAATGTATCACTCAAACCTCATTAAAGACTCACTCAAACCTCATCAAATTAACAAGAATTGATACTCGGTCTTGTCCTTGCTCCACTGCATCACTTTTCCAATTGATCTACTCATTAAAGACTCACTTAGCTAAGAATTGATCTTCTCAAATTAACGAGAATTGAAGCCAGTACCTTTCCAATTACCCAGAAATTGCTTGGACAATAGACAACTCAAAGCACATGCACTGGAAATCCCATAATTAGTTGCCAATTGGTATCAATACATAGAATGTTATATGAGTTACTACTTTACTTTATGATATTTTTTCATATAGCTTTATAGTATATGAGATCGGGTTATGTTGGATTTGTGAATAACCTTTATAAATTATTGAATTCGAATTACAACGATAGGTGTTTACATATTATTTGAGATTTTGGACTTCCTTGAGTGGATCAACAAGATTAACTTGAGTGTAACAAGTGTACAATGGAGATTCATTTCATGGTCGTTGTATCTTGTTATGCTCAAATGCATCTTGATTAAGATTTAAATAAGTTTTAGTTAAGAGGTGGATAAGAAAAGGGGCATGTTTATTAAATAGCATTTGTTTTTATGTTTATATTAATTAGTTTAATGTTTAGTCTTTGTTTAACAACCAACTATCTCCACAAGATTAAGCACGGTTTGCTACACTTATCAGTGTTCACCGGACACTTTACTTGTGGCTATGCTAGTCTTTATTCACATTATCAATAGCGCTAGTTAAGAAGTCCACACTGGTCATATAGTTATAACAGATTATTCATATTTCCTATATAAAGTATTATGTATGATCACGAATATTTCTTCTAAGCCTACACAATATTTGTAGATACAGTAAACACAATTATTTATCAAAATGACATTAATTTGAAACCATTCCCCCCTGTTGTGTTTAAATTCTTTGACTTCCATAGCCACTATCCATTCAAATACCAAGCATGCGTTACTTGTGATTCTTGCCTCTTTGTCGTGAAATCTATGACAATATAATCATTATAAAAATGCCAAAACATTTATTTTCATAAGGAAATTAATGACGCATTATATAGATTTATCATTATAAACAAGAGAAGCGAGCTGCGATGCCCGCGACAAGCAGCAAAAGTATTGTGTTGGCATTAGCACGTGACTAGTAGTATCTTAGGAAATGCTAATTGTATTAGCATTGAGATGTCCATTGACACTTACATGCATTTCAAGAAATTAAATGTGACTAGTATTTGATAAAATACTAAGCACAGAAACATGGAGACAAACGCATAGAGACAATTGCAAATCAAAATTTAAGCTTGATATGTATAAGTATATGTTCTAATTGGCATGTTCAAAATATTTGCAATGAAGGCTAGAGTAAAAGTAGTCAAAATAAAAAGACCTTTTCATTGCATACAAAACATAACTCTATAAAGCATGTTCTTAAAAATGTGCACTTATGACTTTGAAACATATAAACATAGCCATATATACATGCTAGGAAAAAGACATAAAGTTATCATAGGGCTAGTTGTTGTTGCTTATTCCGATTCAAAATCTAGATTCCAGAGTATCAATTTCTATGAGAATGTTGAGGATAGTTGTTGCTGCTGAGTATTTGCATTGATCAGCTATTTTGGAGCACCAACTATGTTACAATTTACAACCACAACAATCATATTCAAAACTATGATTATCTTGCAAAAAAGGATAAAAACACAAATGATTTGCTATGTTTGCATAAGAGATCCACAAGCAAAGCACTTCATTATGCAGAGAACATAATATGACAAATTTAAGCTAGTTGCAGATATATTCATTCAATTGAACAACATAACCATGTTGAACCCCTCCTGATTTCACGTGGTCATTGAGTTGCATTATGAATATTGCTTGTTGCATAAAGGATCCATCAGAGAACATCATTCTGTAACTTTCTTGCATGATATATTTTGGATCACTTTGCTTAATGCCCATAGCTTGCACGATGGGCTTAAGATTGATAACCCCGTTGTTCAATGACGAAATGGCATTTGGCGTTTTACTTCATGAAGACAGCTACGTCATTAAATAGTGATATCTGCAAGATGAGCTGCTAAGTTCCCAATTTAAAGATAACCAGGAGCAGAAGGAATTTATGGAGAATGTGCCTCCAATGGTGCCATAATATCAAGTTTAATTTGTCATTGCAATGTATTTTTTATCAAGAGCCTAATCAGGAAGTGAAAACAATTTTTTATCAAGAGCCTAATCGGGAAGCAAAAACTACCTAATCAGGAAGTGAAAATAGTGCACAAAGGAACTTAACATTTCCTTTGCATTTTGACAGAGTCACCAATACCCTTTGATTTGAAGAGATAAGCTTCAAAACACCCGATTTTGCACCAATTCAACCGAAACTGGGTTCTCAAACCTCTGAATTTCTCAAAAAAACAACACAAACTCTCAAAGGTCCATCTAAAGGGGATCTATTTTATTTATTTATTTTATTTTTTCAACAAATCATTTCACAATTGTATAATTATACCTTTCTTTTCTCTCACTAACCCATATATAGATATATTTGAACATATATATATATATATATTTAAACAACTAAACTATAATAAAATACAAATAATAAAAATAAAATTACAAAGTTTTACATTTATTGTAACCAAAATAAAATTACAACATTAATAATAACATTTATTATTACAACTATATAAAATAAAATTTTGAATTTTGAATTGTTTAATCATTCATCAAGGTTGAAGGCCCAAAGGCTATGTGGCCTTACGTCTCCATCCATCGCCATGCAAAGAGGGGCACCCATGACAGCCACGCAGCCTGCTCCAACCACCACCGTCAAGTCCCCCCTATCACCATCCACTGCTCCCATTCTTTGCTCACGCGCATCAACTATCTCCCACGCCCTAGCCCACACGAAGACCCATGCCACCCTTCGCATCACCATCGCCCAATCGGTCCCAAGGAGCCATGAGGGGGGCCCTTGGCTGCATGCAAGCCACGTGGGCTGCATGCAAGCCTTAACTTCATCCTCAAAAGAGGCTTAGTCTTCACGCGCGCGGGCCTGGTATCCCATTATGCTGGTGGTTCGAGGACAACTATGTAGGCTCACTCAACACATATAATTCGCTAGTCTTAGGGCTTATGGCTTAAACACTCATCTCGACGGTTGGCTTGGCGCAGCTTCAGATCCTTCCCATTGAAACAGAGATATCTACTTTCTCTTTAGGAAACAAAGATGAAGACCACCTTGCTTAAATGAATTTCAAGGAATTGGACGAAATGGTGGAACGGCATTTGAATAAGGGTAAAATTCTTATCGTGGGCGATTTCAGGTGGCTTGCAGAGTAGCCCAAGGTAGGAGGAGCATATGCATGTATGTACGTTGCTCAAAACGAGTATGTGGTGTATATTATTTTTTCAAGAGAATCCACATATTGAGTTTTCAAAACTATGGGATTCTATAAGTTTGCCTCATTTTAATTCTTGCAAGGGTCTGCCTGTTTCGTTTAATGCGCTTCCATCATAATGACGATCGAATGTCGTAGCACCTTCAGCAAATCTAGTAATAATAACAACAACAAATTCGCTAAGTATTTTTTGTGATAGGGTTTCGCTTACAATATTTTTAGAAATGATTTTAACAATTCCAGTGTCTTGCAGGGAACTTTTTTTCTCTAATGCTCTACCTGGCCCCAGCGTAAGGTTTCCACCATCTTTGTTTGATGGGCCAATAATGGAAGTTTAATATACTCGGATTCATTTAAATTATGAGAGCTTTGCTTGACGGAATGTTTGAAGATTGTTGTTGCAGGTGGCTATTCTACAAGGTGTGTAGATGGAAATCCACCGGCCACTAATCAGTCGTCCCGTTCATTTTAACGCTCCCCAATTGCAAGAGCGCTTAATCGTCAATCCGACGAACTTGATTGCAAGAGCCTTTAATGCAGTGAATGCATGGTGCATTCATCCAAATATGAACCAAGAGATTAATGCCTAGCTGCAACCTGCCTGTATGTGTTAGTAGCAACGGCTTCTTCTCAACGATCTTAGATTTGCTTGGTATTGGGATTTAAAAAATTTGCACGAAAAAATTTGTTTCAAAAATTCGATTGCATGGCGATAGTTCATTTTTGCTTGTGATATTATGGTGTCCCTCAAAGGAACCGTTTAGTACATAACATCGGGTCAAGTTCAAGGTCCCATTTTTCCAGTGGTTCCACCAGGAAGACATGGTGTAAGGCTGGGAAACGATGGTCAGATAAGTCAAATCATCGAGCTCGAGAGAGGGTTAGTTTATGCTCTCACCTTCAACGCTGCTCGGACCTTCTTTCAGTTGGAGACACTGAATGTATCCATCCCGCCCACCAACGGAATCATAGATTTGTAGACACAGTATAGTGGCAAAGGGTGGGATGCGTATGTCGGGGATTCCATGCAGAATCAAGGTAAGCCAAGCTTGTTTTCAGTAATCCGGGGATGGAAGAAGATCCCAATTGCGGTCCCGTGATCGATTATGTGGCCATAAAGAAGATTATAGCACCGGATTCTTCAAATGGAATGAAACATAGGAATTTGATTTACTTGTATGTTTAAAGTAGCTCTGATTTTAAATCCAGGATCAGCCCTAAAGCTCAAAATACCAACCTAGTTTCAATGGTGGGAAATAGGGGACCGTAGGCCTCAAAGGTTTAATTTCAGTACCCTATCCTTCGCATAGGAAACTCTGCGGCAGCCCCGGATGTCCCACAAGTAACCTACGTCGTCGTCAAAAGGAGGATTCGAAGAAACTACGAACATGATTAAGATAGAAACCGGGTGTTGCATTGCATACGGATAAAAACCGGGAATCCAAAACAACCATCCACGTGGCAGCATTCCATTTGCTCTATGAGTGAGGAATCTAGCAGACGTGGATGGTTATGCTTCTCCACGGTGAAACGCCTATGACGTAAATATGCACAGAGGGAACTATCCAAAGAATTAACAAAGGTTGAGGGCCAATTCAATTAATTCTCAATCCATTGAAATTAAGGTAGGGCCAAAGGCTTATTTTACCAATACACCACAACTTATAATCATGGCAGTAAAAAAAACTCAAGGAGACATCTACAAAATGTGAATTGAAAAAATATGGTGATCTCAGGTTGAATGGCACACATATATAAATGTGAACTATGCCTTAATGGCTAAAGTTCAATAAATTGAAGAAAGTGAGAATTATAAAAACCTTGTAGGGACTGTTTAGCAAGCTTTAACATCAACGAGTTTCATAACATTGATGGGATTCATGAGCTTCATAACATGAGGGAAAATAGAATGAATAGTTAACCACTCCGGCAACAAACTAGAGAGGGCAGAGAACATAACCATACTAACCTAGATCAGGTCGTTTGCTTGGAAGTTGAATGAAGACAAAGCAACCTGAGAAGAGCCCAAGCAAACATAGCTTGATTGCTTGCTCCAAAGGCCCGAAAATATGAGATCTGGCAAGAAAACCCAAAATCCTTGATTGCTTGCTCCAGAGGTCCAAAATCCTGAAACTTGGAAAAACTCAAAATCATTTAAGCTATGATAAAACCCAAATCGAAAACAACATATAAAGAGGGCGAATGAAATTTGAAAATGGGATTCAATCCATAATATGTGGACAAACCCCAGATGTGGGTGAATTGTTGGCGCATGAGACAACCGACATGGAGGTCACAGCCGCCCTCCACACAACTGCTCCTAGAATCTCCAACTAAGCTCATTTAAGAGCTCCTCATTCCAATGCTTAAATCCTTAATGAAGTTGGTCCTCTCCCCTCTGCGTCGAGCTGTTGGGTGTACCAGGATAATGATGAATCCCCTGTGCGAATTAATGGCCCCTCGGGAGGTCGGATATCCGCCTTTAAGCAGAACGAACTCCAGATTGTATGCATCTCTTTTTAGGAAGCTAGCCATTCTTTCCTCACTATGAAATTTGGGAAGTTTATCTCATGCTTGGTGTGGTCCTTCTCCAGTTTAATTTGGCATCATTCCAAGTGCCCAGGGCCTGTGGGTTATTCGGGCTCTTTCCATGCCTCATTTGGTTACTAGCGAAGGTAAACTTCATGCAATGGCTCGAAGAATTCGTGTCATCCCCCGCCGAGGTGGCATAGGAAAAGGACGCCATGGTCATCGCGACCATGGAGTTTTAGCGGACAATGGCTATGATAATTCCATCCCTCACCACCCGAGGAATATTCTAGACGATTGGGAGGAAGAATTGGTCTTATAGCAGTTAGTTAGTCAAAGAGATCGTGTAAGGAGAAGACATGTTACTGTCTAGTCAAGAATCCTTTGTCCCAACTTCTCCTACAGACTTTGGATTTCTCGCAGGGGAATTCTCCAACCCCTTCTCCATCCCTTGTTCCTACTCCAACACTACATTCGTTACCCTCTATAGATGCCTCCCAAGTTTCCATGCCAACGATGCAGCAAGGAACCCAGCTCGACAAGGTCATTCAACAACTGATGGACAAAACAAACATCACCTCGACCAGTGGACTCAAGCATAAGCATGTAGATGGAAAAGGTATGGTGAATCTCTCCATTTTCATGAAGATTGCTCCTCTGCCAACAAAAGCAATTCCTGATAGTACCTCCAACTCCAAGGACTACCGCAGCCAATCATTGAAGAGCTTCCGAACAAAGCAGACTCTATCTGCAAGTCTGAATAACTCAAATTGTTTTTCCTTCTCCGCTGGTATGTTTTTAGTTGCATGTTGATAAACACGTGGTATTTGGTCTATAGGACAGGTAGAATTTTTGACAATCTTTACAGTTTTGATATTTCCAATAGTTTTTTGACGAGATTCCTTTTAAGGCTTTTTGTAATAATTTCAGACTTAAACTGGTTCAACAGTCCTCTAGCTTTAGGATTCTATGTAGCCTTGGGCTTATGCAATCATACCACAGTGATGTACTGGTTGTTATGGTTCAATGAGCAGCCTATCTGGGCTCTCAAACTTTATGTGCATGTATTTCTTTTTGTATTTTAATATAAATTTTCCATGGAGCTTACAAAAAATAATGTGGACGAAATTACCAAAATACTCAATTTCCGTGATCGATCAAGGGCGAAATTACCATCAGCAACTGCTATTTCTGCATATCTGGGTGAATTTGAGCTAGCTTCCAATTTTTCGTGGGCGATGGGGGCTCCAAATCGAATCAAAGAGGGGCGTAATGATTGGATTTAGGTTCCCATTTATATATTTTATGGGGCTAATGTCCCATTTATTAAAAATAAATAAATAAAAAGTGGGCTAATGCTTGTTAATGATGGTTGAGTAAAAAAATCGCCCATCTAAAAATTAAAAGCCTTAAATTTCGCCCATGGGCTAAGATTAGCCCCTAAAAGTTTCCCTGACCGTAGTCAATTTGAATTGAATCCGATAACATTGAAATCAATGCACTGCACTCAATCAAGAGCCATGGTCTATTGAATTGAAACGGATAACACTTAAATCAATGCATTGTACTCAATCAATGCAACAGTATCAGAAATCAATGTTCCAGCATTGAATTCAATGCAACAATCATTGCAATCAAGAAAGAACTGAAATCAATGCAACAATCTCATGTATCAATGCACCGACACTAAATTCAATGCAACACTGAAATCAATGGAAAAATCTCACTGAATTCAATGCAGCAGTTACTCCAACCAATGCAACAATCTCATATATCAATGTACCAACATTGAATTCAATGCAACAATCATTGCAATCAATCCAAAATTGAAATCCATGCAATAATCTCATAAATCAATGCACCAACAATGAATTCAATGCAATAATCATTGCAATCGATCCAACATTGTAATCAATGCATTGACAATCAATTCAATGCAACAATCTTAGAAATCAATGCATCGACAGTCAATTCAATGCAACAATAAGTGAAATCAATGCCTAATTGAATATTTTAATTGTCTTGTTTATTTCAAAAACCATAAAATATTAGTATTCTGTGTTAACTATTTATATATGTTTATCATTCATTACTGTATGTAAAACATATTATGCACATACTATGAAGATATTATGTACATATTAATGTTTAGTTCAATTAATGTTTAGTGAACATACCATTCCACTTACACATATTTATAGTGACGGCCCTTGACAATTTTGTAAAAGGGATGATTGTTTTATAATCTTTTTGCTTTTTTACTTTTAATTTTGATAGGGCCTAATTTTTATCCCTTTTGACTTCTAATATTGATGGCTTAATTTTTACCTTTCTTTCTTGTAATATTGACTAGCCTTAACTTTTTTCCCTTTTTAACTTCTAATTTTGAGTGGGCTTAATTTTTACTTCTAATTTTGATTTGTAAAAGAAACACAACATTATGGACGTGCTCCTTCATCATACTAATTTCTTCTAATTTTGATTAGATTAGCATGGACGTGCTCCTTCATTAAAATATATGTAATTTTTTTAAGCCGACATGTTTTTAGTGTTTATATTTTATTAGTCCCTGCTCCGCAGGGATTATAGTGATCGTTTGGTCTCCAAATTTGGTTGACCGTATTAGTTTCAATTTTTTAAGCTAATATTTAATATAGTTTTTCAAATTTTTATTATTAAAATCAATTTGTTAAAAATTAAAATTATTTTTAAAAGTTTTCAAAATTAATTAAATCACTTTTTTCATTAGTGCTGTACAAAAAATTGACTATTTTTCCCTGGTATGCAAAATAATTATTGAATTATAAAAATAATAAAAAATTTAAAAATAGAGAAAAATTTAAAACTTGCCACATAGCCATTCATTTAATACAATTAATGTGATATATGAAAGATTTGACAACCTCCTAAAAAAGAGGCTAAAAGAGGCTAAAATAGTGTAGGCATATGGCATGCTAGTATTGAAACAATTGCGAATACCACCACTAAAGCTGTACATGGGATAACTTCAATGGAGTCATTTCATGTATAAAGTCTCCAGAAGAAACTTGGAACTACTTTGGCAGGGATAACTTCAGAACATAATAACCGTATAATTGAAGTATAACAAGGTCAAACCCAATTGTATATGTATACATCACTTACCAATGCATGTGTGTTTATATACATAGTTTATCATTGTATGCTACATTATCAATTGTAAGCTACGTATCTGGCGGTGCTTCCCAATCCAAAACGACAACATTATCAGATGAATCTGTGGTGACGAGCCATGGATGCTTAGGATGCAACTGAATCTTCACTGGTTGGATGAAAGGCCCCTAGCCTCAGCATGATGCCGATAAATCCAAGTACCTCCAATTTTGGTATCACGCAGAGAACCGAAACTAATTATCAGCGATTCTGCTATTCATATGCCACCGAATGCTGTAAAATACCAATACAATATGATATCAAAACCTACAAAAGTTTTGAAACAATTTAACAATCTGAGACCAATTCACAATTTCAATGAATTGAAGTGCTTAAACACTGCAGATTAATATCTCTGCTGGGTAAAACATTTAAAGATTATAATGTTGTGAATTTTTAAAAGTCAATATCTACATTTTTATGTTTTAATGCTGAGAGATTTAAATATCCTAAAAAGCCAACTGAGAATCATCACTGAGAGAATAAAAAACGGAAGTTTGAGAAGCCATCGAGCGGCCTTTCTATAGAGATGAATTGCTAAGCATAGCGAAGCTAAGACACATTGATTGTTGTTCAAATATCAAACTTAACACAGAGTAACAAGCATGTAAAATAGCATAGAAATTGACAAATACAGTAGAAAGAGTTTGATGTAAAAGAGCATAGAAATTGACAAAGACAGTGACAAGCGTTTGACAATTTTATGTATATCATGAACTTCTACTAGTTAAAGCTCCCAAATTATCAATGCAAAGTTGTAACTATAATATTCTTTGCATAATATTGCTTTATTCTATAATGGGCAAATGCTACCTTATATTCTTTGCATAATATTGCTTCATTCTATACTGGCAAATGCTACGTCGGTAGGTATATGCTACCAGGTAGCCCTTGTTTCTTTCAAAATTTGAGTTAACGTTATAAAAAATAATTTTATTTTAATATTATTTATATATTTTATAAATTTAAGATTGTTAACTTTTATATATATGAATGATAAGTAAATAATTATTATTTTTTTATAAATTATATACAATATATTTATAAAAAAAATTAATATTTTAGGATAATTTGATTTGGTTTAATTTTTTATCATATTTTATTGGTTTAATTTTTTATTCTAAATTATAACAACTATTTTGATTTAAATGTTTAAAATTACTATTACCTAAATACAAGTTTCAACTTATCAAAAAAATAAAATTATCAAGTTTAACAAGATCAATATTAATATTTATATGAATGTAATAACTTTTAAGTATAGAAAATAGTTTTAGATTTGCATTTTGTTTATAACTTTTAATAGAATATTTCTTATATGGATTTTTATATAAGAGGCAGGTACTAAGCAACACTATGAGTTGTGAAGAGCTGAAAACATTACCAACTCTCATATTCACATCACCTACTTATGACAAGGGCAATTCCACGACCTGCATTATATGCCTTGAGGATTATACAACATGCAAGAAATTGAGCCTTTGCCATGCCATCATAGTAAGTTTGTTCTTGTAATAGCTAAATATCTTAATATGAAGGGTTGAATGCTAGTGAAATGGGCAGGGAAAGATCTCATTTTTCATTATTGAACTAAATAGTTCATTGATATAAATGGTCCTTTTTGGTTGTCAAATTTGCAAGCAATGGTTGCCTCCTTGTTAAGAATCATTTATAATCATTTTCCTGGTTCTTAATTTGATGGTGGAATTCCACTTGTTGTGATGGCCATATCATTATCACTCATTGTTTGTTATTTATAGCAAAATGAAGCAGAGACAAAGAATGTTTGTAATAAATTTCATTTTGCTAAGAGTCTCATAATGTGCCAAGATCTATATATACATTTAACTAACTTTTTTTATTAAATACTTTAATTTTTTAATCAATTAAACAAATTAAACATAATTCTAAAGCAGGGACTAGCTACTTTGTAGCTATTTCTAATTTACAAATAAGTATGATACGGCTAATGGATGTAGTGTAAAGACACTAGTCTTTTAAGGTCACCAAACTCAATAAGTATGAACCTTAAAATAAAATAAAAAACATATTTTCCTTTTAGAAATATAACTAAATTTAATAACTATTCTACTACTCCACAAGTTAAGAGTGATACAAACAAACAAACAAATCAATGTCACAGGAGAGGAGCAGGGACTAGCTGCATCGCGGCTATTTTTCTTGTTATTTTATTATTAAAATATGTCACTTTACATCACATCACATCACCACATCTCCCCCATACTAAAATGTAGAGATGCAACAACTTTCTATTAATGAAACAACATCTAAAAACATTGTACATGTACAAAGAAATGCATAATAACTAGAATAATAATAATTTATCTTTAAAAAGTGAAACTAATTTGCAAAAATCCCATGTCAAAATGTTGAAACTACATTTTTTTATTAATACCAAAATCCTAAAATAAAACAACCCTAAAATACAAGATCTGTAACCTTAAAAAAAGGACATTTATCATTGCATTTTATTAACCTTTTAAATTTTCATGTATTTTCCACTTTCAAACATGTTCTCCATTCATCTAATTTTAAGAAAGTATGGGTAGCACACATGGGGCTTCACAAGGTCAAATCTATGATGCCTTCACAAGGTCACATATTCATGAAGACTTGAAGCCACAAGAGGAGTTAAGGGGGACATGCAAGTATTAGGATGAGTTTTAAGGGTTTTTTAGACAAGGAGGGTAAATGTTGACTGATGAAAATCTAGGAATGCTTCAAGCAAAATAAATGGTTTTTAATGTTTTTTTTCAAATATAATGTTCAATAAGATTGGTGGAATGGGAAAGTTACTATAGGCAAGGAAATTTAGGATCTTAAAATATCATTGTGTAAGGTTGTAGTTTGTAAAACTTTTCAAGTTTTCCATTTTTTGTTTAATGAATTCTTTGGTATGGGGTCACAATTTGTACACTTTTCTATTCTCACAAAATAACTCAAGACCATAGTAATGTGAATACGTCCAAGGATTATTATTATTATATATATAGATAGATAGATAAATAGATAGATAGATAGATAGATAGATACTTGATTTGTTAAATCATGTGTTAATGCACTCAGTTACCTAAATCTATGCAGTTTCTATTTTAATTGGGTCCCCTTGTGACTCCATCAAAATGGATCCAAGAAATTAGTTTTTTTCCATTAGGCAACTCACATTTTCTCAAAAGAAAGTATAATAATATCAAATTCAAATGGCTAAACAAATATTCAAAAATATCAATAGAGATGCCCATTAAATTCACAAAATACTCAAAATTATGGAATATATATTGAGAATATGATCCATATTGTATCATTGTATCAAATGTGTAGTAATTCTAAACACATCTTATCCATCTTGCCACTAGATTAATACATAACTAAACACATTTTGCATGCATGATAGGTCTAAAGAAAAAATTAGTACTAATTTCTTATCCCTAAAACTTTATAGTCTAGTTTCTTGTATGAGTCTCTATTTTTCTATTATAATATTAATGTAGACTTTATTATTATTTTTTTATTATAATAATAATGTAGCTATTGCTCTATTTTTCTATTATAATATTAATGTAGACTTTATTATTATTTTTCTATTATAATAATAATGTAGCTATTACTCTATTTTTCTCTTATAATATTAATGTAGACTTTATTATTATTTTTCTATTATAATAATAATGTAGCTATTACGGATTGAAAATGGAATTTGAAAATTAAATCATAAACTCATTTTCAAATATCAATAGTATTTTTTAAACAATATTTTTAAACTTGATCAAACTTTAACAAATCTTTGAATTAATAGGTATAGTCCAACTCCTAATTAATTATGAGTTTGAAATTAAATGGAAAAACTACTATGTACAGTTACACCATCGAATATAATAAGCGTAAAAAATAATTAGGGATTAGGGTAAAGGGTTAAGAGTTAGCTCGTGAAGAGTTCATAGTGCTAGTAGAAGATCAAGATGCGTGATACATGTCCACTAAGTGGATAACTTGTACTAGTTAAATTTAAATATTTTTTTTCTTTTTAATTGATATTTTGAATTTTAAAAAAATATACTTATTTTTAATAATAATATATTTTATTATAAAAATTATATTTAATTAATTGTTTTAAAATTTAAAATTTGATAAATAATTATAACTAAATAAATTTTTACCTAAATTTAAAATTTAACATTATGATTTTTATAGACAATCTTTATATAAAATATCAACATGATTTTTTTAATTTTCACTTATTTATATATATATATATATATATATATTCTCAAGTTAAAATAATATGATGATTGTTGTCAGCGTACTTAGTATAAGATACACGACACTACTTTATATTTTATTTTAAAAAACAATACTATTATATAATGATATAATCAAACGCTCTTTTTTAATAATACCAACTCTATGTGGGTTTTTTTTGATATATATATATATAACATTTTTTTTGAGTTATTTATATGTTTGGATTTTACCATATGTAATTTGAAGTGTTTAATAATTAAGAATGTGTAGGGTAGTATATGTATATTTTTATAGATTTTATTTATATTTCTTGTCGTATATATGAGGATTTATATATTAATTTGATGTATGGTTATATAATGAGAGATAATATCTAATGGTTGTAAATGTTGCACTTTTTTCACTCAGTTTAAATTCCAATGAGACATAAATTTTCATAAAGTTTTTCAATGGTTTTAAAAAATAATTATTAAAATAAAATTTTAAAAAATTAAAAATAAATTTTGAAATTTTATTTAATCTATTTTTTTTTATTGATGGAATATAAATTTATGAGAATGTGGTTCCATTTTTAAAACATAGAAAATAAAACTATAAACTATTTTTTTATTGATGGAATATAAATTCATGAGAGTATGGTTTTATTTTTAAAACATAGAAAATACAACTATTTTTTTAATTGATGGAATATAAACTCATGGGAATGTGGGTTTATTTTTAAAACATAGAAAATTTTGAAATTAAAAAAAAAAACATTTAATGTGGATTTTTTTATAAAGTGTCATATGACAACTTCCACATGTCATTATTAAATTTTGTTTTACTAAAAAAGGTGATTATCACATTTTATATGATGTTTCAATTTGATGTGACTAATTATATATATATATTATTATGCTAATGTTTTTATTACTGGTTTAAATGACAAATTTTATAATAATAAAAATATATTGTTATGATTTTATATTATTTTTCCAATTTGTATATTTATTTTTCGAATTTATATATTTGATAGAGAATAACCACTTATGACATATTCACTTGTTTATAAATAACCCTAATTTTTTTAAGATACAAAACAAACAACTCTTCAACAAAAAAAAAATTGTATCTTTGTTATTTACTAAAATAAAAAAGTATATCTCCAATTCTGATCAAGAGGATGATCTTCCCAGCACAACTAATAACTGATCAAGTTCTTACAACATCAAAGGATAATGACAAACACAAACCTTGGTTTACCAATTCTCTATCTATCCATTCCTCCCACATGAGAAATCCCTCCACCTCAAACAAAGCCTCTTTTGATAATGCATCTGCCACCGCATTAAGCTTTGTATAGATATAATCTATAAAAAAATAACTCATATATATATATGACATTAATAATAAATTTACTAAATAATATATAAATTATTTATAAATTTCCACATTAATAATAATTTCATTAAATTAATAAATTTTCACATATAATAAATTTAATAATCATCAAGACAAAATTTTCATCCAACAATGTATTATATGTTTTGAGTTTATTTGATTAAATTAATTAAAATAAAATATAAAATTTTATAAAATAGTAAAAAATTTACCCATCAATTAAAATATTAAAAATTTATAAAAATATAATGAGAAAATCATTTTAATAAAGAAAATGAAATATAAATGCAAAATAAAATGAAACTTTTAACATTTATAACGTGAAAAATATAAAATTGCCCGAATAAAAAAAACCACATTAATTGAAATGTTAAAAAGAGATGATAATTACATACTATGAATAAAATGCACATATCAAACACTTTACACTATAGCTATTTATTAATTCAATAGTAAAATAAATTTCACAATTTAAATTTTAACGTAATCATTAAAAATACGGCAGCTATCTACGTACCTCGTTATAACTGATAACGTAAATTTAAATGATTTTTTTTTATTTTGACAATTATTATTTTCTTAGACAAAGGTGGCGCCAATAGCAACCGCCACAATTACAAATACGCGTGTTGAACTCATTGCGTTATGGCTCCTTTTCTGGTATGCACACTCACAAGCCATACTCTCCTTGTGGGTTTTTGGAGACTCCCAATGTATCATTGACGGGATGGCAAAGGGGACATCACTGAATGCAATTCAGCTCAAACATTGGATGGCCCGTATTTTGGATTTAGCTAGATCTTTCAGATCAATCCAGTTCCAACATATCTATCGGGTCTTTAATGACACTGCTGATCGTATGTCCTATAATACTTTGGGTGAAATGTTGGGGCCCATATGCTGTGATGAATGGATGGAGGGGGAACATGTTGGCACTACTTAGATCAGGCTCACATTGTAGGTTCATAACGACTCACGCCAACTTTTGTATCTACCCTGATGGGCACTTTAGTGACTAGCCGTTCTGTGAATTGTCTATCGGTCTTGACTAAGATATAGGACTAATGAAGACTATTGTATGGTTTTAGCTTAATTTTCATTTTGGAGGGTAGCTTTGCCCTTTGGTTAAAACCGGCGTAGATAGGTAGTAACTGCCCGTGGACAGTCTGTTAGGTTTACCTGTAACAGCGGGCTGGATGGTGTTGAAATGTTATTACAGTTTGGCAGGAAACTTTCTGTTTTATGTATTTAGATGATGGCATAATTGCTTACTGATGTAAGATCACTGCTTGTGGTCGGCTTTTGTCTTTAATATAAGAGCTTATTTTTCTGTGTGAAAAAAAAACCGCCACAATATTGGCCTCGTACCTATTTATTATTGTGTCTCTTTCAATAGTTCTTGTTTTTAGTTGCATGAACTAATAAACATGTGGCATTTTGTCTATTTGACATGTAGAATTTTGGACAATCTTTATAGTTTTGATATTTTGGACAATCTTTACAGTTTTGATATTTTCAATAGTTTTTTTACTAGATGCTTTTTAAGGCTTTTTGTAATAATTCTAGACTCAAACTCGTTCAACAGTCCTCTAGCTCTAGGATGCTATGTAGCCTTAGGCTTATGCAGTCATACCACAGTGATGCTGGTTGTTATGGTTCAATGAGGAACCTATCTGGGCTCTTAAACTTTCTGTGCATGTACTTCTTTCTGTATTTTAATATAAATTTTCCATGAAGCTTACAAAAAAAAAAATGTGAACGAAATAACCAAAATACTCGATTTCCATGATCGATCAAGGGCAAAATTACCCTTCTACAGATCTAGGTGAATTTGAGCTAGCTTCCAATTTTTCGTGGGCGATGGAGGCTCCAAATTAAATCAAAGAGGGGCGAAATGATTGGATTTAGGTTCCCCTTTATATATTTTATGGGGCTAATGTCTCATTTATTAAAAACAAATAAATAAAAAGTGGGCTAATGCTTGTAAATGATGGTTGAGTAAAAAAACGCCCATCTAAAAATTAAAAGCCTTAAATTTCGTCCATGGGCTAAGATTAGCACCTAAAAGTTTCCTTGACCATAGTCAATTTGAATTGAATCCAATAACATTGAAATCAATGCATTGCACTCAATAAGAGCCATGGTCTATTGAATTGAAACGGATAACACTGTAATCAATGCACTATACTCAATCAATGCAATAGTCTTAGAAATCAATGTTCCAACCTTGAATTCAATGCAACAACCACTGCGATCAAGAAATAACTGAAATCAATGCAACAATCTCATATATCAATGCATCGACACTAAATTCAATGCAACACTGAAATCAATGGAAAATTGTTAAAAAAATAATGCACTGACACTTAATTCAATGCAACAGTTACTCCAATCAATGCAACAATCTCAGAAATCAATGTACCAACATTGAATTCAATGCAACAATCATTGCAATCAATCCAACATTGAAATCCATGCAACAGTCTCAGAAATCAATGCACCAACATTGAATTCAACGCAATAATCATTGCAATCAATCCAACATTGTAATCAATGCAATAGTCTCACAAATCAATGCACTGACACTAAATTCAATGCAACAATCAGTGAAATCAATGCGTAACTGAATATTTTAATTGTCTTGTTTATTTCAAAAACCATAAAAGATTAGTATTATGTGTTAACTATTTATATATGTTTATCATCCATTAGTGTATGTAAAACATATTATGCACATACTATGCAGATATTATGTACATATTAATGTTTAGTGAACATATGATTCCACTTACACATATTTATAGTCAATGGAGCTTAGATTGGGTGGTTGGGAGCATTGGTTGTGATACTCCCCACCCAACTAGGTCATGACGGCCCTTGACAATTTTGTAAAAGGGATGATTGTTTTATGAGTTTTTTTTGTTTTTTTACTTCTAATTTTGATAGGGCCTAATTTTTATCCCTTTTGACTTCTAATATTGACTGCTTAATTTTTACCTTTCTTTCTTCTAATATTGGGTGGCCTTAACTTTTTGCCCTTTTTAACTTCTAATTTTGAGTGGGCTTAATTTTTACTTATAATTTTGATTTGTAAAAGAAACACAACATTATGGACATGCTCCTTCATAATACTAATTTCTTTTAATCTTGATTCAATTAGCATAACATATATTTAATTTTCATTAAAATATATGTAATTCTTTTAAGCCGACATGTTTTTAGTTTTTATATTTTATTATTTAATTATTAAAATATGTCACGTTACATCACATCACATCACCACATCTCCCCCATATTGGTTTTGTTATTTTATTATTAAAATATGTTATGTTACATCACATCACATCACCACATCTCCCCATACTAAACTGTAGAGCACTAGTGCAACAACTTTCTATTAATGAAACAACATCTAAAAACATTGTACATGTACAAAGAAATGCATAGTAGCTAGAATAATAATAATTTATCTTTAAAAAGTGATGTAACCTTTATACTAATTTTCAAAATCCCTATAACAAAATGTCAAAACTACATATTTTTTTTATTAATACCAAAATCCTAAAAAAAACAACCCTAAAATACAAAAATTGTAACCTTAAAAAATGATCATTTATCATTACATTTTATTAACCTTTATAATTTTCATGTAATTTCCACTTTCAAACATGTTCTCCATTAATCTAATTTTAATAAAGTATGGGTAGCACACATGGGGCTTCACAAGGTCACATATTCATGAAGACTTGAAGCCACCAGAGGAGTTAGGGGAACATGCAAGTGAAGATGAGTTTTAAGGGTTTTCTAAATACGGATGGTAAATGCTACTCATGAAAACCTAGGGATGTTTCAAGCAAAATAAATGGGTTTTATTGTTTTTTTCAAATATAATGTTCAATAAGATTGGTGGAATGGGAAAGTTATTATATGCAAGGAAATTTAGGATCTTAAAATATCATTGTGTAAGGTTGTAATTTGTAAACTTTTACAAGTTTTCTATTTTTGGTTTAATGCATTCTTTAGTGTTGGGATCACAATTTGTACACTTTTCTATTCTCACAAAATAACTCTAGACCATAGTGCTTTGAAGAAGTCCAAGGATTTTATATATATATACTTGATTTGTTAAACTATGTGTTAATGCCCTAAATCTATGTGGTTTTCATTTTAGTTGGGTCCTTTTGTGACTTCATAAAAATGGATCCAAGAAATTAGATTTTTTCGTTAAACAAATATTCAAAAATATCAAGAGAGATGCCATTAGAACATTAAATTCACAAAATATGGAATATATGTTAAGAATATAATCCATATTGTATCATTGAATCAAATGTGTAATAATTCTAATTGCTTGAAGTCACAACTCAAAATTTGAATTTTTCAAAATTAATTTATGAAAAAACCAATCACATATGTCTCTTTCCTACTCTTATCTTACCCATGTTGTCACTAGATTAATACATAACTAAACACATTTTGCATGCATAATATTCCCAAAGAAAAAAGTGGGTACTAATTTCTTATCCCTAAAACCTTATAGTCTAGTTTCTTGTACCACTCTCTATTTTTCTAGTATAATATTAATGTAATTATTACTAATTTTCTATTATAATAGTAATGTAGTTATTACTCGTTGAAAATGAAATTTTACAATTACAGCTTAGGGTAAAGGGTTAAGAGTTAGCTTGTAAAGAGTGAGTTAAAGGGTTAAGAGTTAGCTTGTAAGGAGTGTGTTAGCTTGTGAAGAGTTCATAGTGCTAGTAGAAAGGTCAAGATGCGTGATACACGTCCATTAAGTAAATAGCTTGCACTAGTTAAACTTAAATATTCTTTTTCTTTTTTAATTGATATTTAAATTATGAAAGAATATAATTATTTTTAATATATTTAATAACAATATGTTTTATTATAAAATTATATTTAATTAATTGTTTTAAAATTTAAAATTTAAAATTTGATAAATAATTATAACCAAGTGAATCTCTACTTAAATTTAAAATTTAATATTATGATTTCAATACACAATCTTTATATAAGATATGGACATGATTCCTTTCATTTCTCTCTCTTATATATATATATATATATATATATATATAGGGGAGAGGCTCCTATTGTTGTGCGGGAACCATTAGTGGTCATGGTTCCCGTCACATCAACCACCATATTCTTGAACATTTCCAGCTTATTTAAAATTCATTAAACAACATATTTATGCATAGATATATATTATATTAAGTCCAAAATACATTTAATAACTGATTAGAACTGCAGCTGACAATATTCAGTCCATTTAATGCCAACATTAAAAACCATCAAGTCCAATTGAGAATCCACTTTGTCTTTCCATTAATTACAAATGGAACATCAAAAAAGCCTATCATACTTAATCTACTAAGTACACCCTGGGCATCACATCAGCCCTCATGAACCACAACTGGAGAAGCAACAATCACCATGCAGGATGCAGTGTTCCATCACTCATTACCACCTGCACACTGCAAGTGAAATGGAGGGTCAACATCTGGTCCAGAATTATTCAACAACTCACACATGCAACCTCAATAAATGACACCCACCCATTGAAAAAATCAAATCACTCATTAAAATTCATGAAATCAAAAGGAGCAGCAAAACTCTACGAATGCCCAAAATCAACAATCCATTAAACTCTAAAATCACAAAATCAAATCATCTATTAAACCCTTAACTCAGCAAACAGAATTCGCTGCCCAAGATCAAATCAAGCATTAAACTCAACCAAAGAAGCTCTTAAATCACAAAATCAAATCTTCCATTAAACCCTTAACTCGAAAAACAGAATTCGCTGCCCAAGATCAAATCAGGCATTAAACTCAACCAAAGCAGCTGGCCAACATCAAATCATCCATTAAACACACTAAGAGCACATGGATCATGCAAATAGAATTATCCATCCATTGGATCCGTGCCAAATCAATCCCAGCCTCCAATTCCCAAAATTAACCTTGCAATCCATGTCAATTCCCCTAAGCAATCATTTTCAACATAAAAAAACTTTAAACCAACCTCTTTGCACACAATTGAATCCATTTGCATTCATTGGATTCATCTATCATTCAAGCAGTGCGTTGATCATCCAGGACTCAACCATTCATCAACAGTCCAACGGTGTGTGCACAGTGTCAACCATTCCTGAACAGCCCAACAGTGTGTGCACAGTGTCAACCATTCATCAACAGCCCAACAGTGTGTGCATAGTGTTTCAGGTATTTATAGTCACCTATTTCATTTATCCATTCAATTAACCATCTAAGTTTTCCAGTAACCATTAACATGTATCCATTAACTATCCTTTTCACATACCCATTCCATTTCCTCGCATAGCAGATCAAATTTCCTTTACAATTAGATTAATCTTTTTAAATTCAATCAACCATCTAAGTTCAGATTTCCTTTACAATCAGATTAATTTTTTTAAAATCAATCAACCATCTAAGTTTTCCAGTATCCATTAACTATCCTTTTCACAGACCCATTCCATTTCCTTGAATAGCAGATCAGATTTCCTTTTACAATGAGATTAATTTTTTTGATGTCATGTCAGATTATCGAATTGGATTATGAAAACATTCTATTTCCTTGCATAGCAGATTAGATTTCCTTTACAATCACATTAAAATTTTCGATGTCATTTCAGATTACCGAATTGGATTATGAAAATGTTAGAAATAATGTAGAAATAATGTTAGAAATAATGTAGAAAATTATTCTTGCTCGTGATCCATTGTCTGAAATCCACTGATGGGCTGAAACACTGTGCACACACTGATCAATTGTATCAAAAAACTATTCCTGGTCAACTAGTTTAGAATATACTACTCACAATTTGACCCGCGCAGAAGGATATATAATACTCACAGTTTAATTCAATGGATATAAAACCCTGTTAATTGTTACATGTATGGATTGTGCAGATTCTCATAGCCATGCCAAGAGTCAATATTGCATGCTGTACAAGGAATACAAGGAAGCGGGGTACCCAGCTACAATGCACATCATCGGACGAGGAAAGGGGCTGTGTTTCAAATGACAACATTGCTACAACAAATTCTGAGAATGGTCCTGTGGAAGTGGTAGATGGTGTGGTTCCACCATCAATGACAAAGCCATCACCACCCACAGTGCCAGGATCGCCCATATTGCCACCATCTTCCACAGTGCAAGGTGCCATTTCAACAAAGAAAATAAGTGCAATTAGAGGATGGACAAAAGAAGACATGCTGGCTACAATTGACGATGTCGAATTCAAGGGGTTTTCAGTTAGAGAAGCGGCGAAAAAATATGGGATTGCACCCACATCAAACCATTACTGGATAAATGGCCTGACCCATACCAAGAGGAGAGGTCCTCTTACAGTCATGACTGAATAGGAGGAGGAGGAGGTGGTGGTGTCGTGCAAGGAGATGGCCGAATTGGGACATGGGCTGGAGTTGATACAACTTAAATCAATTGTTGCTCAAATCTGTCAGGGGAGGCCAAACCCATTCATAGATGGGTTTCCAGGTAAGTCATGGTGGGATGGTTTCAAAAAAAGGCATCCAGAGCTAGTGCTACGAACTGTAGAGGGCCTAGATAGAGACAGGGCATTGAATCTACGCCCCACGGTTGTGTCCAAGTTCTATGACACTCTTTATCCTGCATATGAGAAGCACTCGTACGCTCCATACCATATTTGGAACTGCGACGAGACAGGGTTACAGGTAGGAAGGAATTGTGGCATGCGGGTCATTGCAAAGAGAGGGAGCAGGAATGTGCCAAAGACTTTTCCCAAGAGCAGGGAGTGGATTACCATTCTATCATGTGTGAATGCAATTGGTATGGCAATCCCGGGGTTTTATTTGTTCAAGGGAAAAACTTGGCTGCAAAACTATATCCAAAACTGTGAACCTGGGTTGTGCATGGCTACACATCCCCATGCATGGATGACTAAAGAACTTTTCCTGAATTGGCTTTGCCACTTTGCAGCATCCGTACCAGGCGGTGTCTCCCCTGAGAACAGACACCTGTTGGTTTTAGATGGCCATGGCAGCCACATTTCTATGCAAACCATCGAGGAGGCAAACAGGTTGGGCATTGACTTGTTAGCACTTCCTACTCACACGACTCACAGGTTGCATCCCCTAGATGTGAGTGTGTTTGGGCCTTTCAAGCCCTATTTCAGGTCGGAACGTGTTGCATGGATGGTGAAGAACCTAGGGTAGAGGTAAAGAGGTTTGAGTTAGCTGAGCTTGCAAGCAAGGCTTTCAAAAGGGCTCTCACATCGTCCAATATCAAAGCTAGATTTAGCGAACAGGTATCTGGACATTGAATTATGATGCTCTTATGCATGACACCGAGTGTAGCCAAGCATTTCATGTGGATGACCAAGAAGCTGTGGCTGGCAAAGATGGTGAGGATGTCGAAGAGCAATTGGATGGGCAGCAAGAGGCAGATGCTATGGACAACATCATGTCCCTTTCTCAAGGAAACTGCCAAGGAGTTGGTGCTTCTGATGATGATGAACAGGTCTGCGCTACAGAATTCGATGACGAAGCAGCGGAAGATAACATGGGGTTAGGTGGTCTAGTTGGCACACAGGTGGATTCTGTGGCACATATAAATGTGGTCGATGGTTTTCGCAGTCTAGGAAGCAACAACAACACATTGACAGTGCCAACGCAAGTATCCCAACCATCATGGATGGCAGAGGCCATGATGAACTTGAACAAACACATTGGTGGTTCCACCAACGATGAAAGCATGAACATGCCTTCGTAGCTAGCTAAGATTCTCCATTTTTATGTTGATGGTGGGTTGATATAAGAACCTAACATGGACAACCAAGATGCAGCTGAAGAATATACTGCAGCAAAAGAACCACTGCTAGGGACACACCAAGGCTTGGCCAATTCCTAAAGTTTCCAATGGAGAGAGTGTCAGCGCAAGGAAGGCAAGGACAGACAGACATTCTCCAATTGGGCCAGAGTTCACAACTGCTCACTTCAAAAGGGTACATAAGCCTCTTGGTTGAATCTGAACAAAAGAAACATGCTTTGCAGGAATTAAAACAAAGGAAGAAAGATCTTGTAAAGGAAAAGAAGGAAGCAAGGATGATTGCAGCTGGACAACGGGCATAGGAAAGGATTGCAAGAGAGGCTAATCGACAAGAAAAAGAACACCAAAAGCAGTTGGCAAGGCAAGCAAAGGAAACGAGGAAGGTGCAATAGATGAACCAAAACAATGTGATGGCTGATACTACAAGAACAACCGATGAAAGGAACATGATTTGAATATCATTAGAAGCGTTTTCAAGCAGTGCATGATTCTACCAGGCTCTTATTAACATTCAGATACCCCACAATAATCAGGCAGGTCTACACCCCACCTTTATTCCTACTAGTGCAGGGGCCCATTCTATGTTATCTTATCTAACACCAGCAATTATTGCAAGGGTCCCAAGCACAAGTCAGGCCTACGGCTATTCAATTCCTCCTTGGTTGCAAGGAGTAAATTGGCCTTAATCTGTTTCCACCAACCCCACCCATCCTAATCAAACATGCTCAGTAAGGTCACCCTACTTGCCTCAAACTGGAAACCCTACAAGAAATGATGGGGGAGGTGACAAACCTCTTCAAGAATAGGATATCCAGTGTGCCAACCAAATGCTATTTTGTTTTGAAGGCATTTTCTTTTTTTGCAGCCCCAATCATTCATGATGAGGGCTTTGATATAACCTAAAACCTAGGTGATAGTTTTCATACAGACTACAAATCCTAGGCGTCGACATCTACTACAAATAGAGGCATTGTATTTGTATTTTAGTTCTATTAATATAAAGTGCAATCGTTTTATTATTAATGAGCAGGTTTTATTTATTTATGTTTGTTTTCCATTCTATGAATGTTGCCAACAACTACAAAATCCAACTATTATTTTTTTTCCCAAACACCTAGCAACACTCCTTTCACAAGCTCGTTCAAGGAGGCTTATAAGGTAAAAGGAAAACCTAAAATTTGAACCCATGTTAAAGTTGTAGGTTTGATTCATTTATGTTTTTTTTCCATTCTATGAATGTTGCCAACAGCTACAAATTCCAACTATTATTTTTTTTCCCAAACTCATAGCAACACTCCCTTCACAAGCTCATTCAAGGAGGCTTATAAGGTGAAGGGAAAACCATAAAATTTGAGCCTATGCCAAAGTTGCAGGTTTTATTCATTTATGTTTGTTTTCCATTCTATGAATTTTGCCAACAGCTACAAATTCCAGCTATTATTTTTTTTCCCAAACTCATAGCAACACTCCTTTCACAAGCTCATTCAAGGAGGCTTATAAGGTAAATGGAAAACCATAAAATTTGAACCTATGTCAAAGTTGCAGGTTTTATTCATTTGTGTTTGTTTTCCATTCTATGAATGATGCCAACAAGTACAAATTCCAACTATTATTTTTTTTTCCCAAACTCATAGCAACACTCCTTTCAGAAGCTCATTCAAAGAGGCTTACATAAAATTTGAACCTATGTCAAAGTTGCAATTAAGTTGATTATTGCATTAATGGCAAATCCATCATATCCCTCTAACTCTATGGATATGTAATCTTCCCAATCCCTTGAAGACTTGTGGATCTACTACTACGACTTGTGGGCAATATGTAGTCAAGTCATGAGTATTTATCTTATTGGGCATGAGCTACAAGCTTCCCATTACTGTGCTTAATGACAAGAACATACTAAGGAAGCCAACAGCACAATCACCTAAGAAAGGTAACCATAACATACTCACTCTAAAAAAAACATAAATTGGTATGTATGGTATCGTTATCACTTGTAATTTTAGTTTGTTGCCTATTGTTAGTTTTGATGGCTAAAATTTAGAGTTTTAAGTCACAAATTGCTTGTTGCCCTCTTCTATTTTAATTCTATCGATAGCAATAGGTATCTGACCATTTGCAATCTTGAACTTACATTCACAAACCAACCAAACAATACTCTGGAGTACCATATCTAATTTCCACTTAAGCTCAAATCCACAAACAAATGAACATGCACAAACTCAAATCCATAATTAATATTGAGAAAAAATTACTCCAAGAATTGTATCAAATGCTTAAACTGTATATGAACAAATGCTCAAACTGTGTCCGATATTCTGCATCAATTTAGTGCATAAGATTGCAAAGCCATCAGTTCACCCTAAATGAGGGGCCATGCCAAATTTCAGAATTGTCACCAAACACCATGACAATGTATATAAAGTTCAAACACCTGCTGCTGCAATTTTTGCAGCATTATGGATATAAATTGCAGTAACCATAACACAAATCTTATTACAGTATTGCTCCCAATAATCCATGTTACAATAATCTAGGGTAGAAATAATCTACAATAAGCATTGCAAGAATGCATAACAATATTTCTGCCAACACTGAAAGCAAGTAGCATTCATCCACAAAACAAGGCGTAACCACAAACTATCAAATTCCAAACTATTACAACCTCTCAAATTCCAAACTATTCAAAACCATCAAATTTGAAAACTGTCAACCATACCAAATTCCAAAACAGTATGCAATAACCACACAGGGTTCAAAACCCTCCACCGACAGCCCTAAACATTAAATATTTTAACAACTTCTTATTAGCCAAAAACAAACAGGTGGAAGCATCACCAAATTAGCCAATGTCCCGAAAAATAGGCAGGCATAGCAAGAACCATAACAATATATGCAATAACCACACAGGGTTCGAAACCCTCCACCGACAGCCATAAACATTAAATATTTTAACAACTGTATAATTAGCCAAAAACATACAGGTGGAAGCATCACCAAATCTGCCAAAGTCTCGAATTACAAGCACGTAGAGCAATAACCATAACAATATGCAATAACCATAACAATATGCAATAACCACACAGGGTTCGAAACCCTCCATCAACAGCCAATGTCCCGAATTATAGGTACGCAGAGCAAGACTCATTGCTTATCCAAAAGTTTACCCCAAAACTGCCAAGCATACAGACTACACTTAGAACCAGAGACACCCAACGGAGTTCAATAGTGGCCGGAGCTACGCCACCACCCTAAACTAGTAAAATCATACAAACAAATCGCAGTGGCCGGAGCTATGGGAGTTCAAGCATACAGACAAATCGTAGTGGCCGAGAAACACAATAAATTTTGGTGCAAACCTCCTCGCAACCAGAGAAACCACAAAAAACCAAACAGCCAGACAAACCCGTGCCCGAAACAACCAAACAAACCTAAGCCACAATGAAATTATGAAAATAACCGAAGGGCTAATGAAATATTCCATGACGAAGATGTGGAGTGTTGAAAAACACTGTATAGATGATGGTAAGGTTTAAGCCTTGCCAGCTGTAGGATGGCTGAATGGACGCTCATCATCAACCTCCTCATAACCAGAGAAACCACAAAAACTGAAACAGCTAGACAAACCCATGCCCGAAACAACCAGAAAAACCCATGCCCAAAACAATGAGATAAACATAAGCCACGATGAAATTACGAAAACAACCAAAGAATTAACGAAATATTCCATGAGGGCATGTGGAGTGTTGAAAAACACTGTATAGATGCTGGTAAGGTTTAAACCCTACCAGTTGCAGGATGGCCGAATGGACGCCCGTCGTGAACCTCCCAAAACGCAGAGCACTGCGAGCAACAATGGCATCCCACCGAACCAGAATATGTTGAAGGCTGCGCAAAACGCACAGCAGGTTGCTCCAGGTAAGGTCTACTGGTCTCCGCGTCGGCACCCACTGTTAACCACCAAAGACAAGAGCTTGAACCACCACACACACCTCCGTGAAGAGCCAAACATTGCCGAGTGGACCACCAAACATAGTAGAGTGAACAAGCAAACAAACTAGCCATCACGGGCATTGGAACCCCGACGAACTAGTATCGAGGTGGCGAAATGGCCACAAACTGGCCCCGAGCAAGAATGCACGGGGTGGTGAACAAGGCCCGACAAAACTGCGAAAGGCGAACCCTAAACCACTCAAAAACCCTAAAAAGTGCAAGCGACAAGTGGCGGACATGCATCGGGTTCATGTGGACACTTGTCGTACATGTGACGAGGTGAGTTGGGTGTCCTCCGACGTGGCGGAGTGGAGCCCGCACCACATGTCACGAACCCAAAATTTGTAAAAATTTAAAATTTTTCTGAGTGGTCTTATTTCCCTTTCAAATGGTCTAATTGCCATTAAAATGCTTTGCGGAATATAAATATATAACCAGTATCTAAATTTCTACTTAATAAATGCGACATGTAATGCTTCATAAAATCTATTATTGAATATTTATGCACGGGTGTTAGTACATACTTACAACATGTGGAAATTACCTTTTTATCTTAAGTGATTCTTATGCACTTCATTGGTCCTCGTATAAAACCTCTGTATGTAAAGGACCAATATAATTCCAACCATAGAGACCTTGCAAGCATTGATAACATACTAACACATATTGAAATACTACCATTCTAAAATGAGGATTTACAAACTTGAACCAAATAATACTTACATCTTTATGGTCCTCATTTTGAACACATGAAATGTTCTTTAAACAACATTTAGCATGAAATATCTTTTAACAACATTTAATATGAAATACCTCTTGCCAAGATGCATTCAACAAATGTGTTATAAACATCAAATATTAAGATAACTCAAAGGAGAGGAAAATCATACAATTGTCATGAAGACACATACTCATATAATAAAGGCCATAGACAAATAAACGAGACCAAAAGTAACGTGGTTCACCCGTACACGGGCTAGTCCACAAAGGTGTGTGCATCATTTATTATTAGGCAAAAATTAATAGGATTACAACGAGTAACATGATTGTTGCACTAAAGCTCTTTCTTCTTTCACTAAGCATCTATCACATAGACCTTATATGTATAACACCATATATAAGAGATCATAATTGGTTTCAGATTATCTTCAAGGTGACAGATATAACCGTCAATTTATAAAGCTAGAAGGAAAACTTATTCCTATAATTAAAAGAAAGGGATAGAACAATATGTACGAACCAACAAAACTAGGTAACCATCCTTTTAGCATATTGTTAGGACAATATGTAACCTTAAATGATTTTCTTAACCCCTTTTTCTTTTTTAAATAATATCTACAACTATTTTTATTGAGACATAAAAAATCTTCATATCCATATTTTAATATGATAATATCTTTAACCCCTTTAGTATAAATTTTACATGTATATTAATAACTTTTTAACATATATATAATAATTATTACGCAGTCTTAGAAAATAAAGCTCTCTTACTTAAATAAAAAAAGTGATTATCACATTTTATGTGATGTTTCAATTTGATGTGATTAATTATATATATCTTTATTCAAATAATTACTAAGTTGAAGGACAAATTTTATAATAATAAAAACATATTATTATAATTTTATATTACTTTCCCAAATTTTATAATAATAAAAATGTATTATTATAATTTTATATTACTTTCCCAATTTGTATATTTATTTTTTAAATTTCTATATTTGATAGAGAATAACCACTTATGACATATTCACTTATTTATAAATTGAAATGTGAAAAAGAAATAATAATTACATATTATGAACAAGAGAAATAGTTGCAAAGCAGCTAGTCCCTGCTCCAAAATATGTAATCCAAGTGTGAAAGTGAAGCAGTTTACTGCTTTCGGTATGCTTGCTGGAGAAGACTACGCTTCCAGGAACTGCTCTTTATTCTATTGTCCTATAGGTAAACAAAGTTTTTGTAAATTGCACAGTATATTGTGAGGGGAGGGAGAGATCTATTCGAGGTGCTTCCCAAGGCTTTCAAGGGCATCAAATAGACCGGAGTAAAGCCTATTATTTTCTATTATTTTGGCCAGTATTAAATTATTAGTTCATAAATGTTTCCGAACTGGGCATGCACATATGTTGTCATTTCTAAAAAGTCAAAGAAAAGGAAGAACTGCAATCGAATGTCATATACATTGTATATTTATTTACTTTGAGCAAAACAATATAAAACAATTATATGACGAGATTCAGCAATATCGGTGAAAAGAGTTGACATGTTGAACGAAACGTGGTCTTAATAAGTTGTATCGGTATATTTGCAAATAGGTAGAGTTCTAGATTGAATACTGTAACTGGCTCAGATTCAAAGGGTTGGTAGATGTTTTAAATACAGAATATATGTTTTAAATATAGATTAACAACCACAAAACAGTTCTGAATTTTCTTTCCAAATTCAATACTGTTCTTGGTTGAGATTCAAAGGCTTGGTATCCAACCACACTGAAACTCTCAATCTCATCACAAATAGCAGCAAGGCTGCTTATGCAGGTCTTTTCCAGGTGTTTTCGTTCTTGTCCATGAATAAGCAAACACAGCTTTTTCTCATCAATAATATGCTTCATTAATTTGTTCTTCCATTGTCTTTTTGTTCTTCTATTGTCTGAATACTATAAATTTGGATTGTTTTTTAAGAAAAATACACATGACGCTAACCATTATCCAGTGAATGGATAAATGGTTTTAATACAAACGTCCATGAAATACCCCACCCGAGAATGAATGGCAATTAAAACAGACCTAAATGAACACCCCCACGCCGCAGCCCAGAGAGACTATTTTTCTCCTTGTTTTTACATCTTCAAAAAGCTCATTTGCCAGTTTGAATTTTTTGCTTTACTGTGCAATATTGTTGGTTCGAACATTGCATCAGTAGCCAGCTGTGCAGGAAATTCGCTCAGCCAAATCTCCGCAGAATTAAAGGCTTAGTTTATAGATAAACACATGTAAACTATAGAGGCCCATCAAATAGTACAGAAACAATTATAAATGCTACATGTTGTGGCTCAAATTAGTAATGGATAGAATCTCTACTAAAAATTAGATTTCAAAACTTTAAGCAAAGTTTAGCCCGCTGTTTCACCAGTCTATTGCTATAGCACAGCGTAACACTTTCTACAAATCTCTTTGATCTTTCCCTTGCATACTCAATTCAATATTCTTCACCATAACAACAAACACTGTAGTAATTGTCTGATAAGTAGCATTGTAACAAAAAACACATTCCAGTTGCATCTTATGCCTTTCATTTCTCGCTATCTATGGCACTCTATCAAACCTTTTTTTCTTCCTATTTGATTGCAACAGAAAATCAATATACAGAGTTATATCTTGTAGCATATAAGTATATGTAACTTTGATGCAGTCCTATTTATAAGAAGTTTTAAAAAATAAATAAAGGAAAAGACATATTTCACATGTCGTTCATATTAAGGAGTTCACTGTAGAAATTTCAAAAATTATTTATCCGAAATTTACCATAAAATAAAGAGAAAGACATTTTTGGTATGTTCTTTACACTAAGCACTTAAGAATATTACAAAATTTTAGTAATACAAAAGTGTATCAGAAAATTCAAAAGTTTGAACTCTAGTCACTCATAAAAGCACGAAAAGTTTGAACAGTGTTAAGTAATAATCAATTCACTATCATGTTTAGGCCATTACAAAATTTTGGAAATACAATAGTCCATTACAAAATTCAAAAGTTTGAACTCTATCCCGTTTGGTGTTCTTGCACCTCTCTGATGTGTTTTTGCACCTGCTTTTTCATCTGCAATGCAAGATAAAGGTATATGTAAGAATGCATAGAGTAAATTATGAAATTGAAAGTCTAATTTTTTTGGAAAAAAAATGGCTTTAAACATACCTTTTAAGTGGTTTATCATTATGTAAGTTATGTCTTCACATCAACAATTGTATTTTCATGATTGAGTATAAACTTCCCATCAAAAAAGAAGTCACGCAACATGTAGATGACAGTAGATTTGTTCTTCAGATAATCTTGATATGATAGTGCTGTCAAATCTGGCAATAATTTTGCTAATATGTCACCTCTTAGTGTACATGGTACTTTTGCATTTGCTGTGTTAATTATGGTACAATTTAACCGATGCAAATAGTTGACAGGAGTTTCAGCACTACATTTTGCACAATGGTGCATTGTCCCTTGTATTGTTCCAAAATTTTCTATTCCTAAATTGCAGTTAGAGCATGTTGGCTGAAAAGGATTGGAGTATATGTTTGATACATGCATTGTTCCTTGAACCTATTTGACATTGTTGAATGTTAAATGTTAGTCATAATCTATTTATAAAAAGTATGTTATATATGAAAAAAAAGGTATGTTATATATAAAATATTTTCATATGGTTGTTGTTTCTCACCTCGCTGGTGGAATTTAGTACTATTTTTAGATCATTCAATGCCTTCTGTGTCCTTAATGGCATGATGAATGTTGATTGTCCTGTTCGTAGTATATTTGGTTGAAATTCTTTTCGTCTGACGAGATTCATGAATAGCAAGATAGGAAAATCTTTTCTTGAAAGTTGATCTTCAATCTCAGCGAACTGTTCCTCAAATTTCGAAAATAACTGTACCTACATTATAACAAGATACATATTAATATTTTTTTTTAGCAAATAAATAAAAAAAACTAATATTTTGTGAACTACATACATGGGTAGGAATATGCTTACCATTGCCTTGTCATTTTCAGAGTTTCCATCCCTTATTTCGAGGACATGTTGCATGCCCAATTTCTTGGCACTTGTTACAATAGCACCAATTGTTCCAAGTGTGTATGATTCTGTCGACAGTATAAGTCTTCTAATGGTTGTGTTGGGTACAAAGTAGTATTCCTGGCAAATAGATGTTATATTTTCTATGGCAAATAGATGTTATATTTTCTATGGTAGTATGATGGTCCACTACCAATATACAATCAGATTCACCATGGTCATAATTGGTTTTGGGTGCGATCTTGAAATTTTTTATACGAACTGCTTTTCCTGGAAGAAGTTTTTGTTCATATTGCTGAATGAAACTGCCTCGTACATTCAAGGTAACTGTCATTTCTCCTTTTGAATCTGTTAAGTCTGATCGCATGATCTCAGTTGACTTATTTGTTTTGTCAAGCATTGCTATATATGTAACAATCACATTACCATCGAAGACATCTCCTATCTTGTAACTGGTCAATTCTTCAATAGTTATTGGGTTGCATGTGTTTTGTTTTTGCCTATAAAGAGCAACCAAGCATAAGCTAGCTAAAGAAGAATCAATGATTTTGGATATAAAGACAAACCAAGCAAAAGTTAGCTAAAGAAGAATCAAAGGTAATTTTTTCAGAAATTTGCTTAACATAAAGGTAATTTTTTCAAAGGTAATCTTTTTGAGAAATTTGCTTCAACAATGTTTACCTTTTGACTTCTGCTTGTAATACTTCTTTTTCCTGTTCACCTTTAATCTATCTTTTCATGTTGCTCTGGATGGGAAATAATAATTGAATACCTGCATTATTAGGACAGACTTGATTGGTCATATAAGACGAATGTAGTGATTTCTGTTCATAGTTCTATGATACAATCTACACTAAAAAAACAACAAACAATAGAATTGATTGTCTGGGCTCACAACAATCCTAAGATATATTTATTTCAACAAAACATTGCTTTTTCACATTTCTTTAATTTAACTTATCCAAGTATATAATGGTGAAGATATTTACTGTGCATGATTCAAATGGTGATTTATGTTACCTACATGCATTCAGCCTTAATATCTAAATAAATATGTAGTATAATTTACATAGAAATCATTTCTAAATATAGGATCTGCGAAACATTTAAGAGTAGCACAAGCTATTAAAAAAAAATGTTTCTTAACATGTTGAACGCTGAATTTCATTTCCCCTGGACATCGATGTTGCACTGGAAGAAGGCGACCAAAGGAAATGAGGAAAGCAAGTCTGTATGAAATTATTTACGCTAAGTTAAACTGATAAACTGAATCATAGAAGATCTCGCCATCTCCATCTTACCAGTAGACAAATGACTCATAGACAAATAAAGACAAAGTTACATAACTGTACATGAGACTCTTAATAGTAATCAAAAGATAAAATGCAATATCGATTAGTTCCCTGTGACGGTGTGACGGCCTTCTGCATCTCACTCCTTCTTGTGACTTGCATTTGTGGATAGGAAAATCTCCTTCACTACCAATTTAAAAATTAAGTTTATAATTTTTTTCATCTTAAACTAATATATCAACGAATACCTAAATATTTAATTATTAACCAAAATATAAAATAAAATATTTTAACCTATAATACTTTCTAAGTGAAATAATACTCTTTTAAACTTGTCATATTAAAATAAACTGCAGTTTTGAAGAAACCCACCGTCTGTTATTCTGGGCAAGTCCCTGCCTAAGGGATTGCCAAGAGTACTATGCAGTTTAATTGCAACCTTGTGACCATGCAGTTTAACTTTAGCCTTAGCTCAATCAAATTGTTTTCCAAGAATCCAACAACTTAGCTAGGATTGCAAAATTACCCAACTGACCTGGTGCGCAAATGGTTTACGCACTATGAAGTTATGAACCTTATGACTGATAAAAAATTTCCAAACCTAGCTTCCTTCCGACGATGAAAGAACTTATTCTAATTAGTCGTAGTTCATAAGCAGCCTTAGCACTAGTGCATAAATACAAGCTGTAGTAGTGCAACCCAGGTTGCTCTTAGAAGGAGTTCTTACTTTGGTGACCACCTCTAGAAGCTAGCATCAACACAACCAGAAGGCAGTGGAGACAGTGCCTCACTAATGGCAACTAACATTTTCAAAATTGAATGGAAAATGTTAGCTTAAAGCCAAACGTAGCTTAAATTCAAAACCCAGTAACCCAAACAATGTTTCCATCCTGTTCTGGGAATTTTTTTCCATTTTTGTTTTCTGTTTTTGTTTTCTGTTTACATAAAATTGCAACAACATAAAACCCTCCAAATACATGTCTTTTGCGTTATTGTGGCCAACATAGTTAACTAACTGGATAGAAGTCCAAGAGACGTTGACAGCTCATGATGAGGGCAAATCTCAATTCTCAACTGAATTTGTTGGAATAGATACCCCTCAGTCGTGGCATTTTAGCCCAAGGAAGAGCAGACTTCTCTATCAAAAGATCATTTACCCACCTAAATACTTAACAGAGGAATACCAGACCGTTGATGAAAACTCCTCTCGCCTTTAGAAAAAACATAACGGGGATTTCAAGCCCCCCCCAAAAAACGATGTGTTTGCCCATAAGGGGGTTTCAAGCCCATGAATAAGTTTTATTAAATTTTGAGGATCTGTTCGATGGTTTCAAGGATGGCTTCGAACAAGGGTTTCAATGACTCCACAGCATCAAACTCTACCAAATCACGCATCAACAAATCCCACACATTACCCGTTAAACCAAGAACCCCCAATCAAATTATACCATGAGAACACTGAAAGTCTTGTTTTAAAACAGTATGCATTTATTTTTCTGCAAAGATCAAAGATTTAACGACCATAATATGTGGGATCCATGAAAAAAAACTTAACAGAAACTTCGAAATAAATTAATTAATTAACTGAGAAGCAAAAATAATCTGGCATTAAAGGTACCTATTTTATTCTTCGATAGATTTTTCTTATTCCCGCAAGACGAATCGAACACTTCACTTCGGTCGAATTCTTTTAAACAGAGAGGAGCAACGGCAGCAGTCGACCGATGCAGAGCGGATAACAATGGTGCTGACCAACCAAACAAAGTCTGAAAAATAATTCAAATTATGAGAAAAAATAAATTGGCTTATATTACATCAGTTGCTATGCTAGTTTCAAAATATATAGATATCATTGTGAGCTTATGTGCTCCTCTCCTCTATCTTTTAGTACGAGTTGAGTCCTCTATTTTGAACCCGGAATAGCCTTGAACACGGAAGAGCCTGGTTAAGGGCCTTGAGGCATCAGAGATGAGGTCGCTTCAGTTGTTGGAGCTCAATTCTTTGTGTCGTGGAGAATAGCATTGTGTAAATTACATCGATGGACCAGAAATTAACGACTTAACTTCATAGCATACAAACAATCCCCATATGTATGAGTATCCACACAAGTGGCTAACATAAATGAATGTAGAAAGCAATCGATCTACTGCCAGCCTCCATCTAAATGCTAACCTATGCCTCTCACATTGCAGAAAACACTCACATCAGCCCTGAGAATATGGGAGAGTACATAGAGTAATCGTTGCATGCAGTGAGGTGCTTACCAAGTTACATGGCCAAGTGGCTCGATGCGATAAACATCTGGGGCTCATAGATTACTATGAAAGCTTGACATCCGATCAAAGGGTTTGCTACAAGTATGTACTGTGTCAACTAGCCACTCAAACATAAATTGCAGGTAGCACACCCAAGAGACACACTTGGCATACAGCTTGATGCCAAAGCTCCACGTTTTGAGCATTAAACAAGTATACCTCTGTATGTTAATGACCGTGACTGCATTTATTGTTGATCGAACAATTCGCCTAAAGACAATTGAAATGCTACGGTAAAGACAATTGAAATGCTACTGTAACTAGGGATGGAATTTGACGGATAAATGCACATTATGACTCAATTTACTCGTCAAATACAGCTAAGATTTTACGGAAAACCAACAACAATAAATGTTTACTCGTCAAATACAGCTAAGATTTTACGGAAAACCAACAACAATAAATGTTGATTGTGGAATTCATTGTTTTTGTCAGTGATGTCCACCGGCTAAACACGCAACTCAAAGAAAACAAGCGGTACGGATCATACAATCGAGTTGATAGGCAGGTTGTTCTCTCGGCTGTATCACAATACTTTTTATAGATATGTTGTGGAACATTTAAGTGGCCTCTTTAAAGAATACCTTCTGTTGTGCTGGGTTTGGCTTCATTATGTCTCTAATATGTACCTTTTGTTGTGCTGGGTCTGGCTTCTTCATCCACTAGAGTCAAAAAGAACATTTAAGGAGGCAAGGAATACTCGCTGGGAGATCTTTGGAGAACAGGTTTTACATCAGAGATAAAGATCACGATATATATATATATATACAGAAAGAAAGCTGAATTTGAAAATCAGATAATACGGAATCAGGCAGATGAAGTTGAAGACACTCTTGAAACAACCTCATCCTTAGATTTGATAATCAAGGAAATTGTAGGAATCAATTCGTATAGGTCCTTTAGTGATGAAAAGCTGTGCTCCAACAACATCTATCTCTCTCGGGTATTTAAGTATGTTCTGGAGTTTTCATTCAATGAGGAGAACAACTCATACTAACCCGGAAAGGGCAATCGTATAATATATAACAAGAAGCCATCTCCAAACAAATAAAATAAAATAAATTGTAAAAAAAAAAAAAAAAAAAAAATCTATAAACAAAATTGTAAAAGTAAAAAAAAATCTATAAACTTACCAAGATTTTCAACCTCTTTTTAATCCAGTCTTCTTTTTTAGTTTTTGTTTGGCTAAGACTAAAGCTAATGCCAATGCCAATGCCATTTTTTCCCATAACTTCATCTTCATCTTAGTTGGTCTTGCTTCTTTGATAGACAATAATCTCGAAGCTATGAAGCCAAGACTACTTGAATGGAAACTGTACAATATATTGAAACTATTTGTAAGTTACAAACTTATATCAAATAATTAAATATAAAAAACACTAGCTATTTAGCTATTTTTATATACAAGTAATGCTATATATTACATCTTATATACATTCAAAGAGTTGATAACTATTTTTAATTAAATATAAAAAACACTAGCTATGCAAGATTTGCCATTACACTGCACTCGCACTTGATGGTATACAAGATTTACCATTTTCATATTTTGTATTTTAATGGTATACAAAATTCAAGTTATAACCTAGACATTGTTTTTCCAATATTTAGAGTCTACTGTTTTAATTTTATCTATTTGACGGGGGAAAACTGCATAGGCAAATTGTATCCAACTGTATAATCTTGTGAGATTAGCTTAATCGAAGCGATTCAAGGGAATTGTTATAGAAAAATGGCAGTTGACATGTGTTGGAAAAGAAAAATAGCTTGGTTGGCAACGGCTTGTGGTCCATTTGCCTGAAAGCTTGAAAGGACATGTCACATGAAGACATGTCACATGAAGGAAAGGAGATGTGTGTGGTGCGTTTCTATACCTGCTTAGTGGAAATAGTAAATCTCTGGTGTTTAGTGGAAATAGTAAATCTGTTTGTGGTCCATTTGCCTGAAAGCTTGAAAGGACATGTCACATGAAGACTTGGTGCCAAGTGCCGATAATGGTGTGTGCTGCGTTTCTATACCAGCTATCACATTTCCTGTCATTCAGCCATCCAAAGGGGAAGGAAACAAAATTACACGTACAGTTATAGCGTAGTTCTTTTAAAATATTATTGACATTGAGGGCAGTGCACAATAATAATATTGAATTTCCCGTCCATGCTAGCGGGACTTTCTTCGTGGGAAGAATTCCCTTCATGCATCCACAATCTGCGTCGTTCGCTGAATTGCCGTGGAATTCTCCTGACTTGTGAACCATAGGTTACATAATTTTGAAGATTTGGCGAAGATTACGAATGGTAAGTGTTTAAGATCCATTTTGTTCAGCACCTAACCCAAAGAAAGAACAAGGAAATTGAGAATAAATAGTATTCAAGGTAAGCTACTGGTGCTCTAGCTGCTGCTTATTGCAGTGAATCACATTACAGCATTAGATTGGATGGAAGGAAGCAAGGGCTTTAACATAGAGTTGTTGGACAACATAATGGGTTAGGAAATAGTCTTTATACGACAAAAGATGGAAACTCCAATCATTAGTAAACATTTTTGCTTGTATTATATAACAAGAGACATTGTCTACAATTGAAGCAAGGAAAAATCTAAGGATACTTCTACTATCATAGTAGAAAAATATTGCATGGAATACATGGCAAAGTACAAGTACAATGATATTGTTCTATGTAAAAGCTAATTAAAAAAAATGAATAAATATTGTTAGCGTACCTTTAATTCGTTTACTAGGGAGATTTAATGAATCCAACTGGTACACAATTTAAGGCAACTGTAGCAAAGCATAAATAGCTTCATGGTCACTCCAATATGCTTCTAATATGTTGACTTGACAATGTTGAGAAGGCAAATTTGTCCAAATGTGATCAATGTGACTTTTTGTTTCTGGTGTAGATTTGTTTGTTATTTCATGTAAGTGTTGTGAGTGCATGTATTCTGTTAGTTGTTTACTTCTTTGATTATTTGCGTGTATGTTGATATTGAAATCACCGATTATCAAAACAATGTTGTTGCTGTGAAGCATTTCAGCCTTCGCAGATGAGATTGTTTCAATGATTGTTGAAACATATGAAAATGGAGCAGCATATATGTTCATTATGCAAATATGTTGTTGGATATATAGCTCTGACATAGCAAGTTCGACTTTCTCATTGCAAAAGTTTTTGTTTGCAATTATGTCTATGTTCTTTTCTATACAAGAGAGCACACCATGAACAGAGTATGATGTATTGAAGTTGTATCTTGAAAATTTGGTTTTGCTTGGTGGGAAATTTGTTCTTGTTTCTTGAAAACAAAGAATCATATTGTTCATGAGAGCCTCATCTTGTAGTATGTCATCAATATGTGCATGCAAACTTCGTGTGTTCAATGTTGCAATTGAAAGTCTAGTGGAGCATGAAGTTGATTTTTGAATGTAGTCTAATTTCCATGCTTTATCTTCAGTTACTCGTTTCATTTCTATTGATACTTTTTTGTTTACATTGAAGTTTTCTTGTGTTAATATTTTAACTAGAAACAGTGAGTCCATGGATTTCACTCGCGATAAAGCTGTGTACACTAATCCATGTGTATTAATGTTACTTGGATCAAATGCAAGTCTATCTAAAGTCAATCCCTGTGCTCTGTGTATTGTTCTAGCGCATGCTAATTGTATTGGGAATTGTTTTCGTACAATTGTTTGATTTCTTCCTTTAGACCAAGAGAATGGCTTCGCAATACGAAATATTGGTGTCCAAGTTGGTGAAATTTTTTCGTCATAGAATTCAGAAAACTTTTCTCGTTGCAATTTTCCAACAGTTGGATCAAAAAATTCTACCCAGACAACATCCAATTGTTTTTTATGCACTGAGTAACCCTTGAATGCTCCATCAACACCATTGACAAGCCCATCTTCTATGTTTTAGTTTCCAGCCTATAATTCAACTAGGACATTTTTTTTTACTAGTATTCTGGGTGGTAAATTTGTTGTCTTGTCATGAGTGTGAAAGTTCTGTTGACTATTCTCGGCTTCATCGATTGCTTCAAGACTTATTAGCTCTTCATGTAGTTCTGAAAGCATTTTTTCATTATGGATTTGGACATCCTTGTTTCTATAAAATAAGTATGGAAATAATGGATCAGTAGGTGCTGGTTTATAACAATGGTGATTTATGTACTCGATGTCCTCATCAGATTGCTCATTCAATCTCATTTTGTTTAATATTCTAATAAAGTCTTCATCTTTTTGACGCATAGTTAGGTGTAATCCATAGCATTTGAATTTTTCTTGCCAAAAAGTATATGATAATTTTTCTTTGTTTGATATTGGGTTTTCAAAGATAAAAGAATCTTTGACAGGTTGTGCTTGATACAAATCACCTACGAAAATAACATCGACATTTCCGAAGTATGTTGTTGGCATATGCTTTATTTTGCATAACCGTTTGTCAATTTGGTACAAGAACGTCGAGCCAACAAGGGATGCCTCATCAATTAGCAAAACACAAAGTTGTTGAAAGTGTTTTGTCAATGTGTCCAATTTTTCACTATTTAGGGGTAGGTATTCTGATTTGTTGAAGGGCATGAAAAGCGCGGAGTGTAATGTGACACCTCCTGCATTGAATGCTGCTTTTCCTGTGTAAGCTGTTATGAGTCCCTTTATTTTTTGTGGGTCATACTCAGCTATATTATTATACATGCGTACAAGTGACTGGAATAATGCTTTTGCAAGAAATGTTTTGCCTGTTCCTGCGCCTCCTGTCAAGAACAAGTAAATTGGTTCATTTGGTGCATTTTTCTTTTTAGTCAATATATCTTTCACTATAGCTGATTGCTCTTTGTTCAATTGTCTCCTGATGTCGTAAAATGTTTCATTTTCTAATATATGTGGTTGCTTTACAATGTGATAGGGTTTGTCAAGTGATGTTTTTATGTTTTTAATGTGTTTTTAGTATTTGACATCAGCATCAATGTTACATTCTTCATATTTCTCATAATCATTGTGGAATATATCAATATTAATTGTTTGGTTATCTTTAATTATGTCTCTATTAAACACCTCATAATCTTTAGTTTCTAGTGTGATTGATGCATCGTCAATGTCACCCCATGCTTCAGCCATTCTATATGTGAACATTTGTTCATTTTTTTTAATCGTACTTTTCAGGCTCATGTATGCATTATTCCAAGTTGAATATTGTTCCTTGAAAATGATTTCATCATGTCGATAAGGAACATACAACATTAATTGTTCTTTGTAGTAATTATCAGGATCTTTATGTTCACTATATCTCACATATCTAATCACATATGGCATATCACTTTTTTTTCGTTTATTCCCTTTTTTTGTATAACTTGATGCAAATTCTGCTAAGCATATATGTTCAATGGTTACAGGATGATCTAGATACCAATCAATGATCGATGCACATGCAATATCTTCTGAATCATCTCGTTCTTGTTGCAAATCCTTTGGTTTTTTCAATATAAATGCTCGTTGGTCTTTGGGTGAAGTATTAATGAATACACATTTCCTTGAACTAGTATTCAAAGGCAAAGATAGAACAATATATACATCTTGTTGTGCAGACATTTGTTGCAAGTTCAACAAAGCTTTTCCAAGCCTACTTATTGTTTGTACAATGTCATTTTTTGTTTTTTGGTGTTCTTCTCGTATATGCTTAAATGTCTCTGTCATTGTTCTATCAAGCTTTATCATATAAGAGCTATAATTTGTAGCTGCAGCATATGAATCAAGTACATATTGGGAGTCTGTGTTTGCATTCCAAACTATTGGAATATGACGGGAAAAATTGTTTGTCCATGTGTCTACAGGTCTTCTTTCTAATAGGATTGTTGTTCGTTTTAGACTACATTTAATGGCATTTATGTAATCGTCTTCTGTCAAACTCAAGCTCTCTAAGAAATTATCAAATGTATATGTGTCATCATATTTAGTATGCTCCAAAGTATCAAATTTTTTTTTTGCATTTCTCTTCATTATATCATTCTTAAATTCTGTTGGTTCAAGTATTCTTGTTTTTCTCATTGGGGGTATGGGGAAGTTGAACCTACAGTGGGTGTTTTTATTTTTCCTGCAAGTTCTTGTGTGATGGTGTTGTTGAATTGTTTTAAGATCATTTGTAAGTAATCTTGAATCAGAGGACAAATATCCATCTACAAATTCTTCTATCTCGGCATTTGTATTTTTACCATATATTGGTGCGTCTTTTATCCATAGTAATCCATGATCATGTTCACTGCCTCTGTTTTGGAATTCAGTCACAAAGAAATAGTCTTTTATCTGACCATAGTATTTGTAGTCATAAGCAAGAAGTTGTCGGAGCGCATTTATCCTATTTCTATAGTATCGTACACAAGTTACAGGGTCATTTCGTACCAATGTTTCAATTTCATTATCTTGTATTTCATTTTCAACAGGAAGATTTGCTTTTTCTCTTATATCATTTAGTGCATTGATTAATGGTTTCCAACGATGTTCCGCACTGCTAAATGTTACAAAAAATGTCGGGGGACCTAGCTGTCGTATCATTGCATAAAGGTTTCTGCGTATGGCTAGATGGTAATCTGGTGATGTGCGGATTGATTTTAGATCCATGTAACCAATGTCTGATTTTAGTATGCGGTCCAAATTTGGTTTTGACTTAACATCTTTTGCTAGTAACTTCCTTCCCTTTAGTTGTCCCTTTCTTATTCTAATCCAAATACAATTTAATACTTGATTAAGAATAATGCGAACTGCCTTGTAAAACAAATTTGTGATGTGGTATGCAAAGTCATAGTCCTTATGTAATATCTCCCATCTAGAAATTTTTTGATAAGTAAAACTTTTTGTAACATCGTCTGGTCGTTTTTGTCCATAGAATAGTGTAGGAAAACTCATTTCCTCTGAATATCTATCTTGGAAAATTCCCAATGGAATGTAGCCTTCGCCAGGAGCAATGTTTATTTGATTGTTTTGAAGATCATATATACTATGTGAATCTGTGAATCCATGGAGTAGTGTTTTTGTTACTGGCTCCTGAGTATTTTCATCGATGGTAGTCTCACTTTCATTATCAGTATCAGTTTCATAGGCATCCTTTGCCTGGTTGAACATTTCTTTCCAATTATCATTTATAACAACTTTCTCCATTTTATAGAGCATTGTTTTGCACAATCGCTTTAATGCTTTCATGACTAGATGTACACGTATGTGACCAAAAGCATAAGCACTTTTATAGGATAGTCTTTTTTTAATTGCAACTGCAACAGTGTCGGTTTCTTTTATGTCACGAGGCAGGGCATGCTGAATTCGAGACATGTCAGTTGGAACATTGATAACGCCTCCAGTAAGGCCCATTTGTTGACCTCTATATTTTTGTCCTAGCTCTCGTATTTGCAAAAAAGGCAATCTTGGTGATACTAGCCTTTCCTCTAATTCATTTAATTGCTTGACTATACCTATGTGCTTGTTTCTTCTGATACGTTGTGGACATGCAAATTTGGGAATCTCATCATGTTCAAAAGCTTTTTGACAAAGTTTGCATGTGTATTGGTTTTCTAAATTTTCAATTGTGTATTGTTTCAATTGTGTTTTTTCTATTTCCATGCCTAGTTTTTCTATGTGTTTATCTTTTGTTTTTACAACATCTTTTCTAAAAAAGCTACAATGACAAACTACACAATTGTAAATGGGGATATCGGAGGCTTGTTTAATAAATGCTTTTTCAGCTAGTGTTGGAAGTATGTTTTCTTGTTTTTGTTCGTCTTCATGCCAAACTCTAAGTTTCTTCTCTTGTTTAAATGGTTCAAAGTGTTCAGAAATAACATTTGCATTTCTTTTTTTCGCAGCTATTCTATTTATTTCTAGATCAGCTATCTTTGTTTTTGGATCAGATATAGCATTACCTCTCATTATTTTTTTGATAGAGCGAAGAGACAATTTTTTTTCTACTTGTAGTTGTATATTATTACTAGAAAATATTGTATATGTCGTATTGTTTGTTGCTATTGCTTTTTGCAATGGTTCATAATGAAAGCGTTGCATGCCTATTTCATATTGAATGACATTAAAAACCTTTGATGCATTTCTTATTGGATAGAATTTAGCTAAGATGCTGCTTGTTTTAGCAGACCATATGCATATTTCTATGTTCCAAATGTAGGATATCCAACTGTAGACAAATGGACTACCTTCTATGTAGCCTTTTTTATATGGTAGTGCCAAATTGACAATATATGCTTGCAAGTTTGCTACTCCTGGAACATTTTTCAATATGTCAGTATTCATATAACGTTGTATGCATTCTATTGCAAAAGAATCATTTTGCATTATTGCATTGGAGAACGTTTGCACCACTACGCGTCGTAAGCAAAGGGCATCATATTCATTTTCTGTTAAGTGGCAAATGGTTTGAAATGAAGTCTCACCATCTGCACTATTGAATCCAAAAGCTCGTTCAAGTCCATTTGCTAGCATCCTATTTTGTATTTGAATCCATTGGTGGTCTATGTTTTCATATCTAGTAGTCTTTTCAGTATGTAGACGATCATTGATCATGTGTATTTGTTTTTTGCACAACAATGGTTCAAAATGTCCAGCAAGAGGGTTCTCGTCATGAAACAAGATATCATATGTGTTATTTACTAATGTTGAATTGAAATATAAATATGGCTTCATTTTTTTTTTTGACCAAACTCTTATTGGTATACTGAGCCATTTTGACAACCAATGTATGCAGAACATGTCTCCCCAAAGGCCTCTATCTTCTAATGGTAGAAGACTTGACGCTGATTTTGACATTTGTTCCAAATAAACCTCTGGATCATTGACATTGTGCATTTCCATCAAAGAATACGTGTTCAATTCGTGTTGATAAGATACAAGTGCTTCTTTATCATTTGTTTGTAAGCAATATTTGAAGTGTTGTATTGCACCATTTCTTAGTTCTATAGATGTGTAACTATTGTGTAGCAGGACACGGAAAGCATCAAACAAACAATATCCTGGAGTATATGCAAAGTTGTCCAAGCGATACAGGCTATATTTTTCTAAAACGAGATCAATAGCATCTTTATGGGTTTTGACTTTCGACATTATTCTGCATATACAAATTAAAAAAACATATTTATATTAATTTTACTTTAGAGAAGTTGAGCAAAAGAGGGGGTAACAATTGAACAAATTTAATAGTAAGATCAAATTAGAATAATTAATCATATATAAATGCATTAGGGAGAGAAAGCTTTAAAATTAATAAGCATCACCATAAAATAAATACAATTAAAATTTTTAAATCATAGCCAATACCAAATATATTCACCTATTAAATTTCCCATACATAATATCATATATAATTTCATATACAAAGTAAATATATCACCAAACGATATTTAATACAGCTATGTATAAATAATTATAAAAGTAATAGTATTTATAATTTTTATTTATTTATTAATGACATTAGATTTTTTTATTATATCTTAGTTATTAGTGATTATCTATAAATGGTCCGGTCTGTAACATTGATGTGGCACATGCGAGCTCAATAAAATAATTGTGTAGAGAACTATTGCATGAAATTGGAACAACAATAAAGTTCCTTTCCAACTCAAGATTTACGATGTCTTAAAGTCTGAACTTGTGTTGAAATTCAAGAAGGATTGTTCAAATTGGTACTTGAAGTTTATTTTAGTCAAATGCCAATGAACAAAGCTGGGTTTTTTTTCTTGACAGTGCCACTTTTACATATCTTTTAAGCACTGAATTGTGAGCCTAGTAGAAAAGGATTTCCGTTCACTTTTAAAACATTAAGAGGTAAAAGGATTGTATATCTGGGTTGATCGTTTAGGGGCTTTGTCAGCTATAATCTCTAGCTTCCTTTGTTTGAAATCTGCTGTAGTTACAAGGATAAACTAGGATTGAAGAACTGTGGACTGTAATAACATAGACGCCTATATATAAATTTTAGAGAACTTTTGTTAAAGTATGTAATGGCGATTTTAGCTTTCATATTAAAATTCATTAAATATTATTTTTAAAATATTTGTTAAAATATTAACTTTCTAAATCCTTTTAATATAGTGATTTACCTGTATTATTGTTCTAAAATGTTGCTCAAGGATCTTCACAACATGTGGCAGACCACATGGATGGCCGGCGATAAGGGATCTTCACAACAGGTGGCAAACCTTTATTATATGTAATTGTTTTTTGAAAATCTTTGGATGCAGATGACAGGATCAGAAGGGCAGGCATGTGGTCAGTGAGTAGGTGGTTAATTAAGCCCTGCGCGTTCATGAATTTTTTTAATGAATCTGGCTATGGCGGCTCTTGGCACGAGGGACGTGATGGCTCTTTGAAGATTGTGGTGGTGGAGGGTATGTCAGCTCTATGTAACGTACCCAAAAGTGTCAATGTAAAAAAAAGGGTTAATTTATTATTTATTTTAAAGATAATTCAAACCTACCTTGTTTGTCTCCACTACGTCATACTTTATATTATTCAACTTTTATATTATTGCTTATATCTTGATTATCCCTATAATAAAGTTATGGTTTAATCTCGTTTTACATAACTATGATTAAGGTTAATGATTATGCATTAGAGACGGAGGTGGTCTTGTTAAGAAAACATTATTCTTAGCACAATTAATTATTATATTAAGATCAAAATAAATATTATTATTAATTATTATTCAACTGCTCTTTTTCATAAAAGTTATTATATTAAGATCAATAAATATTTAGCAAATAACAAATAAAGGTAAATATTTGAATCTATTATGTTTTGATGCATCTTAAAAAAAATTATAATAGTGCTTTAAATAAAGTAAGTTAAATTGTAATAATGTTTGGAACACATGAAAATTTGAAATCGGTAAATGGTGGGAAATTTTATAATGAAATTTATTTACATAATTTAAAGTTAGAATAACTTTTTAAATAATCAATCACTATCTACATGCACTTTGGGTAACATAACATAATCAATCACTTTGCGTAACCTAACATATCTTTGAATTAGGCGAACTCGTCATAAGGTATGCATCAAATAAAGTTAAAGAGTTCGAAGTTCTTTGGAAGGCAAGTTTTTCACTTGTCCATTGTTGATATGCCAACCCCTATCAATTCAATCTATACTCTTTCTTTTTAATAAACCCCTTTATTTTTAAAATTAAAAGCCCTCGTACAATTTTAAAACTTGTCCATGATTGGTTAGTTGATCTACCAACCCCCTTCTATTGAATCTATATTGTCCCTTGCTAATCACACATTGCTGCATGCCACAATGTTCTTTCTACTATTTATATATTATTTAACACAAAAAGATATTCTCGAGCCGAGACAACTAGCATAGAATCATGTAACGTTTGATAGATGAATCTGATAGAATATATAAAAGCCACCATGGCTGGAGCTGAGAGTCACTACTTAAGTGGTGAGATAAAAAATATGTATATTTACGTGCAGGTCGACCCTAGGTATCCAGATTGCATTATTAACCATTTAGTTGAGACACAGAAAAAGAATCATTACACATTAAAAACAGTAATAAATTTAATTTTTAGTAACAATTAACTTGTAAATAGTCACCGACCATAAATTAAATGACTCTTAATAATATTTAGTAACAGAGCTAGATCCTGTGTGTTTATAACCTATAGGTGTCCATTTCCCCGCGCGTTTTGGTTTAAACAGCATGATAACAAGCAGGGGAACTGGGTTTCTTGGTCGGTTACACGGTTGACAACACGTTGTATTAACTATCTGGTTATATGGATCTCTATATTAATGTATAGAATTTAGTTGACCTTTATAAGAAAATATTATAATTTACTTAAACTAAAAAATATAAAATGGGGTAACAATTGAACAAATTTAATAGTAAGATCAAATTAGAATAATTAATCATATATAAATGCATGTTCGACTTATATCTCCACGATATACTGAAGAATATGCTTACATAAGAATAAAATACGCCAACATCCATTGGATCCTATGGGCATCAACACTTGAGATTTCACAAAAGGGAGGTACAGGACATTAAAATAGCAAAAGGATTCGAATAGCATTAAGTGTCAATTGTCACCTCTAGATCTTGTACTAATAATCAAGATGTAATTGGAATAAAATATATGTGATCTGGTTTCCCATTCGAGTATGAATATAGTTCAAGATCGTTTAATTGTGAACATTATTTTTCTCGTATAATGCCATTTAAATTGCTATTTGTTATGTATTTATTTAGAGGTTCTTTCTCTTCATTTAAGGTGCTTGGAGAATCCAACAACATTGTTAAATTAATTTACCATGTTATATTTACAATGAACATCATTTTCCATAAATTAATATGTCAAAGTGTCCATTTGTTGGTCATTGCATAAGCGATGATGAGATGGAGTTTACACAAGGAAATTAGTTATCTAGCTCTATAATGATCACATCTATCACTGGTTGGTTATTGGAACTTTACTAGAATGCCTACTATGTGATTATGATTATGTATTAAATTTGTTAATTTTATAAGTATTTTTTTTAGTTAAACTCATTCTATTTATTTCTCCCTTTCAAAATGTTATTATTATATTTTGAATCATCATTAGAATCTAATGATAAAGTTTTTATCCAAATGCAATTTTTCATTGTTAAAGTTGTATTTTTGAATGCATAAAGGGATTTAGAGCTCTCAAATTTTCCTATTTCAATTGGATTGTCCAATCTCAACAATTCATGTAACTTACAATTCTAATAATTATTATTTTTAACTACTATTTTTGAGGAAAATGGTTGAAGAAATTTTACAAAAAAATTCCAAATCTTAGTATGTTTAGACGGAGGTATTCCAAATGTCATCTGGATGGACAACCCATCATATAGGAATTATCACTAAAACACATATAAGCCCATTTGCACCACATGATACCCTCTACGATGAACAAATGTGAATACGCAGGATTCTAGCCATTTCAAAGGTGTAACTATTTCAATAATAAAGCATTGTTAATTTTTTATCACCAAATTAGGCACCCGCTGTGGGGTTTTTTTATGGTATCACTATTTTACATAGTGACGTTTTTTATATATTTTTAATGATTTAATAAAAAAACTTTTACATATATATATATACAACCCTCTTTTAAATTTCCAATATTTTTATTAAAATTCAAATGACAATACAAAATTATTATTCTTCATTTAAATTATTTTTTATTTTATTTTATATTTTACAATAAATATAATCATAATCTTAATTTCAATAAATAAAAACCTAATTTCTAAATATAAAATAAAATAAAATATTTAATGTTTTTATTAAAAAATATATAAAATTAAACTTACTTAATTATAATTAATTATTACCCCTACCATAACATTCATACTCCATCCATTAAAAGCATCTTTAAAAATAACTACATATATCAAACAAATAAAGAACTAAAAAAAACCTAGTGAAGTGCTAATTATTCCTGCTACAGCCATTCAAATCATCTTAAAAAACTACATACATCAAACTTGTAAATTAAGGCTAATCATTGCTCACTATCTTATTCCTACATACCTCCACATAAATTTGATTTACAACATGGGCATTAATAATGTGCTACAAAGTGGCGTCTCTCCTAAGCCAATAATTTCAGTCACTTAAATTCTTGTACATTTTGTTTACATGTACACATTTAAATTATTTTATTTCGTTATAATATATTGAAAAAAAATGAATAAAAAAGATAATGACAAAAAAATTTACCTAAAAACAACATAAAATAAATTATAATAATAAACAAATGCATAGAGTTATGAATCATACAAATAAAATATAACAGGACAAACAACCTTGTTCACTCATTAAAAGTTAAGTTTCTTAGACCAATAAAAAATAAAATATAATAGGACAAACAACCTTGTTCACTCATAAAAAGTTAAGTTTCTTAGACCAATTCATTTGCATAAAAAGTTAAGTTTCTTAGACCAATTCATTTGCATGTGATATGTATTTATATTATATTAGTAATACAATTTAATTTTAAAATTAAAATTATTATTTAAAAGATAATAAATACTGATTTTTTCTATGAAATTTTAAATTATTATACAGTAAAATATGAAAAAAGTTAAGTTTTTTCTAGATTAATTCATTTGCATATAATATGTATTTATATTATATTAGTGATATAATTTAATTTTAAAATCAAAATTATTATATTAAATATTGAATTTTTTTTTAAATTTTAATTTATTATATAGTAAAATATGAAATTTACCTAAAGGGTTTTTTTGGAAATAAGGTTTCTTTTTCATAATCCTAAGTCCTCTTTGCAAAATGAAGATTTACCTAGAGATAAAAATTACTAAATTGAAGTGAGAAGATAATGAAAATTAACTTAAAGATGAAAATTACTAAATTGAAGTGAGAAGATAACTGTAGTGGTTCGTTGATTGTCAATGAAGAATAGTTTGGATTTGCTTTTCAAAGAAAAATAAGTGGATAAATAGGTATGATAAAATCTTTGTCAATGGCATCACAAACAAAAGTAGAGGAAACTAGCAAAAGAGTATAGTAAATAACACTTGTAAAATTTTATAAACTTTGAAGTTTGCATCAGACCAGACCTGCCCAGTTTTTGTCAGGTATGTAAATCCATCTTAATTGGAAAAAATAAATTTATGACAGGGATTTGGTGATTTGATAACCACCCTTCACGACTCGAAAAGTAAGTGCGGTCATTTTCAGGTCCATTTGCTTTGCATTTTCTAAAAGAGTTTGCAGTTTCTGCCCATCTTATTTGGAAAAATGGAATTTATGACAAATGTAAGTGTGGTGATTTTCAGGTCCATTTGCTTTGCATTTTCTAAAAGAGTTTGCAGTTTCTGCCATCTTATTTGGAAAAAAAAAAATTATGACAGGGATTTGGTGATTTGCTAACCAACCTTCACGACTGGAAACGTAAGTACGGTGATCTCGAAATCTTAAAACAAAACAAGCCCATAGAAATTCACTCATGAAGGCCAACTATTTCAATTGGGATCACCTTAAACTTACATACAGCTTCATTTTATCAAACGTACCATTTAAGCAAACAAATCCCAAAAAGAACCGATCTCAAGGTGGGACAAACCAGGGCAAGAATCGAACCCCGGCTAAATACCCTGCCGACCTTATCAGAGAAACGAAGCTCCCTGGCATGAATATCACAATTGATTACACGCTACTCATAATACTCATGATTCTTCGTGGTCATTCAGGCTTGCATGGATCCAACAATATAAACACAGCGAAAAACTATATTTGAGATCTGCATTTCCAAATTTTTCTAAAATATCGTTTCTCCTAAATTGAAACTGTGTTCATCGGCAAATGCCAAAAGCTATGCATATGTAAATCGTGATTGAGGCCTCTAGACATATTCTTTAATGATCCAAAAAATAGTTCTCTCTATAATGATTCTGTAGTTTATGGGGAAAATTACAGGGCTTTCGAACAAAACGAAGATGTTGAACTAGTATTACATAAGTCGCTGAAAATGTAAAGAGCTATAAACAACGTTTTTAGTATTTAGGTACACCTAATACGTATCATTAATTAATTAAAGACTTGTATTGCAATGCAGGTTATTAAAATAAGAACCATTCTCTTCTACGAAGGTCAGAGATCTGGCAAGCTTCCTTCCGACCAGGTAGCATAATTAAGTATTATAAATGTGAAGACAGTTTGAATTCATATTAAAATTTTGAAAAGTTTTGGAACGCAATACAAAAGAATTAAGTTATTTATATGGATCCCATATTTATTAAACTATACGTTGTTGTGTTATAAAGGTTATGTAAATTTGGAATGTTTTTGAGATAATATGTCGTTATGTGTCATTCCTTAATGGTGTTTAATTTAAGTTAATATTTAAATTAAACTGCTGCCAGCCGTTCTAATTGCCAAGTGACAACCATAATTTAAGTTAGTATTTAAATTAAATTCCAGCTAGTCGTTCTAATTGCCAAGTGACAACCATGAGTCAATATGTAATCCAAGTGTCAAGGGCGAGAAGCACAACGCCCTCTGGAATTTGGGTTTTGTTCGCAGTCGTTAAAGGGAATACAAATCCCCACAAAGTTAACCTGCGGATTAAATACCAGGAGCCGCAGTAAAGGGGGAGCCCTGGGCGCTCGCATGGTGGATTCCCCTCTCAACAAAACACCTTCGCGTATTGACTTCCAAATCGATGTCCCAAGAAACAGAAGACTATGCTTGCTGGAGAAGACTACGCTTCCAGGTACTGCTCTTTATACACAAACGTAGCTTAAAGCCAAAACCCAGTAACCCAAACAATTTTTCCATCTTGTTCTGGGAATTTTTTTCCATTTTTGTTTTCTGTTTACATAAAATTGCAACAACAATAAAGTTCCTTTCCAACTCAGGATTTACAAGGCCATTATTTATGCATCACTCAAGGATTAGATGTGAAAACTTAGCCATTATTATTTCTTGCGATTACTTTGTTTCGATTTTAGATAGTACGAGGGATGTTCGTGTTTTAATTTGTTCAGTGTGTTTGGAATGGCATTGACAGAAGAAGCAGAGGGGGATGTTTGGAAGGCAGAAGAAGCCATTGGAGGCAATCAAAAAGCATTGCAAGGGCTGAGGGAGCTTTTGTTATGGCCGCTTATTTATTCAAGAGAAGCAAACATTCTGGGGTTAAGGGTAAACAAGTTCTTCACAATATATTTTTTCACGAAGCTTCCACTATTTATTTTGTATGTGACCCTCGTACACCCACTTGAATACATTTTATAATTGACAGTCGTTATTACCCCTGCGTGCAGTGGCCTAAAGGTTTACTGTTATATGGGCCTCCTGGCAAGGTATCAGTCCTTTCTGAATGCAATTGTGCTTGTTTAAGTTGTAAGTGTCTTGGTTTCTGTTTAACATTTTTTTATAGTATGTACAATCTGTTTCAGACAAGCTTGATCGATGCAATATTGCACATTTGCTCATTTGCCAGACTATTTTTCTCCTTGTTTTTACATCTTCAAAAAGCTCATTTGCCAGTTTGAATTTTTTGCTTTACTGTGCAATATTGCTGGTTCGAACATTGCATCAGCAGCCAGCTGTGCAGGAAATTCGCTCAGCCAAATCTCCGTAGAATTAAAGCCTTAGTTTATAGATAAACACATGTAAACTATAGAGGCCCATCAAATAGTACAGAAACAATTACCTTAGTTTAATATATATACACAGATAAGAGTATGGACACAGACACATTACAACAGAAAATCAATATACAGAGTTATATCTTGTAGCATATAAGTATATGAATATGAGAACGTGGAAGTCACAATCATTTTTGGAATGTTGATTATTATTTACCTCTAATGCACAGGCAAATAGTTTTTGGAATATTGCTTACCTCTAATGCACAGGCCAATAGTTTTCTTGCTTGCTCCAAGACCGCACTTTCTTGCTCCAAGATGACACAGGAACGGCGAAACTGAAAATTCTTGCTCCAAGATGACATAGGAATGGCGAAACTGAAAATTCTTTAGCGCGGAGCTGAGTCGATCGCCTGCTTCACAATGAAAGTCAAGTTTGCTTCTTCAGACCCTTAAATCAATGTAGTTAACCTGCAATAAACATTCATAAATGCTAAAATGATACAGTTATTACTTATGGTTGGAAGATTAAAAAAATTCCAATATTTGTTGATGCAGGATACGATATTGGTAAGGTCGGAGATATGCAATAGTGCACAATACTAAAACTATACAAATATCTGATGTCTCTATGTGCGTATCCTTATGTAATATGCACATATTTCGATGTGCATAGCCCATGAAATTTGCAAAGATTTGCAAAAATTGCATATTTATTACCTTATCTCTAATATTTATTGCATATTTATTATTAAGATTTTTTTAAGATTTTTTTATGTGTGAAGCTTGATAACGTGTTGCTATGTGCAGGTAGCAGGTGGAGCGGGAAACGTTTGAGCTCGAGTAGGCGTATGGAGTAGTTAACACGTGCCCAGATGTCAAATCTCAATAGAAAATCAAGATTTACCTTTCAGTGCGCATGTTAGCCCAACGCTGGGTTTAGAACCGTCCATCTATTTGCTTTAACTTTGAATTTCATATTAACCATCGATATTAATGCATTAAATGAATTAAATGCATGATCAATGCCATGTTAACTTGTCACATATATATTAAATGAATGAGGGTACGTGGCAAGTTCCAATTTTTTGTTTAATTTTATATTTTTAATTTATTTTTATAATTCAGTTAATAATTTGCACAGCAGGGGAAATTTGGCAAATCTTTGCTCTGCACCAATCAAAAAACAGTTAAAATAATTTTGAAAAATTATAAAATTATTTTTTATATTCAGCAAATTCATTTTAATAACACAAATTTGAAAAACTTTAATAAACATTTGTTAAATTCTTTTAACAAATTAGTGGTCAACGCAGTTCGGCGACCAATCGATCGGTATAATCCCTGCAAAGCAGGGACTAATAAAATGTAGATATCAAACACTTTACACGATGGCTATTTATTAATTTAATGGTAAAATAAATTTCACAATTTAAATTTTAACGTAATCATTAAAAATACGGCAGCTCACATTCTTGATATCATGATCTACGTACCTCGTGCTAATTGATAACGTAAATTTAAATGAATTTTTATTTTCACAATTATTATTTCTTAGACAAAGGTGGCGCCCACAGCAACTGCCACAAAATTGGCCTCATACCTCTTTATTATTGTGTCTCTTTCAATAGTTATTGTTTTTAGTTGCATGTTGATAAACATGTGGTATTTTGTCTATTTACCCTTAGCGACTGCTATTTCTGCAGATCTAGGTGAATTTGAGCCAGCTTCCAAATTTTTGTGGGTGATGGAGGCTCCAAATCAAATCAAAGAGGGGTGAAATGATTAGATTTAGGTTTCCCTTTATATATTTTATGGGGCTAATGTCTCATTTATTAAAAACAAATAAATAAAAAGTGGGCTAAGGCTTGTAAATGATGGTTGAGTAAAAAAATCGCCCATCTAAAAATTAAAAGCCTTAAATTTCGTCCATGGGCTAAGATTAGTACGTAAAAGTTTCCCTGACCATAGTCAATTTGAATTGAATCCGATAACATTGAAATCAATGCACTGCACTCAATAAGAGCCATGGTCTATTGAATTGAAACTAATAACATTGTAATCAATGTACTATACTCAATCAATGCAATAGTCTTAGAAATCAATGTTCCAACATTGAATTCAATGCAACAACCACTGCAATAAAGAAAGAACTGAAATCAATGCAACAATCTCATATATCAATGCACCGACACTAAATTCAATGCAACAATCTCATATATCAATGCAACAACCACTGCAATCAAGAAAGAACTGAAATCAATGCAACAATCTCATATATCAATGCACCGACACTAAATTCAATGCAACAATCTCAGATATCAATGCACCGACACTAAATTCAATGCAACACTGAAATCAATGGAAAAATGTTAAAAAAATAATTCACTGACACGAATTCAATGCAACAGTTACTCCAATCAATGCAACAGTATCAGAAATCAATGTACCAACATTGAATTCAATGCAACAATCATTGCAATCAATCCAACATTGAAATCCATGCAACAACCTCACAAATCAATGCACCAACATTGAATTCAATGCAATAATCATTGCAATCAATCCAACATTGTAATCAATGCAACAGTCTCACAAATCAATGCATTGACACTAAATTCAATGCAACAATCAGTGAAATCAATGCGTAATTGAATATTTTAATTGTCTTGTTTATTTCAAAAACCATAAAATATTAGTATTATGTGTTAACTATTTATATATGTTTATCATCCATTATTGTATGTAAAACATATTATGCACATACTATGTAGATATTATGTACATATTAATGTTTAGTGAACATATCATTCCACTAGGTTGGCAGGTGCGGGGGGAGTCCTCCTAGACTCTAATGGGAACAAGCTGATGGACTATGCATGGGGAATAGGGAAAAAGACCAACAATGATGCAGAAGGGATTGCGTTACTTCAAGGAATTGACATCGCAAAGGAAAACAACGTCCAAGATCTGGTCGCAATCGGTGACTCTCTCCTTGTGATCAAAGAAGCGAGGGCACTTGCAAAGAATAACCATCAACCCTCCTCCAAATTCCAATTTCATTTCTCTCAAAAGATTAAGAATCTCAACTCCATCTCTTTCTATCACATTCTGAGAAGCAATAATGAGCAAGCCGACTCCATGGAAAATATCGGAGCTGGCCTAAATTGCGGCATCCTGATAAAAAATGGGCAACAACCGACAATGGAATGGGTTCCTTAATCCCCTCTTCTCAACTCAAGGAATGGGAAATAATCAACATTGGAATGGGATACAAAATCTCCATATTCAAATTGGCCTTGGGCGTCAACATTGGATCGTGCACCTATTAATTGGAATCCTCCCCAACATATTTCCCACTTGGTTGATGGAACCGAAGGTCAAATTCACAATCTCTTCAAGATTGCGTCCCTCAAAATCAAGGAAATTCGACGGCGTCTGCAGCTTAGAACCCCCCTCCCAACATGTGAAAATTCATTGCGCTGCAAACGCCTGGCAGAACGAGCCTATTTCAATCACTTGGTTGATAACAATCCACAACCATTGCAACTTGGATCGTTCTAGGAAAAAAACTTGGCTTGTAGGTATTCAGCGTTACAAGATGGATAATGGAAGCTCCCCGGGACTATGCCTCCCTGCGTTGAAGTGCAAGCAGTGTAAGACGTCAATACAAGTAACCGAGGGCATTGGATTGAACCAATACATCACTGCATTGGAAGCGTTACGGGGGAATGGTCTCAGCGAAAATGAGGGCCTCGTCAACAAAACAAGGCATGTGCGCCGGCCCAAAGCCATGGAAATCAATAGAGGATGGGTTCTACAGGGTGGTGGCCAATTGTTGAACCAGGACAGCTTGCCAAATGGTTTCGAGCAAGAAACAAGGAAACTCTAGCGCCCATTGGAAACCAACAACCAGCTCCTCGGCAGCTATGCGCATCCCGACTCTCTGCAACAGTTGGGTGGAAACATTGGGGAAACTGTAGTTGGCAAATTTTGGAACGTGACAGAAGATAATGCAAGTGTGGTGAATCTCGATTCCCCCAGTGGACCAGAAAGTCCTCCCCCCTGGTCTTCTCTCTCATCTGCAAGACATTGAAGCTCAGGTTGGCGTACTAAGAGGAGAACAGAAAGACCTCAAGAAAACTATCTCTCATCTAGCTACTTTTGTTCAAATTGAAATCTCTGAGATAAGGAACACCAATAACAAAATGAAAGAGTACTTTGAAGGCATTGCTGGCAGGATGGAGACAATGCACAGCTGTCTCAAGATTGTAGAAGCCAAGGTGGATTGTATTCGGACCAGCAAGAGCAATGACCTGTCGGTCATACTGGGAATGGAGGATAATGTGAATTTGGCCTTAAGCAGCAAGAAAAAGCCCCGTCGCTCAACAGAAAACTAAATTCTGGTTTTTTTTCTAGTTACTACTTACCTATATGATATTTTGGTAAACAGTTGTTTTAACAATCAGTGCTCTTCTCTTTTTAAGACATATATGTCTCTAAGTTTCCTGCGAAGTGTAAAGATTGGATTCGAGGTGCCCACTTCCCTCCTTTTGATGGGTATAGTCTTCCCATTTTTTGTATCAAATCTTCCCTTTTTAATATAAATCTTCTTACTCGTTTCTATAAAAAAAACATATCATTCCACTTACACATATTTATACTCAATAGAGCTTAGATTGGGTGGTTGGGAGCATTGGTTGTGATACTCCCCACCAAGTTAGTTCATGACGTCCCTTGACAATTTTGTAAAAGGATGATTGTTTTATGAGTCTTTTTTGCTTTTTTACTTCTAATTTTGACAGGGCATAATTTTTTTCCCTTTTGTCTTCTAATATTGACGGCTTAATTTTTACATTTTTTTCTTCTAATATTGGTTGGCCTTAACTTTTTGCCATTTTTAACTTCTAATTTTGAGTGGGCTTAATTTTTACTTCTAATTTTGATTTGTAAAAGAAACACAACATTATGGACATGCTCCTTCATAATACTAATTTCTTCTAGTTTTGATTCAATTAGCATAACATATATTTAATTTTCATTAAAATATATGTATTTTTTTAAGCCCGCATGTTTTTAGTTTTTAGTTTTTATTATTTTATTATTAAAATATGTCACGTTACATCACATCCCATCACCACATCTCCCCCATACTAAACTGTAGAGTACATGGTGCAACAACTTTCTATTTATGAAACAACATCTAAAAACATTGTAGCATAGTAGCTAGAATAATAATAATTTATCTTTAAAAATCGATGTAACCTTTACATTAATTTGCAAAAATCCTATAACAAAATGTTGAAACTACATTTTTTTTTATTAATACCAAAATCTTAAAAGAAAACAACCCTAAAATACAAGATTTATAACCTTAAAAAATGGTCATTTATCATTACATTTTATTTTAACCTTTTTAATTTTCATATAATTTCCACTTTCAAACATGTTCTCCATTCATCTAATTTTAAGAAAGTATGGGTAGCACACATGGGGTTTCACAAGGTCAAATCTATGATGCCTTCACAAGGTCACATATTCATGAAGACTTGAAGCCACAAGAGGAGTTAGGGGAAAATGCAAGTGAGGATGAGTTTTAAGGGTTTTCTAAACATGGATGGTAAATGTTGATTCATGAAAACTTAGGGATGTTTCAAGCAAAATAAATGGTTTTTAATGTTTTTTTTCAAATATAATGTTCAATGGTGGAATGGGAAAGTTATTATAGGTAAGGAAATTTAGGATCTTAAAATATTATTGTGTAAGGTTGTAATTTGTAAACTTTTTCAAGTTTTCTATTTTTGGTTTAATGAATTCTTTAATGTTGGGATCACAATTTGTACACTTTTCTATTCTCACAAAATAACTCTAAACCATAGTACTTTGAATACTTCCAAAGATTATATATATATATATATATATATATATATAAACTTGATTTGTTAAACCATGTGTTAATGCTCTAAATCTATGTGGTTTCCATTTTAGTTGGGTCCTCTTGTGACTCCATCAAAATGGATCCAAGAAATTAGTTTTTTCCGTCAGACAAATATTCAAAAATATCAACAAAACAATTAGAGCATTAAATTCACAAAATATTCACAAATATAAAATATATGTTGAGAATATGATCCATATTGTATCATTGTATCAAATGTGTAATAATTCTAATAACTTAAGTCACAACTCAAAATTCGAATTTTTCAAAATTAATTTATGAGAAATCCAATCACATATGTCTCTTTCCTACTTTTATCTACCCATATTACCACTAGATTAATACATAACTAAACACATTTTGCATGCATAATATACCTAAAAAAAAGTAAATACTAATTTCTTATCCCTAAAACCTTATAGTCCAGTTTCTTGTACCATTCTCTATTTTTCTATTATAATATTAATGTAGTGATTGCTAATTTTTTATTATAAATAATGTAGTTATTATTTATTAAAAATGAAATTTAACAATTAAATCATACTCATTTTCAAATATCAATAATATTTTTAAAGTTGATCAAACTGCAACAAATCTTTGAATTAATAGGTATAGTCCAATTCCTAATTAATTATAAGTTTGAAATCAAATGGAAAAACTACTATGTACACCATCGAATATAATAGGCTTAAAAAATAATTAGGTAAAGGGTTAAGAGTTAGCTTGTGAAGAGTACGTTAGCTTGTGAAGAGTACGTTAGCTTGTGAAGAGTTCATAATGTTAGTAGAAAAATCAAGATGTGTGATACATGTCCACTAAGTAGATAGTTTTATTAGTTAAATTTAAATATTTTTTTTCTTTTAATTAATATTTAAATTATGGAAGAATAAAATTATTTTTGATATATTTAATAACAATATGTTTTATTATAAAATTACATTTAATTAATTATTTTAAAATTTAAAATTTGATAAATAATTATAACTAAGTGAATTTTTACTTAAATTTAAAATTTAATATTATGATTTCAATATACAATCTTTATATAAGATATGGACATGATTCCTTTCACTTCTCTCTCTTATATTTATATATATATTTTTTATATTTTCAAGTTAAAATAAAATGATGATTGTTGTACTTATCTTAATTCAATTGAACCTATCAGCTTACTTAGTGTAAGATGCACGGCACTACTTTATATTTAATTTTAGAAAACAATAGTAGCATATAATGATATAATAAAATACTCTTATTATAATAATACCAAACTCTTTGTGGGGTTTTTTGTGTTATATATATATATATATATATATATATATATATATAATATAAAACATTTTTTGAGTTATTTATATATTTGGATTTTCCAATGTGTAATTTGAAGTGTTTAATGATTAAGATTGTGTAGGGAGGGTAGTGTATGTATATTTTTATAGATTTTATCTATATTTCTTATTTTATATATAAGGAGGATTTATATATTAATTTGGTGTATGGTTATATAATGAGAGATAACATTTGATGGTTGTAAATTTTGCATTTTTTTTACTCAGTTCAAATTCTAATGAGATATAATTTTTTATAAAGTTTTTTGATATCCATACCTCTCAGATGAGAAATCCTCTCGAGACAGAGCTTCTTTTGATAATGCATCTACCACCGCATTAAGCTCTGTATAGATGTGATCTATAGAAAAATAACTCATATATATATGACATCAATAATAAATTTACTAAATAATATATTAATTATTTATAAATTTTCACATTAATAATAGTTTCATTAAATTAATAAATTTTCATATATAATAAATTTAATAATCATCAAGACAAAATTTTCATTCAACAATGTATTATATGTTTTGAGTTTATTTAATTAAATTAATTAAAATAAAATAATAAATATTATAAAATGGTAAAAAATTTACCAATGAGAAAATAATTTTAATAAATAAAATGAAACTTTTAACATTTATAACGTGAAAAAAAACACATTAAGTGAAATGTGAAAAAGACAAGATAATTACACATTATGAATAAAATGTAGATATCAAACACTTTACACGATGGCTATTTATTAATTTAATAGTAAAATAAATTTCACAATTTAAATTTTAACGTAATCATTAAAAATAGGGCAGCTCACATTCTTGATATCATGATCTACGTACCTCATGATAATTGATAACGTAAATTTAAATGATTTTTTATTTTCACAATTATTATTTCTTAGACAAAGGTGGCGCCCACAGCAACCGCCACAAAATTGTCCTCGTACCTCTTTATTATTGCGTCTCTTTCAATAGTTATTGTTTTTAGTTGCATGTTGATAAACATGTGGTATTTGTCTATTTGACGGGTAGAATTTTGTATAATCTTTATAGTTTTGATATTTTGGACCATCCTTACAGTTTTGATATTTTTAATCATTTTTTTACTAGATTTCTTTTAAAGCTTTTTGTAATAATTTTAGACTCAAACTGTAGCCTTAGGCTTATATAGTCATACCACAGTGCATCACTGGTTGTTATGGTTCAATGAGGAGTTTATTTGGGCTCTCAAACTTTCTATGCATGTACTTCTTTCTGTATTTTAATATAAATTTTCCATGAAGCTTACAAAAACAATGTGGACAAAATTACCAAAATACTCGATTTCCATGATCGATCAAGGGCGAAATTACCCTCAGTGACTGCTATTTTTGCAGATCTAGGTGAATTTGAGCAAGCTTCCAATTTTTTGTGGGCGATGGAGACTCCAAATCGAATCAAAGAGGGGCGAAATGATTAGATTTAGGTTTCCCTTTATATATTTTATGGGGCTAATGTCTCATTTATTAAAAACAAATAGATAAAAAGTGGACTAATGCTTGTAAATGATGGTTGAGTAAAAAAATCGCCCATCTAAAAATTAAAAGCCTTAAATTTCGTCCATGGGCTAAGATTAGCACCTGAAAGTTTCCCTGACCATAGTCAATTTGAATTGAATCTGATAACATTCAAATCATTGCACTGCACTCAATAAGAGCCATGGTCTATTGAATTGAAACTGATAACATTGTAATCAATGTACTGTACTCAATCAATGCAATAGTCTTTGAAATCAATGTTCCAACATTGAATTCAATGCAACAACCACTGCAATCAAGAAAGAACTGAAATCAATACAACAATCTCATATATCAATGCACCGACACTAAATTCAATGCAACAATCTCATATATCAATGCACCGACACTAAATTCAATGCAACGCTAAAATCAATGAAAAAATGTTAAAAAAATAATTCACTGACACGAATTCAATGCAGCAGTTACTCCAATCAATGCAACAGTCTCAAAAATCAATGTACCAACAATGAATTCAATGCAACAATCATTGCGATCAATCCAACATTGAAATCCATGCAACAGTCTCACAAATCAATGCACCAACATTGAATTCAATGCAATAATCATTGCAATCAATCCAACATTGTAATCAATGCAACAGTCTCACAAATCAATGCATTGATACTAAATTCAATGCAACAATCAGTGAAATCAATGCGTAATTGAATATTTTAATAGTCTTGTTTATTTCAAAAACCATAAAATATTAGTATTATGTGTTAACTATTTATATATGTTTATCATCCATTATTGTATGTAAAACATATTATGCACATACTATGTAGATATTATGTACATATTAATGTTTAGTGAACATATAATTCCACTTACACATATTTATAGTCAATAGAGGTTAGATTGGGTGGTTGGGAGCATTGGTTGTGATACTCCCCACCAAGTTAGCTCATGACGGCCCTTGACAATTTTGTAAAAGGGATGATTGTTTTATGAGTCTTTTTTGCTTTTTTACTTCTAATTTTGATAGGGCATAATTTTTTTCCCTTTTGACTTCTAATATTGACAGCTTAATTTTTACATTTTTTTCTTCTAATATTGGTTGGCCTTAACTTTTTGCCATTTTTAACTTCTAATTTTGAGTGGACTTAATTTTTACTTCTAATTTTGATTTGTAAAAGAAACACAACATTATGGACATGCTCATTCATAATACTAATTTCTTCTAGTTTTGATTCAATTAGCATAACATATATTTAATTTTCATTAAAATATATGTATTTTTTTAAGCCCACATGTTTTTAGTTTTAGTTTTTTATATTTTATTATTTTATTATTAAAATATGTTATGTTACATCACATCACATCACCACATTTCCCCCATACTAAACTGTAAAACACCTGGTGCAACAACTTTCTATTAATGAAACAACATCTAAAAACATCAGCTAGAATAATAATAATTTATCTTTAAAAATTGATGTAACCTTTATACTAATTTGCAAAAATCGTATAACAAAATGTTGAAACTACATTTTTTTTTTTATTAATACCAAAATCTTAAAAGAAAACAACCTTAAAATACAAGATTTGTAACCTTAAAAAATGGTCATTTATCATTACATTTTATTTTAACCTTTTAATTTTCATATAATTTCCACTTTCAAACATGTTCTCCATTCATCTAATTTTAAGAAAGTATGGGTAGCACACATGGGGCTTTACAAGGTCAAATCTATGATGCCTTCACAAGGTCAAATCTATGATGCCTTCACAAGGTCACATATTCATGAAGACTTGAAGCCACAAGAGGAGTTAGGGGAAAATGCAAGTGAGGATGAGTTTTAAGGGTTTTCTAAACACTGATGAGTAAATGTTGATTCATGAAAACTTAGGGATGTTTCAAGCAATATAAATGGTTTTTAATGTTTTTTTTCAAATATAATGTTCAATGGTGGAATGGGAAAGTTATTATAGGTAAGGAAATTTAGGATCTTAAAATATTATTATGTAAGGTTGTAATTTGTAAACTTTTTCAAGTTTTCTATTTTTAGTTTAATGAATTCTTTAGGGTTGGGATCACAATTTGTACATTTTTCTATTCTCACAAAATAACTCTAAACCATAGTACTTTGAGTACGTCCAAAGATTATATATATATATATATATATATATATATATATAAACTTGATTTGTTAAACCATGTGTTAATGCTCTAAATCTATGTGGCTTCCATTTTAGTTGGGTCCTCTTGTGACTCCATCAAAATGGATCCAAGAAATTAGTTTTTTCCGTTATTAAAGCATTAAATTCACAAAATATTCAAAAATATAGAATATATGTTGAGAATATGATCCATATTGTATCATTGTATCAAATGTGTAATAATTCTAATGACTTGAAGTCACAACTCAAAATTCGAATTTTTCAAATTTAATTTATGAGAAATCCAATCACATATGTCTCTTTCCTACTCTTATCTACCCATATTACCACTAGATTAATACATAACTAAACACATTTTGCATGCATAATATACCTAAAAAAAAGAAGTGAATACTAATTTCTTATCCCTAATACCTGATAGTCTAGTTTCTTGTACCATTCTCTATTTTTCTATTATAATGTTAATGTGGTTATTGCTAATTTTTTATTATAAGTAATGTAGTTATTATTTGTTAAAAATGAAATTTAACAATTAAATCATACTCATTTTCAAATATCAATCATATTGTTAAACTTGATCAAACTGCAACAAATCTTTGAATTAATAGGTATAGTCCAATTCCTAATTAATTATAGGTTTGAAATTAAATGGAAAAACTACTATGTACACCATCGAATATAATAAGCCTAAAAAATAATTAGGTAAAGGGTTAAGAGTTAGCTTGTGAAGAGTTCATAGTGCTAGTGCAACAAATCTTTGAATTAATAGGTATATTCCAATTCCTAATTAATTATAGGTTTGAAATTAAATGGAAAAACTACTATGTACACCATCGAATATAATAAGCCTTAAAAATAATTAGGTAAAGGGTTAAGAGTTAGCTTGTGAAGAGTTCATAGTGCTAGTAGAAAGATCAAGATGTGTGATACATGTCCACTAAATGGATAACTTCACTAGTTAAATTTAAATATATTTTTTTCTTTTTTAATTAATATTTAAATTATGGAAGAATATAATTATTTTTGATATATTTAATAACAATATATTTTATTATAAAATTATATTTAATTAATTATTTTAAAATTTAAAATTTAAAATTTGATAAATAATTATAACTAAATGAATATTTACTTAAATTTAAAATTTAATATTATGATTTCAATATACAATCTTTATATAAGATATGGACATGATTCCTTTCACTTCTCTCTCTTATATTTATATTTATATATATATATATTCTTATATTTTCAAGTTAAAATAAAATGATGATGGTTGTACTTATCTTAATTCAATTGAACCTATCAGCTTACTTAGTGTAAGATGCAAGGCACTACTTTATATTTAATTTTAGAAAACAATATTTAATTTTAGAAAACAATAATAGTATATAATGATATAATAAAATACTCTTATTATAATAATACCAAACTTTTTGTGGGGTTTTTTTGTGTTTTATATATATATAAATATAAAACATTTTTTTGAGTTATTTATATATTTGGATTTTTCAATGTGTAATTTGAAGTGTTTAATAATTAAGATTATGTAGGGGTAGTGTATGTATATTTTTATAGATTTTATTTATATTTCTTATCTTATGTATAAGGAGGATTTATATATTAATTTGGTGTATGGTTATATAATGAGGGAATCATAATATTCGATGAGTGTAAATTTTGCATTCTTTTTACTCAGTTCAAATTCTAATGAGATATAATTTTTTATAAAGTTTTTTAATGATTTAAGAAAACAATTATTAAAATGAACATTTTTAAAATTAAAAATAAATTTTGAAATTTCACTCATTAGATATTTTTTATTAATGGAATATAAATTTATGAGAATGTGGCTTATTTTTAAAGCATAGAAAATAAAACTATTTTTATTGATAGAATATAAATTTATAACAGTGTGGCTTCATTTTTAAAACATAAAAAATAAAACTATTTTTTATTGATGGAATAGAAACTCATGAGAATGTGGGTTTATTTATAAAACATAAAAATTTAAAAAAAAAAACATTTAATGTGGGATTTTTTATAAAGTTTCAACTGACAACTTCTACATGTCATTAATAATTATTGAATTTTGTTTTACGAAAAAAAGTGATTATCACATTTTATGTGATGTTTCAATTTGATGTGACTAATTATATATATTTTTATTCAAATAATTACTAAGTTGAAGAACAAATTTTATAATAATAAAAACATATTATTATAATTTTATATTACTTTCCCCAATTTTATAATAATAAAAATGTAGTATTATAATTTTTTATTACTTTCCCATTTGTATATTTATTTTTTAAATTTCTATATTTGATAGAGAATAACCACTTATGACATATTCACTTATTTATAAATTGAAATTGAAATTTAAAAAAGAGATAATAATTACATATTACGAATAAAATGCACATTTCAAACACTTCACACGATGGCTATTTACTAATTTAATAGTAAAATAAAATTTACAATTAACGTATTCATTAAAAACACGGCAGCTCACCTTCTTGATATCATGATCTACGTACCGCGTGATAACTGGTAAAGTAAATTTAAATGATTTTTATTTTGATAATTTTGTTAGACAAAGGTGGCGCGAAGACCCACTGCCACAATATTGACCTCGTACCTATTTATTATTGTATCTCTTTCAATAATTATTGTAGTGGTCCCACCATTCCAGTTACGTCTTAGATCCCGCCACGTGGAAGTAGTAAGGCCCGAATTTTCAGCCACGTTTCTCTTCCAAAGGATATACGGTTCCATTTTTATTCGCCCGTTAGTTGACGGAGACACACGTCTCAACTGTAATTCATACACGTGAACTTTGCTTTTGTCCGTTAAACATAGCGACAAAAACAGACGGTAACTGGCGTTAGGTTCAAAATTCGCTGTTGACGGCGGACACGTGGCATATAAAAAACCTGCAACGTTTGAACCGCCGGGCGGCGGGAGGCGGATTTGCCTTTAGGTGTACGTAAGTGACTGGGAAGTTTGTTTATAAATAAATTGTGTTGCTTCTTCTTCCTGTCAATGCTCATCTCGCCATAGCTGGAGATTGTCTTGAAAAAGATAGAAACTGGGAATCTGATGAAGGATTTCTGTTTTCCGTCATTTGAAGTGAAATATTTTCAGAGTTCGTCAATGGCAACAGCGGGAACGGAAGCGGCGAGATTCGATCCCGAGGCCTCAAGACTGGCGATGGACAACAACTTCTTGGTTCATTATAAGCCGAAACCCCAGGTACAGGGGCAGCTTTCTGTCAAGAAGGCCCTCGCTGTGCACATCCAGGTGATGAGAATCCGTCAAGAAGATCAGTATCTCCGGGAGGATTTGAGGGAGCGCATAAATCCATCGGATACAGTTGCGTTTCTGCCGATCTCGTCAAAGATGAAGGACGTGTTTTTCAGGTATTCGAGGAGCACGTTCCCGTCGCCGCTCGGTATAAAAGCTGGAGTTCGGATGCTCTGAGGAGATTCGAACACGCGACCAGTCTGTACTTTTATGAGAATATAGTGTGTGTATAATATGTTCGCCAGACATTTAAGGTCTTTTCTACTTCATTTGACTTGCAGTCAGTTCTCTCTGTAAATACGTTTCCCACGAAGTTGTGTTTATTCTCTGTACATCGTTGGGGATACTGGGTACTACTTGGGTAGTTATTCCCACAAGTATGAAAAGAGGGCTTTGTATGCATCCGCAGAAGAATAAATGCGATATATGTCCAGTATGAACTATATAGATGCGATTATACGAGGCGTAATATGAAGACTGAATCAGTTTAAAAAATCCTAAAATCGCAGGGTGCAGGGAGATTGGAAAAAATTGGAAAAATTTGATTTACATAAGTGTTTTTATTGGTTTTTTTTAAGAGGTTTTAAGAAGTTATAGGTTTAAATCCAGAAAAAGGTTATAAGTTTAAATTCAAAAACAATAAGACATGTACACTTCTACTAAACTTATATAAACTTTAGCAGATACATGGCTAGAGGGTGGTCCCATGCCCTACCAAAATAATGTGTGCATTCCTCCCCCACAACCCTGCACCACTGCTGAATATACATTGTTAAATGTAAACTATATATGTAATAATACTAAAATATATATTAATGAGTACACTTACATTAAATTGCTGCAGTTTCATAATATTTGTTATAATTTAAACTTCTTTAACCTTCTAATTTATAAAAATTGTGGTTTTTTATGAACATTTATTTCAAATATTATTGAACACAGATCTTCATCATCTTAAAAAAAAAAAAAAAAATATTTATATCATAATAATTGTAAATTATAATATAATAAATTAAAATAAATACAATTATGTTTTATATTTAGAATTTTTAATTATTACATTTAAATTTAAAATATGTTAGTATTTTTTAAGATAGTAAAATTTATAAAATAAAAAATGTATAATAATATTTAATGATAAAATTATTTTTATTTTTTATTTTATTTTAATATTATTAATTGATATTGAATATAATTATAATTAATTGTTATGGGGTCATGCGAACTGATTCACCACATACTATATATTAAACATTTCTTTTAAAAGTCCAAATCAACTTAAAATTTATTTTTAAATTTTATTATTAAATAACTTTACAGTAATTACCAAATTTGTTGAATGATGCTTTGCTCGTTACTCACGAAGTTTTTCGGCTTTATGGCCGCTTTGAAAAAATAGTGGGGCAATAGTGGGGCAATGTTTTGGTTAGGAAAATAAAATATTAAATTCTTTTTCAAGTGCAAATTTTGTATTATACTAATTTTTAGGTGATATTAAGAATTTAAAATTAATTAGTTTTTTAAATAGAGTGGATTAATAGTAATTAGTGTTAATGTATGAATTGAGTGGATGTAGAATTTAATTACATTAAGTTTTATTTGGTGTGATGGAGGTGGGTTAATTTGGGTTTTGTATTTTTGAATTTAGTAATTTTGTTAAGATGAGGTAAATTGTAAGGATTTGTGTTTGCATACATTGTTCTTTAGTCTTCTTAAGGTTGGGAGACCTTTCACTTAGAGCTTGGATATAATTATTTTCAACAAAGCCCTTCCTAGCCTTGTAGCTTTTTAAATAGGCTTTCAAATCCAAAGCCCTAACTACTTGACATGGTCATATAATTAATAAGTACCACTTAATTAACTACTTAGCGTTATTTCAAAGAGATGTTCATATACAATACATGACTAACTCCTAAAGAAATAGGCTTTCAAATCCAAAGCCCTAACTACTTGACATGGTCATATAATTAATAAGTACCACTTAATTAACTATTTAGCCTTATTCCAAAGAGATGTTCATATACAATACATGACTAACTCCTAAAGTAAGCCAGGTTAGGTTAGGACCCTAACATTGGATTTTGCATTAGTAGTCTATGCCTTGTTACTTAAACATTTCCTTATTTCAATTCTCAAGGTGAATAACAATGAAGTCTCTCCTTGATGGATTTACAAAAGTAATTGTTGGTTTCAATTTTTCAGTGCAAAATCTTCATGATTGTGTTTGGTTATGTTAGGATATTTAGACACTTAGGAGTTAGTTAAGATCAACTTGTGTAATATATCCGTTAGGGATAGTGTGTTTCTTTAGTATGCATTAGTATGCATTTGTAAATACTTAATCCGACGGTCACGATATGTTTCCGACATAGAGTGATCCGACGGCTCAACTTCTCTTAGATCAAACCTAACCTTGATCCTTGGCTTAACACCCGATTGGTCCATGATCTCTATTTAAAGAGCATGGAGGGTCATTGTTTAGTTGATCGATTATGAGAAGCTCATTTGTAACTTTCTTTCTTTGCATAATAAATTGTTCCGTAGAAGCTATTTGGCCGGGGCCGTGGAGTGTTTCCCTCAAGAGGGTTTAAACCACATCAAAACATCGGTGTGTTGATCTGTGATCTGTTTGTGTGAAGTGGTTTCTCTTGGTGTTCGGTCCTTTGGTAGTACCCTGTGTATCCGAACATGGTATCAGAGCTTTTATGAAGTGCCGCTTCCGGTTATGATCTAGATCTTGAACTGTTGTTGCCGAAACTCGAAAGGGTTTCTAGTTCTGGTATTTCTGTGCATTTCTGGGCTGTGGGAGGTGTTCCATCGCGTCCGGAGCGTCGTTTCCATTGGGAAATAGTTTTCGTTTGATCGAAAACGGTTCCCGGTTGCTCCAGAAACGCGTTTTTCATCAGATCTGAAGGTATAATGTTACAGTGACGCATTTTTTTATTTCGTTTTTTAATAAGAAAAAAATCTCATATTTCATTTTTTTTTACTGTTAGATTTTTTTTTTTTTATTTATTTATTTATTTTTTTTTTTTTTTTTTTTTTTCGGATTGTTGCTTTCCCGTCTGCGTATGCTCTTTTCCGTGCACCTTGAACGATCTCGGCAAATCAGAAACAGAAAGGGAAAGGGTTTTTCTCGGCTGCGTATGCTCTTTGCCGTGCACCTTGCGCGATCTCGGCAAATCAGAAACAGAGAGAAAACGTAGATTTTCCGAGCAAGCTAACAAGATCTAACTCCACAAGTGTGGAAATTTTTTTTTTGGTTTCGTTTTGTGGTTTGTTTTGCAGGAAAAAGGGCAAGCACGTAAACCAAGCAAGAAGAGTAAAAAAAAAAAAAAAAAAAAAAAACCCTTCCTCATTCCCATATTTTACATACCTTTTAATCTAGCTCACTTGGTTCAAAGTTGTTTTATTCCTTAATAGGTCTTCAGTTCAAGTCTTAGGAAGTTACTTTTAAAAAGAAAAGTGCATGCAATTTCTATTTTCAAGTTACTTTATTGTAAAAGTGCATCTCACTTAAATAATAAAAAATAAAAATACAAGTGAGTCACTTAAGCTTTTTATTTATTGTTGCACTATTTAAAAGTAATATCATTGTAAAAGTGAAATCACTTATTTTACAAAAGTGATTCACTTAAAAACAACTTTTTTGTAAAGTGATTGTCAAAAGGTTCATCTTGGGAAGAGGGAGGTTCTTTTTTTGCTGGACATTTTCTAGCTGCCACGTCACTATTTGGGACATCTTCAACAGTTTCTTTGTTCAAGCATAACTTCATCATACAGAGTCCGTTTTCAGTGCCGTTTTTTTTTAAACCGCCTATTTTTTTGAGCTCTTCACATCCAGACTATTGGTTTCTACTTTTACAGCCATTAATTTACAAATATGGCCGCCCTTTGTGATATTCTACTTAACAGTTCCAACTATTTCTCATGGAAATCTCGTATGGAGGATGTTCTGCGAAGTAGGGGACTTTTCAGAATTACAACAGGGAAAGAAAAAGAACCCACTGATGATGATAAGAAAATAAAATGGGCAAATAGATGTGATGAAGCTCGTGGATTGATTGGGATGTCAATCTCTACTGATTTGCGATTCCACATATCTGGAATTGATGAACATAATGCTGCTTGGGACAAGTTGGAATCTGTGTTTGGTAAACACAATGAAATTTGAGGTCACCAACTCGAAAATGAGTTGATTTCTTTAAATCTAAGTGACTTTTCATGCATTCAAGATTATTTATCTAAGTACAAAACTCTTAAACTCTTATGTGCAGAATGTAAGATTGAGAGGGAAGACAAACAGTGCATTTATCATATTCTTTCCAAACTTGGACCTGCATATTCTGTTTTTGTATCTACATTTTACTCCATGAAAGCATCATTGAATGCAGCTAGCTATCAAGAGCCTAGTCTTGAATCCTTTTGTGATTCCTTCATTAGGGAACAAGATAAACTCATTCATCCTAGAATAATCAACAATGCAGATACATCTGGGAAAGCCTTATTGTCCCAACAGAAAGAAAAGTCCAAGCCTCCCAAGAAATAAAATTTTCGCAATACTAAGTCAAACAAGGGTCCAAAACCCTCTCAGTCAGCTCCTTCTTTAAAAAATGACAAAGGATCCAAGCCAAAAGGAAAGAAGACTGAGCGTCATTGCAACTATTGCGGGAAAGATAATCATGATGAATCTAAGTGTTTCAAGAAGATGGCAGCCTTGGAAGCAGCAATGAAGAAGCACCACATCAGCCTAGATTCGCCTTCAGAATCTGCCTCTCATGGACATGCACTTTGTGCTTCTGGTTATTCTTATAATGCATCTTCTTCTTCTACTTCAAATGAATGGCTCATTGATTCTGGAGCATCTTATCATATGGCTAAGGATCAAGCCATCTTTTCTACTATGCATGAATGTAACACCAAACAAATATTTGTTGGTGATGATAGATCTCTAAGTGTTGTAGGAGCTGGAACAGTTCCAGTAGATAATGGTCATTTTAGTGATGTACTATGTGTTCCAAGAATTTCCTGCAATTTGTTATCAGTCTATCAGATCACTCATTCTGGTGAAGGTAAAACTGTGACCTTTACACCTCACCAAGTTGTAATCAAGGATTTTAAAGATCCTCAACAGGTTCTAGCTACCGGAATTGTTGATGATATTACCAGGTTGTACAAGTTTAACAACTTTGGGTCATCACCTTTCCCTTCAGTTTTTGTTGCTCATAGTGATAACTTGAGCAAACTTTGGCATGAGCGATTTGGTCACTTAAATTATCGCTCATTGCAACAACTATGTAAAGAAAATATGGTGACAGGTCTTCCGATGGTATCTTGCAGAGATGGTGTTTGTTCCAGTTGTGTACTTGGAAAACATCATCGGGACAGTTTTGACAAACGTGCCTCTTGGCACGCCTCGGTTCCCTTGGAGCTTGTGCATAGTGACTTGTGTGGTCCTCTTCCATCTGCTTCCTTTTCTGGTTTCAAGTATTTCTTAACTTTCATTGATGATTACACCAGACGCACTTGGGTTTATTTCCTAAAACTTAAGAGCGAAGTATTTAACATGTTCTTGGCCTACAAGGCCCTTGTTGAAAAACAATCTGGTCATCAAATTATCAAGTTAAGATCTGACAATGGAGGAGAATATGTTAACAAACAGTTCACTACTTTATGCACTGAACAAGGCATCCAACAACAGCACACTGTTCCATATACACCACAACAAAATGGTGTAGCTGAGCGGAAGAACCGCACTTTAAAAGAAATGGCTAATTGTATGATCCAATCTAAGGGACTAAGTCTTCAATTTTGGGCTGAAGCCATTAATTGTGCAAATTACATAGTTAATCGCACCCCCACTAAAGCATTACAAGGTATAACACCGGAAGAAGCATGGACTAAAACTAAACCTGATGTAAGTCACTTCCGTGTGTTTGGTAGTGAAGCATGGGCTCACATTCCGGATGAAAAACGGAAAGCATTGCAGCCTAAAAGTGAAAAGTGCATATTTGTTGGATATTCTGAAGATGTAAAAGGTTATAGACTTCTTCAACCACATTCTCATGCTATAATCATTAGAAGAGATGTTAAATTTGATGAAAATATCTTGGCCTGCGAGCCTAACTCGGCGAGTGTGCCATCTTTTGCTTGCGAGCCTGATTCGGCGTTTGTGCCTTCTTCTTCTTCTTCCAGCTTCCTTGACAGGTTTCCAACTCCAGTTTCTGATGATGACTGTGAGGATGAAAATCCACCTCCGCCTGCTCATGTTCCTCCAGTTGCACCAGCACAAGTGCTTCCTCGATGGGTCCGTTCAACATGTGAAGCAGCTGGTGATCTTGCCGGTGATCCTAGAGATCAACGTCGAACACGTTCTCAGTTTCAGCGAGCCTCTTCTCTTTTGGCTCAAGTTTTCGAGCATCATGATCCAGAAACTTTTGCAGAAGCTTCAGGGAATCCAGATTGGGATGCAGCCATGGATGAAGAATATCGTTCCTTAATGGCGAACGATACTTGGGATATTGTACCTCTTCCAAAAGGAAGAAAACTTGTCAGATGTAAATGGGTCTACAGAACTAAGTATGCATCAGATGGAAGTGTTGAAAGACTTAAGGCAAGGTTAGTTGCCAAAGGTTTTTCCCAAGTTGAAGGGATTGACTACAATGAAACCTTTGCTCCCGTCGCCAAAATGAACTCCATCCGCCTTGTTCTTTCCCTTGCAGCCTTACACAATTGGGAAGTCCATCAAATGGATGTCAAGTCTGCCTTCTTACATGGTGATTTACAGGAGGAAATTTACATGGAACAACCTTCTGGCTATGTTCAGAATAACTCTAGCCTTGTCTGCCGACTTAAGAAATCCTTATATGGCCTTAAGCAAGCTCCTAGAGCTTGGTATGCCAAAATGGATAACTTTCTCCTTGAAACTGGTTTTTCTAGATGCCATTCTGACCCCAATGTCTATACCAAGAAAGTAGGAAACCATCTCATCATACTTGTTCTATATGTTGATGACCTTATTCTTACTGGTAGTGACCCTAATCTTATAACCCATGTGAAATTCAGTCTTAAACAAACTTTTGAAATGTCAGACTTAGGACATTTGCATTATTTTCTTGGCCTCCAAGTTCTGCAAACCAAAGAAGGAATCTTTCTTTCTCAGTCTAAGTATGCTTGTGACCTTCTTCGTCGCTTTCACATGGAAGATTGTACACCAGCCCCTTCTCCCTTCCAGTCTGGAGTCAAACTTTCTGCCACTTGTACTTCACCTGAAGTAGATGCCACCTTGTATCGTCAACTTGTTGGTAGTCTTTTATACTTGACTCATTCCCGTCCTGACCTTTCCTTTGCCGTTGGTCGAGTTGCCCGTTATATGCAGACACCTCATGAAAGTCACTGGAAAGCAGCTAAAAGAATACTTCGATATATTTGAGGTACAATTCAGTTTGGGATTCATTACAGTACAGGGGGGAAACCTTTGTTGGTTGGTTTCACTGATTCAGATTGGGCCGGCGATCCTGATGATCGAAAGTCTACTGCAGGTTATGTTTTCAGTCTGGGATCTGGACCTATTACTTGGGCTTGTAAGAAACAACAAGCTCTTGCTCTTTCTTCAGCAGAGGCAGAATATCGAGCAACAGTTAATGCCAGTCAGGAAGCTTTATGGCTTCGACAGATCCTTTCAGAGTTTGGATTCGAGCAACAGCAGCCTACTCCACTTTGGTGCGACAATCAAAGTGCCATCAAGCTTGCCAAAGATCCAGTTCCACATCAACGCAGCAAACACATTGAGCTACATATGCACTTAATCAGAAATCTTGTTCATGATCGTGTTCTCGAAGTGCTCTTTTGCCCTACAGATGATCAAGTTGCAGACATCTTCACCAAGTCTCTTACAAAAGAGAAGTTTTCTAAACTTCGATCTATGTTAGGAGTTCAGGAACTTGTCATTAAGGGGGGATAGGCTCTAATGCCTCCTTCCTTCTCCTAATAGTGTCACTTTTGTAAATCATTCAATCCTATCCCAAGTTGTTCTTAAGGGGGGATGTTAGGATATTTAGACACCTAGGATTTAGTTAAGATCAACTTGTGTAATATATCCGTTAGGGATAGTGTGTTTCTTTAGTATGCATTAGTATGCATTTGTAAATACTTAATCCGACGGTCACGATATGTTTCCGACATAGAGTGATCCGACGGCTCAACTTTTCTTAGATCAAACCTAACCTTGATCCGTGGCTTAACACCCGATTGGTCCATGATCTCTATTTAAAGAGCATGGAGGGTCATTGTTTAGTTGATCGATTATGAGAAGATCATTTGTAACTTTCTTTCTTTGCATAATAAATTGTCCCGTAGAAGCTATTTGGCCGGGGCCGTGGAGTGTTTCCCTCAAGAGGGTTTAAACCACGTCAAAACATCGGTGTGTTGATCTGTGATCTGTTTGTGTGAAGTGGTTGCTCTTGGTGTTCGTTCCTTTGGTAGTACCCTGTGTACCCGAACATGTTAGAGGCAAGGAGGAGAGTCATAGAGGCTTGTGGCACATCCATCATTTCATGTTTGCTCATTGTTGTAGGTGGTGATGGTTCCAACTATAAGTACAGGTTTGATATTTGACACTAGGAGACATTTAGTATGGCAAAACCTTGCGATTGTGATCTTTGCAACTTGATAGAGTTCACAAGAATTGTTAGATGTTAGTTAGATAGATTCAAGATCTTAAGATAACAATTTCTCTTCTAAGTGATAATAAACATACCAAGCTTGAAACTATGAAAGAAAAAACAAGAGATTTGGAATTGAAAATCACAAAGCAAGCCACCCAATCTCTATCGGATCCTAGAAGATAAAGCTATGGAAGAGGCCACTCTCCATCAAGCTCAGGAACACATGAAAGTGGAAAAAAACATACCAAAAAGTATGTTAAAACAACCCATTAAAATCTAATTTTTAAAATTTTAGAGCTAAATTCATGCTAAATCACTTCTTTAATATAAGTGCTATCAATTCCAAATATATATATATATTCAAAATAATAATGTAAGTTTATATATATAATATTCAAAGATAAAAATTAATCATAAGGTAACCCAAAATATGTATTAGAAATCAAAATGCCCAAAATATGCCAAATAGAATAATCTAATCCATACACTAGATACACGTAGATTCGAGAAACACTAGCATCATCGTTGGTCAACATACATATAATGGATGGAATTAAATAATAACATTATAACTTTTTGATAATGTGAAATTTTTATAATCAAAATAAATGGTTGATTGACATTAAATATCAGTCTTGTGAAGATTTTCAAAATTGCTTATCAACAAATGAAAATGTCGTAAAGTTTTTTTTTTATAAGTAAAAGTATTTCATATTAACAAAACTTCAAAGGTTACATAGCTTTAAGAGTTCATGGCTCCCAGAAAATATGTTGATAGCAAACTTCCTATGCTGTCTGAAGTTCTATCATAGCAGCTAGCCCTAACATAGGCTTAAAAAGGATCAACTTTCCCAATTCTATCAACTATAGTGCCATTACAAAATACCAACTTATAGGCAGAATAGTGAGACTGGACAAAGGACCCTACCCTCCTACTTACAACTAAAACAACAATTAACATACATATGATCATAAGTAGTAAGTGCCGACATAAACATGAAATAACATAGAGCCAGAACAAAAGAAAGGAGGGCACCCCAACTACAGCGCCTGGCAGAATGCAGAGTGAACGGAGTTGTTGGCAATGGCTCCAGTGGGATCCTGAATCGATACGCCTCTGCACATAGGGCTTCCGGAGCTGCTTCCCAAGCCGATTGGAGATTGATCAAGTTGTGGATACAACTGAATTCCCAATTTCAAAGTGATGAGGTTCACTTTTTTGTGCAAAACTCTACAATCATTGTAGTGTTCTTTCCGGCCACGAATCGGTTCAACCTCCCCCATAGCCTTGTTCTCGCGGTCCATCAGCACGTGGGCGAGCAAGCCCTTAGTAACCCAGTATGAAGAAACAATGCGATCATAGGCCGAAAAACGACCCACAGTGGTTCCCGGGTCCTAAACCCATTCATCCACCTCGTCATGGATACTCTGTAAGTTCTCTAATGAAATATGTTCCCAGAGTTCCTTCTGCAGGCCCTCAATTTCCTCACGAATTTGGCTGGGGATACGATTTTTGAAGAACTTGGCAGCCAGGGGAGCTTTGGATTGCTCCTGGGTGGATTTCTTGGCTTTACGAGACATCAGAGGTCGAGTCCCGTCACTGTGAGCCTGGGAGGATCGAGGCTTAGGCTTAGGGGCCATATCAGGGATGAGGGAGGTGCAGGGGAAAACAAAAGACTTGGGGTTCAACTGGGTGAGAAGGAAAAACACAACAGTACCCAGAGGCGACCACCAAAGGGAGACTAGGGTAGCAAGAGGGTGGGAGGGGAAGTAGAACGAAATAACAGGAACATAAACAGGAAAGAACGTATGAACCTGAAGCTGCAGGGTTCTGCCTTTTATAACATAAATCTGGTAAAATTCCATCATGCCTTCGTAATGTCCTGGGTCAGATCGACGTACCGCAGTACTCAATCTGTCATCGTGACCACCATTTTCAATTACTCTTTGCATTGAGTATGTCTGTGTGAAGGACAGTCTGTAACCCGTCTTTATTGAAATTCCTTTCACAGTTTAACTGCCCAGGACAGTCTTGATTGCTATTGATATCATTCCCACTGATGTCACGTGTTGGCACATGTTGAAGAGAGGTGGCGGATCCATCACTCTCGTAGGAGGTTTCCAGGGAATCATTGCTGGTTGAGGTGGAAATCTCTCGATGTTGCCTTTCTGTATCATCATTATGAGCCAACTGATTGCAATGCACAACCCAAGGAGAGTTCGAAAAGAAAGACAGGGGTCCTTCTCGAAATCTGTGTGAGGAAGAGACTCCAACTTTTTCCAGGGTCTCAGGCACCTTATTCCCATCACGTCTAATGTGGCAGAAATACCAGTAACAGGGATTAAGGAGTATGGTTCCAAGTTCCTCCACCCTTTATGCCAGTCTCCATTGTCTATGATCTGTTCTGGGGAGCGGCCTAGTTGGATTTTTTTTTCCATCTGGATGATCAGCTTCGAGTCCCCTTCAGCTATGAGGGGTTCCCAGTTGTTCCTCTCTAAATCTTTAATCCTTGTAGGAGGCCTTCAAACTCAACAGTGTTGTTCATGTCCTGCCCGATATTACCATAATAAATATGCATGATTTGGCCATTATGGTGCCTAAAAACTCCATCAAATCCAGCAGCACTCGGGTTGCCTTTGGAATCTCCGTCAAAATTGAGCGTGTAGGAGCCAATAGGGGGTGGCGACCGGTAGTTGGGGCTAGTGGGATTAGGGGGTTGCTTTGGCTTGCCAACCCAACCAAGATCCGAGCCTCCTGAGTATTGGCATCCTAGTCCTTTTCCAACCAAGGGGTAATCTTGAGAGTTTACTGAATATGCTTCACAATTTTATTCCAGATAACCTGAGCAGGAGTTTTAGTTTCTCTGAAAATTCGTTGATTGCACTCCTTCCAAGTTTCCCATAGGAGGAAACTAGGAAACATGAGCCACGCTGTGTTAACAATGTTGTTATTGAAGGCCATAGTATCCTAGGCTCTCACAGTCTAATCAGGATTCCCCTATTGTCTATTGGTTTGCCTGAATAATTACGCCCCCCAATCCCACAGAGAAGAAGAGAACGAGCAATAATCCAACAGATGATTCATAGTTTCCTCAACATTGGCGCAAAGGGGGCATTGAGAGGGGACAACTATTCCTCTTTTTCGAAGATTTTCACCTGTGAGAATTCGCCTCTATATTACCAACCATACAAAGAAAACCACCTTTGGCTAGGGATTTGACAGCCATATTTTCTTCCATATGCTGTCTTCCGAATAAGTTTCTCTCTTTGCCCAGAGATCATAAGCTTCCTTGGTGTTGAAGTTTACTTTGGTTGAATAACCCCACCTAAGTTTATCATGGCCTCTCTGAGTTTTTATGATTATTTCCTAAAGGGCTTCTTCCATGTGGTGACTGCCTTTGGGCATACATCTTTGTAGCCACCAGTAAGATGGTTCCATTCCCTATAAGTCCTGTCCTCCGAGTAAGGTCTCCAAAAATGAGCCACTTTGGAGAGGTTAAGTGCATAGCAGAGCGCTTGGCATTCAAGGGTGGGGGGAATGAAGCAAGTTTTGGGCTTTGTTGCCAGGAATCCTCCCAAAGGTCCACAGAGAGCCCATCATGAATTTCCCAAAAGTTGTGGTCTTGGATGATACTTTGGTTTTGGAAGGCCATTTTCCATATGTGAGAGCCCTGAAGTTACTCATTGAATCAGATGAGTTCTTGCTTTGGTCAGTCTTGGGCGTATTTAGCATGCCATAACTGATCCCAAGGTTCCTCGTTGTGGGTAACCCATTTCCACCAAATTTTAGCTCCCAAAAATTCATTATTCATCTCGGGGTCTCTTAGACCAAGGCCTCCCTGGAGTTTGGGTCGACAGACTTTTTCCCAACTGACCAGAGGCCATTTCTGTTTCTCTGCATTTCCACCCCACATAAAAGTTCTTTGGATGGCTACGATTTCCTTAATCACATATTTTGGGGCAGCAAGAACTAAGAAGAGATAAATGGGCATTGCCTGGAGGACAACTTTGAGAAGAGTGAGCCTGCTAGCCAGGTTCAAGGGTCGAAGCGTCCAATTATTTAGATTTTTCCGCATTCTATCAAGAACATCAGTCCATGATACTCATTTGATAACACCTTCCGCCAGAGGGGTGCCTAAATATTTGGATGGAAGGGAGCTCCCTTGGAAGCCAAGAATACGAAGGATGTTCCTTTGGGAGATGGTGGGAGTGTTAAAAAGTAGACTTGCGACTTTTCTTTGTTAATCTCTAGCCCAGAAGTCTTGGAGAAGGTGATAAGGAATTTCTTGATGGCTTTTGCTTCCTGGATGGAGGCATGACCCATAAGCATAGTGTCATTCACAAACTGTTGATGAGTTTGTTTGACGACATGTGGGTGAACGTTGAGGCCTCTCATTTCTCCGTTGGACACCATGGATTTGATAAGTCTGCTGAAACCTTCTGCCATCAAGATAAAGAGGAAGGGGGATAGAGGATCCCCCTGGCAGATGCCTCTTGAGGGGCAGAAGGTGCTAGTAGGAGTTACATTAATAAGAATGGAAAAAAAGGTAGTTGAGGTCATACTCATAACCCAGTTAGTCCATTCCTCATTAAAACCATAGACAGTGAGAATTTTCCTCATGTATTGCCAACTTAACTTATCACAGGCTTTAGAGATGTCAAGTTTGAGCAGCGTCCCTAGGATTTTGGAAACCTTGAGGGAGTGAATAAATTCATGGATAAGAATCACCCCATCCAATATTTGTCTTCCTTCAATGAACCCAGATTGCTCCGGGGCAATAAGATGAGGAAGAATGGGCTTTAGGCGATTGGCCATGACCTTAGTGATTATTTTATAGATGACATTACAAAGGGAAATTGGTTGAAACTTACCTCGAGTGTATGCACCCTCCTCTTTGGGGATGAGAGTGATGAAAGTAGCGTTGAAGGCACGTAACACTCCTTTGTTTCATCTAGAGTCTTCCATAATTTTCCAGACGTCGTGTTTGAGCATGTTCCAGAAGTGGTGGAAGAAGTTAGTCGTGAAGCCATCAGGGCCTGAGGCCTTGCCTTCCGCCATTTGGTGGAGGGCTTCTTCAACTTCCATGAGTGTCACCAATTGCTTCAGGAGATCATTCTATTCATCAGTGACTGTGTGGGGGATAAGTTGGGTGATTCTTGTGATATAATTAGATCGGCTACCTTGATCTTCTTTCATGATATTCCCAAAAAATTGTGTCAGTTTTGTTTCCATATCTTCTTTTGTTTCCACATATTGTCTGGCTTCCGTCTTGAGTCTATGAATCTTGGCTTTCTGTCTATTCTGGAAAACAGATTTGTGGAAGAAGGACGTGTTTTGTTCCCCCTCTTGAAGCTATTGGTTTCTGGACTTCTGTCTCCAGTAGATCTCCTCCTGCTTTTCTCTAGCTTGGAGTTGCTCTATGAGGACTTCCTCTTGCTTTTTCAAATCTTCGCTATAATCGTTATTCATACCTTCCTGAAATCCTCCTTGTTCCATGTGTGAATCTTGGATTTTAAGGCTTTTAGCTTTTGCTGGAATTGGTGCATTCTTTTCCCAGTTGGGGGGACAATTTCTTCCCACCAATGATTTGAAGTCCTTGTGCTCCATCCAGAACTATTCAAATCAAAATGGTTTCCTACCTTTGAGCCCAGACCAATCCCAGAGGAGGATAATAGGCCAATGATCAAACCCTGCCGCGAGGAGAACATAAGTCATTAACTCACCACCCACTGTGGTAAGATCCTCAGATACTAGGAATCAGTCCAACCGACTGGAACATGATGGTCTCCCCCTCTTCTATTATTCCATGTGAACTATCCATTCCCAGTTTCCAGGTCGGAAAGCTTACTGGATTCAATGAAGTCCTTGAAAGCTTCATTGGATGGTCCAAGCAAGCGTCTACCACCTTTCTTTTCTTCTAGGGAGGTGATCATATTGAAGTCCCCTCCAATCAGGCAGTTCTTTTCACCTATCCAGTTTTCCATCCATGATAGGGAGAGCATGAATGAGTTCTTTTGAAAATTGATGCTTGGGCTGTAAATTTTTGAAAGCACTCCCTTCGTTCCTGTCTCCGAGATTTCAAAGTCTGTTGAGAGCACAAACCTGGTGGCCCAGAAGTTCCCCAGGGTGATCTCCTTAGATTTCCAGAGGGTCGCTAACCCACCAGCAAAACCTCGAGCCTCAATGGCGACTGTTTGACGTCCTTTCCATACCTTGATTCCTATTTCCTGCATTTTCTCCATGCCGCATTTTGTTTCCTGGAGAAAAACAATATCTAGTTTCTGCATCATGGTCTTATTCTTTAGATTCTTAATCTTGCGTGGGTGATTCACCCCTCGTATGTTCCAGGTGATAATATTCATTGACTAACTCCTATTAGCTTCTGTGAAGGAAGCCCTGATAGTAGGATACTTCCCTGACTTTATGAGTTTGGTTCCTATCTCCGCAATCCTCAGCTTGTTCGATTTTCAGCCTCTCTTTTCACCTTCTTCTGGTAGTTTCCGTTTGTTCCCTTTCAAGGATTCTTTTGCGATACCTAAATAGGGCTTCGCTTTTGCTTTGAGAATCGCCTCCTACAGGAATGGAATGGGTTCCTTAATCCCCTCTTCTCAACTCAAGGAATGGGAAAATATTGGAGCTGGCCTAAATTGCGGCATCCTAATAAAAAATGGGCAACAACCGACAATGGAATGGGTTCCTTAATCCCCTCTTCTCAACTCAAGGAATGGGAAATAATCAACATTGGAATGGGATACAAAATCTCCATATTCAAATTGGCCTTGGGCGTTAACATTGGATCGTGCACCTATTAATTGGCATCCTCCCCAACATATCTCCCACTTGGTTGATGGAACCGAAGGTCAAATTCACAATCTCTTCAAGATTGCGTCCCTCAAAATCAAGGAAATTCGACGACGTCTGCAGCTTAGAACCCCCTGCCCAGCATGTGAAAATTCATTGCGCTGCAAACACCTGGCAGAATGGGCCTATTTCAATCACTTGGTTGATAACAATCCACAACCATTGCAACTTGGATCGTTCTGGGAAAAAAACTTGGCTTGCAGGTATTCAACGTTACAAGATGGATAATGGAAGCTCCCCAGGACTATGCCTCCCTGCATTGAAGTGCAAGTAGTGTAAGACGTCAATACAAGTAACCGAGGGAATTGGCTTGAACCAATACATCATTGCATTGGAAGTGTTACAGGGGAATGGTCTCAGTGAAAATGAGGGCCTCGTCAACAAAACAAGGAATGTGCGCCGACCCAAAGCCATGGAAATCAACAGAGGATGGGTTCTACAGGGTGGTGGCCAATTGATGAACCAGGCCAGCTTGCCAAATGGTTTCGAGCAAGAAACAAGGAAACTCTGGCGCCCATGGGAAACCAACAACCAGCTCCTCAGCAGCTCTGTGCATCCCGGCTCTCTGCAACAGTTGGGTGGAAACATTGGGGAAACTGTAGTTGGCAAACTTTGGAACGTGACAGAAGATAATTCAGGTGTGGTGAATCTCGACTCCCCCAGTGGACCAGAAAGTCCTCCCCCTAGTCTTCTCTCTCATCTGCAAGACATTGAAGCTCAGGTTGGAGTGCTGAGAGGAGAACAGAAAGACCTCAAGAAAACTATCTCTCATCTAGCTACTTTTGTTCAAATTGAAATCTCTGAGATAAGGAACAACAATAACAAAATGAAAGAGTACTTTGAAGGCATTGCTGGCAGGATGGAGACAATGCACAACTATCTCAAGATTATAGAAGCCAAGGTGGATTGTATTCGGACCAGCAAGAGCAATAGCCCGTTGGTCATACTGGGAATGGAGGATAATGTGAATCTGGCCTTAAGCAGTAAGAAAAAGCCCCGTCGCTCAACATAAAACTAAATTCTGGTTTTTTTTCTAGTTACTACTTACCTATTTGATATTTTGGTAAACAATTGTTTTAACAATCAGTGCTCTTCTCTTTTTAAGACATATATGTCTCTAAGTTTCCTGCGAAGTGTAAAGAATGGATTCAGGGTGCCCACTTCCCTCCTTTTGATGGGTATAGTCTTCCCATTTTTTGTATCAAATCTTCCCTTTTTAATATAAATCTTCTTACTCGTTTCTATAAAAAAAACCATATCATTCCACTTACACATATTTATAGTCAATAGAGCTTAGATTGGGTGGTTGGGAGCATTGGTTGTGATACTCCCCACCAAGTTAGCTCATGACGGCCCTTGACAATTTTGTAAAAGGATGATTGTTTTATGAGTCTTTTTTGCTTTTTTACTTCTAATTTTGACAGGGCATAATTTTTTTCCCTTTTGACTTCTAATATTGACGGCTTAATTTTTACATTTTTTTCTTCTAATATTGGTTGGCCTTAACTTTTTGCCATTTTTAACTTCTAATTTTGATTTGTAAAAGAAACACAACATTATGGACATGCTCCTTCATAATACTAATTTCTTCTAGTTTTGATTCAATTAGCATAACATATATTTAATTTTCATTAAAATATATGTATTTTTTTAAGCCCACATGTTTTTAATTTTTAGTTTTTATATTTTATTATTAAAATATGTCACATTACATCACATCCCATCACCACATCTCCCCCATATTGGTTTTATTATTTTATTATTAAAATATGTTGTGTTACATCACATCACATCACCATATCTCCCCCAAACTAAACTGTAGAGCACATGGTGCAACAACTTTCTATTAATGAAACAACATCTAAAAACATTGTAGCATAATAGCTAGAATAATAATAATTTATCTTTAAAAATTGATGTAACCTTTACATTAATTTGCAAAAATCCTATAACAAAATGTTGAAACTACATTTTTTTTTATTAATACCAAAATCTTAAAAGAAAACAACCCTAAAATACAAGATTTGTAACCTTAAAAAATGATCATTTATCATTACATTTTATTTTAACCTTTTTAATTTTCATATAATTTCCACTTTCAAACATGTTCTCCATTCATCTAATTTTAAGAAAGTATGGGTAGCACACATGGGGCTTCACAAGGTCAAATCTATGATGCCTTCACAAGGTCACATATTCATGAAGACTTGAAGCCACAAGAGGAGTTAGGGGAAAATGCAAGTGAGGATGAGTTTTAAGGGTTTTCTAAACACGGATGGTAAATGTTGATTCATGAAAACTTAGGGATGTTTCAAGCAAAATAAATGGTTTTTAATGTTTTTTTTCAAATATAATGTTCAATGATGGAATGGGAAAGTTATTATAGGTAAGGAAATTTAGGATCTTAAAATATTATTGTGTAAGGTTGTAATTTGTAAACTTTTTCAAGTTTTCTATTTTTAGTTTAATGAATTCTTTAGTGTTGGGATCACAATTTGTACACTTTTCTATTCTCACAAAATAACTCTAAACCATAGTACTTTGAATACTTCCAAAGATTATATATATATATATATATATATATATATATATATATATAAACTTGATTTGTTAAACCATGTGTTAATGCTCTAAATCTATGTGGTTTCCATTTTAGTTGGGTCCTCTTGTGACTCCATCAAAATGGATCCAAGAAATTAGTTTTTTCCGTTAGACAAATATTCAAAAATATCAACAAAACAATTAGAGCATTAAATTCACAAAATATTCACAAATATAGAATATATGTTGAGAATATGATCCATATTGTATCATTGTATCAAATATGTAATAATTCTAATGACTTAAGTCACAACTCAAAATTCAAATTTTTCAAAATTAATTTATGAGAAATCCAATCACATATGTCTCTTTCTTACTCTTATCTACCCATATTACCACTAGATTAATACATAACTAAACACATTTTGCATGCATAATATAGCTAAAAAAAGAAGTGAATACTAATTTCTTATCCCTAAAACCTTATAGTCCAGTTTCTTGTACCATTCTTTATTTTTCTATTATAATATTAATGTAGTTATTGCTAATTTTTTATTATAAGTAATGTAGTTATTATTTGTTAAAAATGAAATTTAACAATTAAATCATACTCATTTTCAAATATCAATAATATTTTTAAACTTGATCAAACTACAACAAATCTTTGAATTAATAGGTATAGTCCAATTCCTAATTAATTATAGGTTTGAAATTAAATGGAAAAACTACTATGTACACCATCGAATATAATAAGCCTAAAAAATAATTAGGTAAAGGGTTAAGAGTTAGCTTATGAAGAGTTCATAGTGCTATTAGAAAGATCAAGATGTATGATACATGTCCACTAAGTGGATAGCTTTACTAGTTAAATTTAAATATTTTTTTTCTTTTTTAATTGATATTTAAATTATGGAAGAATATAATTATTTTTGATATATTTAATAACAATATATTTTATTATAAAATTATATTTAATTAATTATTTTAAAATTTAAAATTTGATAAATAATTATAATTAAGTGAATCTTTACTTAAATTTAAAATTTAATATTATGATTTTAATATACAATCTTTATATAAGATATGGACATGATTCCTTTCACTTCTCTCTTTTATATATATATATATATATATATATATATATATATATTCTTATATTTTCAAGTTAAAATAGAATGATGATTGTTATACTTATCTTAATTCAATTAAACCTATCAGCTTACTTAGTGTAAGATGCAAGGCACTACTTTATATTTAATTTTAGAAAACAATAGTAGTATATAATGATATAATAAAATACTCTTATTATAATAATACCAAACTCTTGGTAGGTTTTTTTTGTGTTATATATATATATATATAAATATAAATTTTTTTTTGAGTTATTTATATATTTGAATTTTTCAATGTGTAATTTGAAGTGTTTAATGATTAAGATTATTTAGGGGTAGTGTATGTATATTTTTATAGATTTTATTTATATTTCTTATCTTATGTATAAGGAGGATTTATATATTAATTTGGTGTATGGTTATATTATGAGGGATAATATCTGATGGTTGTAAATTTTGCATTCTTTTTACTTAGTTTAAATTTTAATGAGATATAATTTTTTATAAAGTTTTTTAATGATTTAAGAAAACAATTATTAAAATGAAAAATTTTAAAATTAAAAATAAATTTTGAAATTTCATTCATTAGATATTTTTTATTAATGGAATATAAATTTATGAGAATGTGGCTTTATTTTTAAAGCATAAAAAATAAAACTATTTTTTATTGATGGAATATAAATTTATGACAGTGTGACTTAATTTTTAAAACATAAAAAATAAAACTATTTTTTTATTGATGGAATAGAAACTCATGAGAATGTGGGTTTATTTTTAAAACATAAAAATTAAAAAAAAAACATTTAATGTGGGATTTTTTATAAAGTTTCAACTGACAATTTCCACATGCTATTAATAATTATTGAATTTTGTTTTACTAAAAAAAATGATTATCACATTTTATGTGATGTTTCAATTTGATGTGACTAATTATATATATTTTTATTTAAATAATTACTAAGTTGAAGGACAAATTTTATAATAATAAAAACATATTATTATGTCCTGCATAGCAGGATATAAATGGATCGCCCGGACCCTATTATCACCTACCTAGTCTACCTAGTCTAGCTCGTACTCGAGTTCAATTTTTTTCTAGCTATATGGTTTTACATAGTTGCAATGTTTTAATTATTAAACTAAATTTTATAAAAATTATTTATTTCCAAGCTGATTCGTTCTGAAATGGTGACGTAAGTCTTGGAATCGGCATCCCAAGAGCCGGCGGCGTGATGCCATCAGCGTCTGCTCGTTTGTTTAATGCATGACAGGATGTTGAAGCCTCGTTTGTTTAATGCATGACAGGATGTTGAAGCCACGTTGTAGAGGGCGTTGAAGCCACGTTGAGTGGTGACGTAAGTCTTGAAATGGGGGCGGTGTGGGTCTGGTCGTTTGTTTAATGCATGGCAGGTTGACATGACAGGGAGCAGCAGGTTGAAGCCACGTTGAAGCCAACATTCGACGCATAAAGTCTTGAGCGGGTATGAAAGACACCTGCTAGCTCATAGCGTATTCTAGTTTGTGAGTATTGAAACGAATTGATAAGGTTTGGCTTGTGCCAGGGTGACAGTCCTCCCATGGTTTCATCTTGGTTGGGAGGAGGAGGTATTCGTCTGCGTTTGTTGCCTTGGTTCAGGTAGATTCAGGGTTTGTTAGCTGTTTGTGCACGGAGAGAGGAGCAGCAGCAGCAGAAGGAGAAGTCCAATGTCGGGGATCGTCTATTCGTCTGCGTTTGTTGCCTTAGTTCAGGTAGATTTAGGGTTTATTTATCTACGAACCTGTGCATATATGCTCATTGTCTGTTTGTATACGTGTATGCTTTGTTTACATGTTTTTAGTTTGGTATTCTATCTGAAAAGGCTTTGTCCCTGTGCATACATAGTGTTTTTTTCGTATGGCTATTTATGTAATATGTAATAAATTTGTTGTGGATAAATTCTGTGCTAAGGTCTCGGGGCCGAAGAAAAGGCTTACGTCTATGCTCATTGTTTACAAACCTGTGTATATATGCTCATTCTCTGTGTGTATACGTCTATGGTTTGTTTACATGTTTTTAGTTTCGTATTCTGTCTGAAAAGGCTTTGTCCCTGTGCACACATAGGTTTTCTTCGTATAGCTATTTGTGTAATAAGTTTGTTGTGGATAAATTGTTTGCTAAGGTCTCGGGGCCGAAGAAAAGGCTTACGTCTATGCTCATTCTCCACGAACCTGTGTATAAATGCTCATTTTCTGTGTGTATGCGTCTATGCTTTGTTTATAGGTTTTTAGTTTTGTATTGTGTCTCAAAATGCTTTGTCCCTGTGCATACATAGTTTGTTTTTTCGTATGGCTATTTATGTAACAACTTTGTTGTGGATAAATTCTCTGCTAAGGTCTCGGGGCCGGAGAGAATAGCAGAAATGGAGTTGCAAAGCTTTGAGTTCAGTGCGTGGTTTACTTAAGAGCGAGAAGGATGTCAGCATAAAGGAATGCCGCCAGTTTTGTAGCTTCCATGGACCGTTTTTAGGAGAAATTTACGAAGAACGATTTCTCGGTTTTGATTTTGAGTGCTTTCGTTCGGATTTGGGTTTGGGGTTTTCATTTCAGCTTGCTGTGGCATGTTTTCGTGCGGGTCAGGGATTGATTCGTGTGTCGGCAATTTCTTTGGAGGGTTATGTAGTTCGAGTGTATGCCGTCAGCGTCTGCTCGTTTGTTTAATGCATGACAGGATGTTGAAGCCACATTGTAGAGGGCGTTGAAGCCAGGTTGAGTGGTGACATAAGTCTTGAAATGGGGCCGGTGCGGGTCTGGTCATTTGTTTAATGCATGGCAAGTTGACATGATAGGGAGCAGCAGGTTGAAGCCATGTTGAAGCCAACATTCGAGGCATAAAGTCTTGAGCGGGTATGAAAGACACCTGCTAGCTCATAGCGTATTTTAGTTTGTGAGTATTGAAACGAATTGATAAGGTTTGGCTTGTGCCAGGGTGACGGTCCTCCCATGGTTTCATCTTGGTTGGGCGAAGGAGAAGTCCAAGGTCGGGGATCGCGTATTCGTCTGCGTTTGTTGCCTTGGTTCAGGTAGATTCAGGGTTTGTTAGCTGTTCATGCACGGAGAGAGGAGAAGCAGCAGCAGAAGGAGAAGTCCAACGTCGCGGCTCATCTATTCGTCTGCGTTTGTTGCCTTAGTTCAGGTAGATTCAGGGTTTATTTATCTACGAACCTATGCATATATGCTCATTGTCTGTGTGTATACGTCTATGCTTTGTTTACATGTTTTTAGTTTTGTATTCTGTCTGAAAAGGCTTTGTCCCTGTGCATACATAGGTTTTTTCCTATGGCTATTTTTTGTAATAACTTTGTTGTGAATAAATTCCGTGCTAAGGTCTCGGGGCCGAAGAAAAGGCTTACGTCTATGCTCATTGTTTACGAACCTGTGTATATATGCTCATTCTCTGTGTGTATACGTCTATGGTTTGTTTATATGTTTTTAGTTTCGTGTTCTCGTATGGCTATTTATGTAATAACTTTGTTGTGGATAAATTCTCTGCTAAGGTCTCGGGGCCGAAGAGAATAGCAGAAATGGAGTTACAAACCTTTGAGTTCAGTGCGCGGTTTACGTAAGAGCGAGAAGGATGTCAACATAAAAGAATGCCGCCGGTTTTGTAGCTTCCATGAACCGTTTTTAGGAGAAATTTACGAAGAACGATTTCTCGGTTTTGATTTTGAGTGCTTTCGTTCGGATTTGGGTTTGGGGTTTTGATTTCAACTTGCTGTGGCGTGTTTTCGTGCGGGTCAGGGGTTGATTCGTGTGTCGGCAATTTCTTTGGAGGGTTATGTAGTTCGAGTGTACTTGTGGAGCCTGGAATATAATGGAGAGTTATACACTGTGCCTTTGAGCTTGTTTATGATGGCAGGTTGGGTGGCTTCCTTAGCATTAAGCTAAAGCATATTAAATTTTTTTGCAGGCACTCAATGATTACATGAATTATGGATTCGAACCTGGATATCTTAGCATGATCTCGCTTAACCATAAGTTATGCTTCCACGTCACATTGTAACTATGTGTATCGTTGATGTTGTCCATCGTGGAGCTTATGTTTACGATGATCATTAATATAGCGAACTACCTGGTTGATAACTGATATTTAAACTTTCTTTATTTAAAATAATTTTCACTAGAATATTCAAACAAAAATACCGATTCTCTTCCTTAGTTAAACCAAAAAAATCAAAGGCATATATCATTTAAAATAACTGCAAAATATCTTTAAATAAAAACGTGTAATAATTGTTATTCTGTAATATTTTTCCAGATATTTTTTTACATAATTCAAGAAACGGAAAAGAGCTTTAAAAAATTATTAATTTGGAAGTCACTTATAGTTTATATTTTAAAATTTTAAAGTGTAAAAAATTCCTTAATTATAACCTTATTGAAAGATGGGGTTGTGGAGCATTTTTTGGAAATGGTTATTAGATTGGACTTCACCATAATCAAAAGTCTAATAGATTCATTAGTTCAATAGCTTTATCGGAACATGGGATTATGTTATAGACTTTAGCTGCAACTTAATCGAAGTATGGGATTGTTAGGATGAGATAAAGTATGTTGCATTGAATATTTAATTTAGTTTAATGTAATGTTTAAATTTCATAACAATGCGTAGCAGAATATAAATGGATCGCTCGGACCCTATTATCACCTATCTAGTCTACCTAGTCTAGCTCGTACTCGAGTTCAATTTTTTTTTACCTATATGGTTTTACATAGTTGCAATGTTTTTTTTATTAAACTAAATTTTATAAAAATTATTTATTTCAAAGCTCATTCGCTCTGAAATGGTGACATAAGTCTTGGAATCGGCACACCAAGAGCCGGCGGTGCGATGCCGTCAGCGTCTGCTCATTTGTTTAATGCATGACAGGATGTTGAAGCCACGTTGTAGAGGGCGTTGAAGCCACGTTGACTGGTGACGTAGGTCTTGAAATGGGGACGTTGTGCGTCTGGTCATTTGTTTAATGCATGGCAGGTTGACATGACAGGGAGCAGCAGGTTATGCTTCCACGTCACATTGTAACTACGTGTATCGCTGATATTGTCCATCGTGGAGCTTATGGTTACGATGATCATTAATATAGCAAACTACCTGGTTGATAACTCAATGCGTATGAAAAAGTTCGTAGTTCATGGGTCTTAATATCCATTTAAATACATTGTACTTCAACCTCGGTAGATGTAATGAGGGTTTTGTCGTTGGAGAAGGCTCTCAAGACTCATCATTTTCATTTTGTTCCCTGAAGGTTTCGCTTTGCAACCCTTGGAGGTTGTGAGCAGGTCTGGAATTTCAAATTTATTTTGCATGTCAAACGGAAATTTGACGACGATCTTGTATTTTCCGCGGCTTTCAGTTTACGTTTTATACAAATTTAAAGGGTGTCAAATTAATAGACCATAAAATTAATAAAAAAAATAGCCTAAAACCCTAGCGGCCATTGGACTTTTATCCCATGTTCTCTGTGCAAGCTTTATGTATACATAGCCAAACCTAAAAAGCATGCAAATATTATGTAAACTTCCACTGATCTGAGTATAAACTTTTGATGTTTTTAAAGTCGGAGCATGGTTGATTTCCACATATATATCATTTTAGGGATTTTTTGTGCGGGTCAGGGGTTGATTCGTGTGTCGGCAATTTCTTTGGAGAGTTATGTAGTTCAAGTGTACTTGTGGAGCCTGGAATATGATGGAGAGTTATACACTGTGCCTTTGAGCTTGTCTATGATGACACGTTGGGTGGCTTGCTTAGCATTAAGCTAAAGCATATTAATTTTTTTTGCAGGTACTCAATGATTACATAAGTTATGGATTCGAACCTGGATATCTTAGCATGATCTCGCTTAACCATAAGTTATGCTTCCACGTCGCATTGTAATTGCATGTATTGTTGATATTGTCCATCGTAGAGCTTATGTTTACGATGATCATTAATATAGCCAGCTAGCTGGTTGACAACTCAATGCGTATGAAAAAGTTGCTAGTTCATGGGTCTTAATATCCATTTAAATACATTGTACTTCAACCTCGGTAGATGCAATGAGGGTTTTGTCCTTGGAGAAGCCTCTCAAGACTCATCATTTTCGTTTTGTTGCCTGAAGGTTTCGCTTTGCAACCCCTTGGAGGTTGTGAACAGGGCTGGAAATTCAAATTTATTTTGCGTGTCAAACGGAAATTTGACGACAGTCTTGTATTTTTTGTCCGTTTCAATTTACGTTTTATACAAATTTAAATAGTGTCAAATTAATATACCATAAAATTAATAAAAAATAGGCTAAAACCCTATCGACCATTGGACTTTTATTGCATGTTCTCTGTCGAAGCTTTATGTATACATAGCCAAACCTAAAAAGCATCCAAATATTATGTAAACTTCCACTGATCTGAGTGTAAACTTTTCATATTTTTAAAGCCAGAGTATGGTTGATTTTCAGAGATATATCATTTTAGGGATTTTGTCATACGTAATTCACTAATGATCGAATTGATGAACTTTCACCAATGAACTTAGAGAGGACAAACTAACAAAACGCAGTAATTTTATAAAAATTAAATTAAATGAAAGTCTTGAGGAGATGAGAGGTACCTCGACAATCGCTGTCGTGGATTTTCACCATTCTTTTAACAATTGTTTTGTTAGAGTCCATTATTGTCCTCCACTGTTCTATTACTTCAGCTCATCTATCTTGCAATGTATCCATAGTTTCAGTATATACATAATTCAATATTGTTTTTTGTTGTTCTATTTTAAGGTTTTGAAATTTGATTCTATCTCATAAATTTACCAAAATATTCTTAGCAAATAACAATGTTGTTTGGTTTGGACTTCTCAAAGGAATTTCTAGTTTGGAGATGTCCTCTATAGATTTAACAGACAGGGAGAGCAAGATTGAAATGTTGACTCTCTTTGTTGAAGCAAGAGCAACATTGCTCTAAATTGCAAACACTAACTTGAAGGAAGAAGAGGCATCTTCGTTGCGTCAGGCAGCCATTGATATGCAGCAAAATGCTTCTTTCACACATTGATATGCACCAAAATGCTTCTTTCACAAGTCTAGGATTTTTTCTTGATTCATGCATAAGATTACTATTAGTAGCATTTTTTACTTTTGTGTGCCTGTTGGTTTTATGCATTATGCATTTTGTCTATGTTATTATCATTATCTTGTGGCCAGAATAGAACTATGTTTGTGTGTTAATTTCATAGCAGTATCTGATTTCGTTTTCTTTTTTGCAAGGCCTCTCTAAGTGGAAGGAAAAACAGCCCGTCGTGCTGCTCTATGTTTGTCTATATGCTAGCGTTTTTTGTGCTTACTGTTCTTCCCTGCTATGTTGTTTCTACACGTTTGGATGTCAATGCACCTGCCAAATTCAAGTGCATGTCAATTATTGTTGTGCATTCACCTTTGTAGCTGCTATCGTGTTGGTGCATGGAATCGGTCACTGCAAGTCTGTTTGCTTGAATTGTCTTGTCAAACGGTGATCGCCACTTATTAAAATTTATGGCGTGGGCCTTAACCCTATAAACGTCAAATCAACGGTTTGAAATTGTTAATGGACGCAGCTGTTGACCTGCCAGCATTTTTTTTACTGTCAAATAGGTTTAAGAACTGAAAAATTTTCGGCCTAAAAACGTTCTTTAGGCCGTCAAATTCCAGACCTGGTTGCGAGCAATGCTAGAGCATTTTTCAGGTTGTCTCTAACAATGAGGTTTTAATTAGTGTATCATTGCCAAGTTACAATCATACTCATGCTATTATTATTATTATTATATCCTGCGTGGCAGGAAATATATGGATCGCTCGTACCCTATTAATTAATCTACTTAATTTTCCTTGCACTTGAGTTTAATTTTTTTTTATCTATATGGTTTTACATAGTTATAACCTGTTTTTTATTAAACTAAATTTTATAAAAAATGATTTATGTCAAACGTCATTCGCTGTGAAATGATGGCGTGAGTCTTGAAATAGGCACCCCAAGAGCCGGTGGTGCGATGCTGTCAGGGTCTGCTCATTTGTTTAATGCATCATAGAACTTGCACCAATTGACATGACAGTGAACAGGGCATTGAAGCCACTTTGAATACACACGTTGAAGCCAACATTCAAGTCATAAAATCTTGATCGGCTACGAAAGATAGCTGCTGCGCCACTTGGTGAGTCAGTTTTATGGTTTCATAGCATATTTTATTTTGTGAATTTTCAAACGAATTCATAAGGTTTGGCTTGTGTCAGGGTATTGGTGCTCGCATGGTTTCATCTCAGTTGGGCGAAGAACACAAAACAAAACACACAGACACAGAGAGAGGAGCAGCAGCAGCAGTAGCAGAAGGAGAAGTCCAAGGTCAGGGATCGCCTATTCCTTTGCCTTTGTTGCCTTAGTTCACATAGATTCAAGGTTTATTTATCTACGAACTTGTGTATATATGCTCATTGTCTGTATGTATACGTCTATGCTTTGTTTACATGTTTTTAGTTTCGTATTCTGTGTGAAAAGGCTTTGTCCCTGTGCATACATGGTTCTTTTTCGTATGGCTATTTATGTCATAACTTTGTTGTGGATAAATTCTGTGCCAAGGTCTTGGGCCCTGTACATATATTTACATTGCAAGGATCAACTTATTTACATTTATTTATTTGTAAATGATTCTCATGTGTTTGACTTGTTATTAATGATTTGTCACCTTATGACCTTGTGCTCGAGTGGTCTGCTATATAAACGAAAAATACAATGTATTTCAACCATCACTTACATTCCCATATTATGGGACAATTGTTAGTACATTCATTTGTTCCTACTTATTCCAAATCAAGCGTCAAGTCAAAAACTCCTACAAGCATACCTGCTTTATACATTATATAGTCTGTTATATCCACTTGAGATAAGATTATAATGCAAATATCACAATAGTAGTGCTAGCATCAATTTCCCGATTTATTTGACATCTTATGTGCAAGTTGTCGGACGTCCAATTTTGGTTTTAAGCGCCATGTTGCTGCATATTTTTATGCAGGATCGTGATCCCGAGGAGTATTGTTAATTTGGCAGATCATCTTGCTTGAGCTCCCTCTCTTGCCACACATGTGGAGGCATGGTTATATTAACTTGGCATAGTGACACACATGTTGGGTCACTTTGCTAATCCTTTACTTTGCGTCTGGTTCTATTGCACATATGTTCATGCATTTTTCCATTTGAAGGAGATGTTAAGCATTGCTTCTGCTATTCTAGGAGGGGTTGTTTTTATTGGTTGTAGTTTAGTAATTGGTTGAAAGCATTGACTTCACTCGACTTTCCTAGTCTTGTTGGGTTCAGATTGGCCGATGACTAACGAACAAGATAATTTTACATAGTTGCTATGTATCTTCTTATCTACAACAGGTAACAAACCCTGAATCTACCTGAACAAAGGCAACAAACGTAGACGAATACGCGATCCGCGACCTTGGACTTCTCCTTCGCCCAACCAAGATGAAAGAATGGGAGCACCGTCACCCTGGCACAAGCCAAACCTTATCAATTCGTTTCAATACTCATAAACTAGAATACGTTATGAGCTAACAGGTGTCTTTCATACCCGCTCAAGACTTTATGCCTCGAATGTTGGCTTCAACGTGGCTTCAACCACCTGCTCTCTGTCATGTCAACCTGCGATGCATTAAACAAATGACCAGACCCGCAACGCCCCCATTTCAAGAGTTACGTCACCACTCAAGGTGGCTTGAACGCCCTCTACAACGTGGCTTCAACATCCTGTCATGCATTAAACAAATGAACAGACGCTGACGACATTGCACCGCCGGCTCTTGGCCTGCCGATTCCAAGACTTACGTCACCATTTCAGAGCGAATGAGCTTTGATGTAGAATGATTCATCCATATTAAGTAGGCAATGTAATGACTTGCCTTTGATTCTCTTTGTTATAGGTCACTAGTGAATTGATATTGTAAGTGTAGTATGTCAAAGGCAAGTTAGTCTATGTAACTATATTAATAGAGATAGGTGTGTTTGGCTAGGATCTAGGGGATTCCCAGCAAGTTCACCAAACTTGCATTAAGAAGAAGCTGAACTTATTGATTTTCCTGCTGGTGAACATACATCTAGGTTGTTGGGAGTCCTCATCAAGGAATATAGTATGTATGTTGTGAATTGTCTCATAAATAACTGATATGTAACCAATGTAAGCTATAAGTGATTTTTTAACCTTATGTATTATGTGTAATTATTCATATAGGGGAGATTGTTTTACATGGCTTTCGCTATAATTATCTAGTGTTGGTGCAACCGGAAGATAGAGAAGAGTGTAATCTCCATAGCAATAACCATACCTAAGCTATCGTAATAAGCAATGCTTATCACGATCATATTAAACATATACGTTGTTCATACTATTAGACATTAGTTGCTTGTATTGATTATTATGATTCCCAGCTTAAGAATAGTATAAGAATTATTAATAACCTGTGCAATTGATTATGGACAAACACATAGGGTTATGCTGATGGGTTAAGCTCAGCATGACATATAAGCTTATCACATTGTTATTATATGGAAGCTAAGAAGGAATACCATACCTTATAATAGGTAACTAGCATATGTGATGTCACGTAAATCACGTGGATCTACATGTATGTAATTCCATAACCTTAGATATGTGTACAATGTTAATGAATGGTAGGACCAAATCTTTATGCTAATATATGAGATTGAGCTTATGTTTATCATCATATCTGCTTAAGATATATGTACAAGGTTATGTAGAATGATTCATCGACATTAAATAGGCAATGTAATGCGTTCGGTTTGATTCCCTTTGTTATAGGTCACCAATGAATCTAATATTGCATTGAATCTAATGAATCCCCCCGAGTAGGATAGGAAATCAAGTGTGTAGTGATGTGTGATGAGAAACATTATATCCATATTTCTTGATAAAGTGACTTCGACCTTTTAAGCGCTGAAACCTTTCACTCTAACCAGAACCGTAGCTGGATAGTTTCCTACAAAAATCCATCTTGGTGCTTGTAAGATAACAAACTCAAATATAGTTTCAAAAAAAAAAACTGAACACATAGACATAGAATTTTCTTGTTTTCTAATTGGCATTTTTTTGCATTGATAGCAAATCTTGGATATTTAATAATTTCAACTTAGCAATTAACATCCCGTTTTTTTTCTATTCTACTAAGAGGGAAAAATACACTTCATTTGAAAAAGTTTGTCGTCAATATGTTCCTTCATTTGCTTTGCTTATTTGCAATGACAAGAACAATTTACAATGTTTACAACATCATGGCTTGAAAAAATTCCATACCCTTTTCTTATTTTCTTTTCCTTAGGTTCTGTTTCTCTTCACTTGCCTGCAGGTTTTCCTATACAAACGACCAGAGACATAGAAAAAAGAACAACAAAAAAGGCAAGAAATATATGCTATTGCAAATGTTTTTATAGGCAATATGCGAAAAGACAAAAGTAAAAGCAATTATGTTTTAAGGGGAGATGGTCTTGGGATCAAAGATTCTAACTGGCAACAAATTGATCACGCTTTGGCTACAAGCAATCTGTTTCGACTAGACAATTTTCACTATGAGCCAGGAAATTGCCTGTTTGACGCACTTGCAGTATTATTGCATTTCCGATATACATCGATAGAGATAAGGGAAGGAATTGTGAATCATTTTCGTGTTTGTCTAGATCAGAAAGATCCCTCTGCATTGTTATCAATGCGCACAGAATTGACAGTTGACTATTTGCTAAAATTGCATAACATAGGAAATGTCAACGAATATCTCAATTGCATGTCGCAATCTGCTTTGCAGCCAGATGATCAAAGTGTATATGGACTATGGGGTGATATATTTTGCATCAAGTGGTTTTCAAAATGGTTGAACGTTCCAGTCGCTGTTTGGTCATTAACAAAAGAAACAAAATACCTTCATTTCAACTATGGGGAATTTGAATATTGCTACAATATATTGTTCCATGACCACACACCAGCTTCTGGCCACTTCGAACCGTTGTTGTCATATAAAACAATGCAAGCCAATAGAAAAGCCGTTGATATGCTTCCTCATAGCTCAAATGTAAATTAATGTCTATATAACGAAGTTGAAATGTCATATCGACTTCCTGGCAATTGTCATGACTCCTTGTTTGAATCAATTTCCAAATTAACACTCTTTACTGATGGACAAAGTGTTACAAAAGCAGTTGCGCAAAGCTTCTATAATTCTATTGCTTCAAACGATATTAGAGCAATAAAATGCTTGGACATATATCTTGATAAAAACACATTAGCAGATACATCTCTTGTTTTTGGATGGGAAACCTATATTATGCATTTGGCAGAGCCATATATCATTGGTCATATAGAAGGAGATCAATTTGCTCTCCAATGGTTATGTGAGCTACTAGGCACTAACATACATCTATGGAGCAATAATTTGCAAGAAAATATTGCAATATTCTATGCAACAAATAGATCGTCAAAAGTTCTATGCCTAATGCAACATGTAATAGATAAAATGCATTCGCATTTCCAACCTTTGTTACAAGAACATTGTGGAAATAAAATGCCGTTTCCGCTCAATTGCAAGAGAAATAATTCTACTGCAATTGCAATGGATAATTCTGAAAAGAACAAACAGACAATAGGAAAAGAAAACATTGCAGACAAGAACATTGACAAGGGATCCTTGAACAAACCAATATACATAAATGCAATTAAAGTAAAGAGGCAAAAACAAAAGATAGGAAACATAGAACAAAAAAACTCTTGCATAGCTGAGCAATTTTCAAAAAGCAAAACCAGCATGCAAACATGCATTGATGACAATACACAATAAAACTTGCGCTTGTTGAAACACAATATGCGTAGACAAGGAATGGACATTCGTCAAAAGCAAAAGGAATGTACAAAGGCAAAGAAAGCAGTTGTTAGATACTTAAAAGTTATTCAAGACACACCTATTCATGCATGTTCTGTGTGTAAACAACTGCATTTTAAAAAAGACATTTTTTGTGTGAACAGCTCAATTAAATTAGCTTTTCAAGCTCTAGCAAATACAGAAGATGTGTCATGTGCAATGCTACTTGTTCAAATTTGTATACCTTGCAAGAAATCAATTGCTAATGGGAAATTTCCTATGTTTACATCGCCTACACGAATCCGCCGCAATAACATATTGCCATCTGTAACTATACTGACTCCTTTGGAAGAACGATTGGTGTCACCAAGAATAGCATTTGCACAGATAAGACAACTTGGTTATAAAAGAGCGCAAATTGGAATAACTGGCTCAATTATCAATGTCCCTGCAGACTTGGATAGAGTTCAAACAGCATTGCCTAGAAGTCTAGATGACAATTTGACAGTTGCAGTTATGCTAAAGCGAAAATTGGAATACAAAAACGCATATCTATTTGGAAATATTCGGCCAAAGATCATTATGACTGTGCTGAGTGATTTATGCAAAACCGAACTTTATAAAATTGAAGGCATTGTAATCGATACTAGTTGGGAAAAAATATTTAGTGAAACAGCCAAACAACAGTCAAATACTCAAGAAACAACGGAACAAACAGATGATGATGAAAATGAAATAAACATAGAACCAATATCAGAAACATTGATACATGGATATGGAGAAACACATCTAATAGATGACTTCGACAACAAAATCATAGAAATTGCACCTTCCGAGAACTTTCGACCATTGAGCATTTTCCAAGACAAATACTCTGAAGAGCTAAATTTTCCTACACTTTTCTACGGATTTAGTCGACCAAATGAAATTTTCGATCGCTTCTCTTATCAACAAGTATCACAGTGGGAGCTACAACATGAAAGTACAGACTTTGAAACACATTGCACGAATATTTTCTTTAAAGCAATTAAAGTCATAATAAAACAAGTAAAAAACACTGCTTGGATATCAATTCGCATGGGAGAGTTAAAGGACAAAAAAATATTGGCAAGAGATGTCAAGTCAAAAGACAATCTTGTAAAAATACTCCAATCTCCGATTGGGTATCGTACGTTGAAAGCAATTAGAACATCACCTGACTACTTTGAAAATATGAAAAAGATCTATTTGCAATGATTCGACAGCTTGGTCCTCCTACGTTCTTTTTAACCTTTACAAGTGCTGAACACCTTTGGGCACCTTTATGCAATGCGTTGAAACAAATTGAGGAAAAACATTTGTCAAACTTACAAAACAATGCATTGGAAGAAAATATTGATACGTTAATAAGCAGACACCCAGTGATTTGTACTCGCTACTATAGACACAAAATAGCAGCACTAAAGTCTCTTATGTTAAAAAACAATACATTGTTTGGAAAAATACAAGATTTTTTTTTTACGACCGAATTTCAACAAAGAGGAAATGAGCATGAACATGCACTAATTTGGATTCAAAATGCACCTGTGTATGGAAAAAATTCAAACGAGGAGATTATTAGTTTTGTTGATTGCTATATATCCACAGACTCATTTTTACTTGATCAAAATCTTATTCAAATTCAAACACATCGTCACACAAAAACATGTAGAAAACATCGACATTCCACGTGTAGATTCAATTTCCCATTGCCTCCTATGGATAGGACCATCATTCTAGAGCCACTAGAAAATGCTCCAGATGATCTCATTCAAAGAGCAAAAAAAAGTATTTGTTCTTATTGAACATAAGGAATATTCTAAAAACATGTCATTTGCACAATTACTCCTAGAGCTAGAACTAACCAGAGATGAATACATTTTGCTACTACGGTCTTTGCTTTCTCGGTCTACCTTGATACTAAAAAGAGATCCTGCTGACATTTGGATCAATTCATTTGCAAAAGCGATACCAGAGTTATGGCAGGCAAATACAGATGCACAATATATCTTAGATGCTTATGCTACAGCAACATATGTAAGCTCTTACATCACCAAATTTGATAGATCGATGACAAATGCTTTCAAAAAGATCAAAGAACAATGTCTTCTTGAGAATGATGGAAAGATCGAAACGATACGTAAGCTTGGAAATGCGCTTCTGAACATGTAACAAATGTCTACTAGACAAGCAGTACATGTCATATTGTCGTTATCTCTACATTCATCCTCCAGGAAGACTATTTTCATTAACACTGCTCCGGACGACAAAAAAATAGTTGTCTTGAAAAAACCATCACTTTTGGAAAAAGAACCAGATGACTATGACGACATTATTTGCCCATCAATTTTGGACAAATACATTGCACGTCCTGTTGAGCTTGAAAACATCTCCTTGGCAGAATATGCATCTTTCTATTCTTGTATCCATTCAATTACAAGAAAAAGAAATAGACTATGTATCATACGATTTATTCGCTATAACAAACAAAAAGACCCTGAGAATTTCTTTAGAGAAAAGATCATCCTCTTTATGCCGCATAGAGACAACTGCAACCTACTAAAAAGCAATTTCAAAACATGGTCTGATGCATATGTTGCATTCAAAGAACAAATAGACATTGTTGAACAAAACTTTATGGCACCAACAACGACAAAGTGGGGTGACCTTGATAATGCCGTTGAAACAATTGAATTGCAAGACACAACTATTGCTCCTTTGACAACAGACAAAACAACAACTACTTCTGCATTTGAACAATATGACATTCAACATGATCTAATCCGAAAAACTATGTCCAATGGATCAAAAGCTGAAAGTGGGTGCATCTTGACAGAAAAGCCATTTCTATTGAACATGCATGAATACCATGCAATTCGAAGAAAGCTAAATACTGAACAACAATCAATTGTGAAAGAAATTATTGCAAGGAAAAAAAACAATCCACTGACTCCAATTCGCTTGTTCCTGATAGGAGGGGCAGGAACAGGTAAAACTTACACCGCAAAAGCAATCTATGATGGTATTTTGCATTACTATGACAAGGAAATTGGTAGTGATCCTTTAAAGAAAAAGGGTCTTATAGTTGCATTTACTGGAAAAGCAGCATATAATGCAGGTGGCATTACAGTCCACTCTGCTCTCAGACTGCCACTAAGTTCAAACATGCTTCCTCTAAATTCAAACACCCTAGATCTTTTGAAAAAAGATTGTGAACAACTTCGAGTATTGTTGATAGATGAAGTCTCTTTAATAGGGTCTCGAATGCTATACAACATTGACAAACGACTACGTGAAATCATGCACACACCAACAAAAGCATTTGGAAACCTTGATGTCATATTCTGTGGTGATTTGTGTCAAGCACAACCTGTTCAGGATTGTTGGATTTTTGAACAACCAAGATTCCAACAACAAACATTTCCTTACACATTTTGGTACGATGCCATAAAATTCTATGAACTTACAACAGTTGTACGTCAAAGAAATCAAAAATTCATATCAATTTTGAATAGAATTAGAACATGCTCTCAAACACTGGATGACATAGATTACTTAAACCAACATTGCTACAAACAACCACCAGTAGATGCAACGTTTCCTTATCTTTTCTATAGTAATAAGGATGTTCAACAACATAACTCAAAAATGTTATCAGCTATGCAAACAGAAACATTCACACTAGTAGCACATGATAGCAAAATTGAGTCAATTGAAAAAAATGACCATAGACAAAAGACATTGCGACTTCCCTCTATGATAGTAGTAAAAAAGGATATGCTTATTGAACTAGTTGGAGGCAACTACTCAATTGAGGATGGCTTGGTCAATGGTGCAGAAGGTGTGTTTAAACACTATACACAAACAAGCCATGATATTGTTTGGATTGAGTTTGCAGATCCAAAAGTTGGAGACAAGCAATGTGCTACTATGCAACATCTTTATACACCTGTCGTAAAGTCCAGTTGAACACCAATCAAAAGAATTGTGATACAAACAACACTTGAAAATAAAATGAATGTTATGCGAGCACAATTCCCAATTCAGTTAGCATGTGCAAGGACAATCCATAGAGCACAAGGATTGACAATGAACAAATTGGCATTTGACCCAAAAGGAATTAAGAGACATGGCCTTATTTACACTGCGCTGTCACGTGTCAGAAATATTGATTGTCTTTATCTTTTAAACAAGTTAGAACAAAGAAATTTTATAACTTGTCCAAAAGTCATGACTGAAATAAATAGATTAAAAACACATGCGAGTTTGCAATTTGAATACGGTCTGCATTCAATGCCAGATGTTAGGCAATTACTCATTTCATCATTGAACACACGCAGCTTGCTTTTGCACTATGACGATGTTCTAAATGATCATGAACTTATGCAAGCAGACATTTTATGTTTGCAAGAAACTCACATGCACACACTTGCCAAAGAAACAACAATGATAGAAAAATACAATTTCTTTTCAGCATTTTCAATGCATGGAATCCTTACATTGATTAAAAAACACATTGCCATCATCGATTTTAAAAACTATACAAGAAACTCCACCGAAGCAATTTGCATAGATCTTGAATTAGGGTACAATGTATTGAAAGTAGTGAACATTTACAATAGACCATGTGGTGTGCTTGATGATCTCTTTCATATACTGAGTTGCATTTTGTCAACTTGCACACCAACTACTCAAATCCTAGTAGCTGGTGACCTGAAGATTGACATGTTGCAACAAACAACATCGAAAAGGAAATTGCAAATGTTTATGCAAATGAAAGGCTTGACACTGAAAACAACAAAAGCAACAACAAACACCGGTTCAATGCTTGATCACTTCTGGACAAATTTGAAACACAGAAATATTGTTTTCAATATTTCAGATGCTTATTGGACTGATCACTATTCAACTTTCTTATCGATCCTTTGATAAAAAAGTGTAGTCTATTCAATTTTGCATTATCTAATTTTATTGTCTTGCTATCTATGGACGGATCCATGATAGCATATTTGCATGAAATCAAAAGCAGGTACTTTTTTTTCTTCTGCAACTTTCATGCACTTTAAACTATAGCAATTTGATTTTTGCCTACTCACACTAAGCTAGGTTTAAATTAGCTTTGGGCATTTGCAACATTGATGTCATAGCTATGAGTTTAAATTTTGTCAAACTTTCTCATATTCTTATAATCTATTTCGTGATGTCAACTTCTGCTTTTTTTTATTGTCGGAAGTTGTTTACATTTTATTTTGTTCACAGTTCAGATCTAAAAAATAGCAATTATGCCATAACATATGTAGACACTCTTTACAAAAAGTATTCACCTGCTGTCTCCATTTTATAAAAATGCAGACCATACATAAGCTACATAAAATGTTTTAATAACAAATTCTTATGTTCAAGATAATTGTACATGAAAATTTGTTCAATATTTGGCTGTAAATAACATAGTTTTCAGCACTTGTTTAATTGAAATTCTTAACATTACATAGACTTTGCGCTATGCAAATGTTAAAAATCCAGTCAAAGAATTATAGACATTTGTTTTCTTTTGCTTTTCTTCTTTTCATGCTATTTGTTTGTTGTCATATTTTCTATCTATTATAAATCTCTTCTACTTTTTACACTAATTAGCAATCTCAGCTACAGCTGATTTGCTTAATACTTTTCGCATGCACAGCTTTTGAAACTGAAATCGAAAATTGAAAAATAATGGAAAATAGTTCATTGCCCATGCACAACACAGCAAAAACAACATCAGCACCAAACAACCCGACAATGGGAGCAGTGTCAACTCCTGAAAGTGCAAAAAGGTATGCAATTATTTTCGTCCTGATTGCTTTTTACATCATTTTTAACACTTGAAACTTCCTCGTTTTCTTTTACAATTTTCTAGAACAGAAAACAATAGAATATAACTATTGCATTGACAAATATTTTCTCAAGCTTGATTTAAGTTTCAACATTCCTGTTATTGATTGCTGATAATTTCTTTCTTCGGCTTTTTCTCTAACCATAACAATAGCAGGTTCAGACAAACACCTCCAGAAGCAGCTACTATTATAGAGCTATGCACAACAACACCAAAAATTGTTTTCGAAGGAAACATCTTGGCCGTATATGGGCCCGCACAGAACAAAATACAAAGTTCTCCTGTAAAGGCACAAATACTGCATGCAGACTTTGTTGATAGAGATGGGCTAATGACAATCACTGCTGGAATAAGTGACAGCTTGATCAAACGTTTTGGAAGCTATTTCTCAACCAGCAAAAGTCTAAGAATCACTCGATTTGGGCTAAAAAAAAAAGGCCAGTATGACAGAGGCGATGCCAAGTACTCAATAGTCATATTCCCACATACAATAATTGAGACAATTGATCAAGTTTGCAAAATCAGAAAGCTAGCTCCAAATATGACAATTGGTGATCTGTTGTCATCCAATGACTCCTACTCTGTTGGCTCTGTTGCAGCAATTGTTGTTGCATGTGAATACAACAACAAGCAGTTTGACTTGTATATCAAAGACGGTGGAACGGCAAATGACCATGCAACAATAAATATGCTTACTTGCATAGCTAGTGTTCTTTTGGAATTGCTGTTTTTTAAACGCAAATAAAATTTTCACTTTTTTATATAAACAAAAAGATAGGAAAAAAACAAACACAACTAGCTTTAACGATTTCTAATTACAATCTATGCTTATTAACTGTTGTCTTCTACTATTGCAGCTACAGCTCAATGAAGGCTACAAAGAACTGTTCTTGCAAATTCAAGAACAACTTGCATCTGATAATCCTCCATTCTATCTGTTTAAAAACATTGTTCGAAATAACACGAAAACAAGACACATGCTCCGGACCTGTGCAGCTACTTTTATTGACCCTCTTAATGATGATTATGCAATTCAAAATTTGTTGCCAATTATTGACTCAAAGACACAGGTCTGTTGAGAAATTGCTTCTTTCCCAAACACAATGTAGTTTGCTGCAAACTAGTTTTAGTGCTTAAGACCTTTCGTCGTTTTTTTTTCTCTTGTTCATTGTCTAAGTCCATTGCCTTTGTTATGTATAATAGACTTTCTGATGACCAAGAATATTTAAACATCTCACATGCATGCCGCAGAAAACCAAATTGCCAAAAATAACTTGATAAAAGTTTCTCAAAATCTCATCAAACTGATTCTCAAACAAGCTTTAATCACTGGAAAAGTCTGAATGTGCTTGTATTGGCATCAACATTGGGTAGTCTAGCTAAATATTACCCCTTGATTTGTGCAAAGAAATATGGGGTTAATATTTCATAGCTAGACCTTTCCCAATTGGTAAACCCTGTCATATCTCCTTGAGTTCTCATGGTTTCTCTCTTGTATCACTGTTTCTGATCTTGAGTACACATTTTTCCTATAATAAAGAATCTTGTCTATTTGTAATTCTATCCTCAAGGCTAACAAGCACATGCTTGCCTAGGTCATTGCTTTTAGGTTGTTTTAGCCATTTGCAAAAGGGCCACTTTGAAAACTCTGTTTTAAAAACAAATCTGTAGATCTGGTTCCTGCAATCAGAAATCTCCTTTTCCGCTACTATATCTCCTGAGCACATATTGCTTAAAGTTATGGAATTTAAGCTCTTTTAGCCATTCAGACAGAAGTATTTGTTTTTCCAAAAAATCAATCCAATTGTTAGATTTATTTGGGCACATCATAACTAATTTTAAGTCTTCTTTGAGTCTCATTTGGAATCATATCTTTAAGCCTCTATCCAATTGGTCTTCCCAATAAGACATCTCATTTTTTCCATAGACAAGCACCCCAAATACTTTTAAAGATAAAGGCAATCCATCACAAGCTTTTAAGAATTTATGGAAAGATTCAAATACTACGATTGGAAAAGACTGGTTGAAGGCATCAAAGCACAAGAGCTCTCGGGAGTATTGTGTATTGAGGCCAGTTGCTTTATAAATTGATGACGTTTCCACTCCCCAGCTTCTGAGAACATCTTTATCTTGAGATGTAATCAATATCAAGCTCTCTTTGCAAAGAAGGCTTTTAGGTACCAAAAGTGCATCCAACTAATTCACATTATCTAGATCATCTAAAATTATTGATGCTAGATAAGATGACAATGGCATGATTAGATTTTTGTGATCGGAAGATAGATGCAGAACACTTAAAGTGCCACGAGACAGATTTTATATTTGTTTAACTCATCAAAATTGCATTTGCAGCAATGTTGCAAATTGGATATTCTGCTTTTTGCAAAAGTGCATTGTGTGTCTGTACTCTCAATGTGAGAACCAAAATTATGACAATGCAACCTTTGCATATCCATTAAATGGCACTCCTCTTCGCACATACAATATTTATTGCATGATGGCAACGTACAATTTATTCTCTTTCTATGGGTGCTTCAAAACATTGTTTGCATTGCAACAAATTTTATATTGAAGGCTATACCTCTGTTCACAACACTCTTATTCATCAGTTTCCAAAGATTGCTTTTTGCAATGTCTCTTTGCTTTTACCCTTTGGCTAATAACAGTTAGCCAATGGCTACCTTGCCCATTACCATTGTAATTAGTCATAGTGCTTTGAATCTAAGTTCAGTTATTATTCAAATAAAAAAACATAGTTCTATTTAAAAATATGCTGATATTATATGCATTTTCTATGGTCATTTGTTCTCTGACTTTGACAGATACACGGAATACGAAAACCAAGAAATTCATTTGCACCTCCGTATCGATGCATTTGCGCTGAATGTAAACAACCACTGATTCAGAGCTGTGTGGTCTGTGCATTTTGCAAAAAACAAATGGAAATTATATATGAGCATAGTCTGGAATGCAATTTAGACACAAATGATGGATTGATAGAATGCACAGTGCGCAACCCACAGCTAAAAGAGTATTGTCCAGAAGTAGCAAATATTTCATTTGAAGAATACTAAAAAAACATATCATCAACAGTTTTCAATCTGCGAAGGTTTTCCCAGCAAGGGCTATTTACATTGGCTTTGGACAACAGAATCATAAACTTGAAAAGAAACTGAGTTTCAGGTACACAAATCTATTTTTTGTTCTAAAGAATTCAAGTTTTTTATTCAATATTACGGACCTCTGCAAACTGTGTTTTGAAAATTGTACTCAATTGCATTAGCTACAAACAGAAACACTTTGCCATTTCCTCAGTTTACATTAATGGTTTGCAGCTTCAAAACATTTGGTGTATATCTAGTTTAACATATAATCATTTTTCAATTTATAAACTTTCCCTGGTTAGTTTTCGCTTAAACAATTTTCACAAAATTTTGATTCACATTTGATTTTGAGTATGTGTTGCAAAGTTCGAAACTCTGATCATAGAATAGCATGATTTAAATAGCTACGATTTAAATACTAACATTTGGTGAAATGCTAATTTCAGTAGGCTAATACTCTAACTATTGATAAAAGCTGTATTGGAAAATAATTTACTATAATTTATTACACAACCTGATACAATAATTTGTTATTCTTCGCAAGATTTTCTCTCTTGCTAAATTGTTCCTAAAGATTCATTGCTTTGAAATTATGCAAATTGACATAAACTATGAGTACTTCCAATATTATACTTGAAATAGTATCTAGTCTTTACAAATACTTCCATTCTTGCTACTTTTTTCCAATTATTCTGACTACATTTTGAATGCTATTGGCAGGTGCAACAACAATCAAAAACCACCACAATGGCAGTGGGGCTACAACGAATACAAAAGTTGATATTGCATAACATTTTTGCAACAAAAAAAGTGGAAAGACCCATTTGCTGATGCAAAAGCACAATTGCAGTATGTTGGACTTATTGCCTTTTTTGGTCCTCTGGTTTATTAACAAAACTCAGTCTGTTGGACTTTTTCCTTTTTTGTCTTCTTCTTTATTGACAGAAATATCGAAGAACTGTTTTTTTGCTTATGTAATGCCTTTAGACAATATAAAAAATACACTAAGACTCTTGTTGATTAACATTTCCATAGTTTTTGTCATCTGCTAAGCAGACAAATATACATACCACAGATTTACATATATAGTATAATATTTCCTACATGGCAATATGTTCCTACATTGTCAAACTCAGTATAATATTTCGTACATGGCAATATGTTCCTACATTGTCAAACTCAGTTTAAGAATTGTTTCGTGATGTTGATTAAGTAGAGTTTTATGCAGCTGACACCCAATATAGACATCGGTGATTAAAATGAGTGTCTCATTTGTGACATTTTACTGTTATTTTTATCTACTCCAAAGTTGTTGACTTTGGAGTATATTGATTTTTGTTTGTTTGCTCAGAAATACGTCTTATAGAATCTCTTTGTCTATGCTGCTGCACTATGGCCGGTATGTCTATGCTGTCAAAGTCATCCAGAGCTTGCACCCTGTCTCATTCGCACCGACTCAGGGGGTTTTGAAGCTGGTTCTCTGCATTAATACAAGCCACATAACCTCGATGTTCGCCTCTAGACCGCACTTCCAAAGTAAACACAGAAAAATTTATCCATGTTGCATGGTGATTATCTAAATGCATGCTTGGATCACACCTAAGCTAGCTATCCAGCAATCGCTCTTGTGAGGCAATTACAGGTTGCCCTTGAACTTGGATCACACCTAAGCTAGCTATCCAGCAATCACTCTTGTGAGGCAATTACAGGTTGCCCTTGAACTATCACATTTAATACAATAGTCGTGGTCTCGTAGCATGCATTTGCAATAGCTATTACCAATAGAATGGCCTTTGTTAGCCTCCGGGCCCATAATTAGTAAACAGTTGACACTAGTCTATCTTTGAAACTATACTTTAGTTCCTCATTGAAAACATTTTTATTTAAAAAATTGAGGAAGAGAATTAAAAGTAAATATGCAGGGACAGGAAAGAAAAAATCCTGTTATCTGAAAATAAAATAGGAATATGAAATAGTGCAATAAAGCAGTGATAGAGGTTCATCCAATGCATACATACAAAATATTAAAATGTTTAATGCCATTTAGAGAATTTGAGCTTGAGCACTACTTTTGGGGAAAATAGAGGAGCTTAAGCAGTTCTCCATACCTGCTAGGCCACGCTACAACATACGCACCTAAAAAAGTACAAAGCATGTTTGAACCTGAATCTTACCAACTCAAAATTGGAAGCAATAGTGCCTGTGTGAGAAAACAGCTTCCAAAATATGCAATATACAGTAACAAGAAAACAGACACCATTTCTTAGAGTTTAAACTGTCACAACTACAAAATTTGAAGATATATCCATAGCATTCTGCTGAAGATATGAAACTTAAATTATCTCCAGCAGAATGATATGAAAAAAATGGTTAGGAACAAAGGGACCAATGAACCTTGATATGGACTTGCAAATTTTTTGTTTGAACAAATGGCAAAAAACTTCAACTGTAAGAAATTTTGAATTTTATTTTAAGATTTTTAGTTTTAGTGAAATGGAAAACAAAAAATATACTCAGCAATGATATATCAATCAAGAATGGATCTGTGATTGTGAATATTTATTATTTTTCAAGGTATTAAAATTTATTGCTTTTTTGGAATTTTAAAATTTCTAACCATTTTCTATCTGAAATACTTTTACATTATCTGTACCTGAACTCACATATTTCTCCTCTTCTTCCTTATTTCGGGAAGCATAGTCTTATTCCATGCATTTAGAGAATTATAGTGCATCGTTCTTTGTATTTTCCTACTTATTGATTCTAGGAGTTGGAAGCTTTAAGACTATGTCACCACAGAGCATCAAGATATTTGATCATGGATAATATTTTAGCAGTCCATAAGATGAAATTTCATGGATATTAAGCCCTTGCAATTTTTTATTCCATTTTTGAAATTTGAATGGATTCAAATATATATAGTGCAAGAAAAAAAATATCTGTTACAAAACTATATATATTGAAAGAATAATTGCACTAGAAAATTGAGATCTGGTTTTTTATTGCAATATTTGGTTCTTTTATTAATGTACTTTATGCATATCTGAAATGAGATTATATATTAATTCCCGTTTCCTCTTCTTTTGAAAATAGTTGTACACTGAGAAGGATGCCAGATACTTTGTGCCGTTTTTGAGTTTATGTCACCGCAATTTATTGTTTGGGTCCATTAAAAAAGGGGCCAATAATGCTTGAAAGCGCTAATAGACTTGCAGCCACTAATAGCTACTCCCGGTTTATGTTATACTATTTTTTATTCTTACATTCTGCTTAAAGTTTTTAATAATTTAAAAATCAAGTTAGAGGGAGATAAGGACTGAATCAAAGGTTTCATGTATTTGTATAAGGCATAAAAATGATGTCATCTATTAACTGGTATGTAGAAACTGAATCAGAAAATATGAAATGGCAAATTGAAATTTGATTTTATGTCATATTACTGACATCAGATCTTTTGCTAATAGCACTTATATTGATTGGTTGATAAATATCTTAGTGGATTAAATATTTTTGTCTTATTGCTGACACTTCACCAAGGTTATTTATTATGAATATTGGATTAATATTTTTGCTGTGTTTATCTGCCACAACATGTTTGCATTCCGTGCAAGATGCAAACTTTGTCGTTTATCTGTCCTCATCATGATTCACAACTAGCTTGGTTTGGTTATCTTCTGCTGTTGCGTTAAAGGCCTTTTATGATGGCATTTATTTCAGAGGTATGATAGTTTTACTTATAACAACTGCAAATTGTTGGACATAACTTGGTATGAGCACACAGACTGCCGTATGTAAATACTGAATCATGCATTAAATCAAATTGCATGGATAGCATATCAGTGAATAATGATCAGAACTGAAAACCGTCACAAAATTAAGAGATCTATATTATCTAAACCCTTTAACAGGTCAATGTAGATTCATTTGAGTGGTGTCTAGAAGACATAAGTGCTCACATTGTATGAAACATTTTCAGCTTCTCCATGTAAGTTTTCCATCTTAGCATGTATGCCTAAGTTGAGGCCTTGTAAGCCCTGGATTATTAGTTAATGAGTGGTTTACCTATAATTTTATATGGAAAAAGCAAGTGGACAGCTATAACTGTCCTAGCCTGCAACTATGTACATTTGGGAAGATGGTATTCGATAAATAGCTTTGATCAATGTAGCCTTGATGTTTTAATCTTGTTGACCTTTGAATTCTTCAATATGGTGCAGCAATTTGTGACCAATTCTTCATATAGTTTCCGATGGTAATTTTATGCATCATTGGTGTAACTAAATCAACAATTTTGCCTTTGGCATCAAATGCTTTAGCAATATGGCGGTTTGATCCTTGTACTAGCAACCAGGGAAAACTTTAAGGATCTAATATTTATCCTAGAGTATAGAAGGGGAGGCGAATATTGTATTGAGTATCGATTTTAAGGTAGGCGAATCTTTCAATTTTTTTAAGGAAAAGTATACCAACTTTGCGAATAATCCCTTACTGAAAAAAGTAATTAGGTGAAATTCTCTAATTAAACAATTTACAATGAACGAATATTCATGGTATGTGTTTTTGTGTTTGGTAAAAATTTGCACTCTAAATCTCATCAATGTTATATCTAATATTCATATTCCTTTTCCAATTTACTTCTTATGTGAGTGTTTTTCATTGTTTTCTTACACTATCATTCCTCTGGGAAATTATTTATTGTACCAAAAGATGCTAATCCATTTTAATTCCACCAATGGGATATTTAATATACATTATCGAATTCAAACAAATAGTGTAAGTAAATATTGGTTAGTTTTTAGTCACAATGGAATTTACTTTAATGTATCACAACATTCATAGATAAGTTATCTCACCTCTATCAACATCATATATATATATATATACACACTACACTACACTTTAAAAAAATCATTCAAAATAACCAAAAGAGACGTCCAATGAAAAAAGACACAAAAATTACCATGGGAAAAACTCTCCCCACCAAAAAATAACTAAATCCAGAGCCAATTAAAAGTGATCTCCTTTTTACATTTACAATTTTTTCTTCACAATAGCATATAACTTACAACTTACAATGAAAGATTAACTTATTTCATCTAATATTCCTCCATTTGTACACTAAATACTTCATATAATGTGTTCAAGTATACACATTCATCACTCATAACTAAAAATTCCATGTATTTGTTTCATCTTCCAAATCGCTAAGATGGTCGAAAGATAAACCCTCGGATTTATCAAAACTATCTTCATCATCCAATTCATTTTCTGAATCAAAATCTTTCAAAGATTCAGTGATATTGCTCCCCCCCTCTTCTTCTACATTCAGATATCCAAAGTGCTAATGCTCTCTCATAAGGAAAGTTATTGACATCATAATTTATACATACAAACGAACACAAGAGATGAGGTTATTGTCCAATCTATTCCTCAACTTGGACTTTAAAAATGAAACCAAGCTGAAAATCCTTTCATCCTCTATAGAGCCCGAAATCATAGTTTGGCACAAGTCAACCAATTTGAAATATTCAGACATATGCTCCTTCAAGGTATCACTCATGTCTAATTTTTCCCATAATCTTGTGATAGACCCTTTTGAGAATAAACAATAAAAATTTTAAAACCCATTTATATAATTATGTGAGTTACAAACATCAACTCACTATAATAAAATGAAAAATATCATTTGTATTATGGAAAGATAAAACCTATAAAAATATTAAATAAAACTATTATAAAAGTAAGTTGAATCATAAAAATCCAATAACCATTAATCCTAATGTATGACTAATATTAACTTACTATAATATAAATAAAAAACCATGAAGATAATACTTATAAAAACATCTTACTACTTATGCTGTATATCATAAGAAACAATGAAGATAATACTTATAAAAACATCTTACTACTTATGTTGTATATTATAAGAAACAATGAAGATAATACTTATAAAAACATCTTACTACTTATGTTATGAGGATACAACTTATTAAAAATTCTAAAAAGAAACTATAATTTCAGTGAAAGCATTTTTGTCTCTTATCTCTTATTGTTACTATTATTGCTTGGAGACATAAATGCTTGTTCTAACATCTATGTTGTTATATTCTTCACATAAAAGAAACATGAGTCTGGCTTGTCAAATAGATCAACCTACTCTACAATTTGGAAGCTCTTTGTAAAGAGTCTCGTAGAATTTAGGGTTGAACGCTAAACTCTAATGGATTATGGTAGGTCATGTTTTACCAGTCTCATTGCAGTTGTAGCTTTTCTTGAAAACAACAACTCATCCACAAAGAGCAAGTAAAAGAGGAGGACGAGTTTAGCCAATGCACTATTTTCTGCAAAATCCAAAGGGGAACTTTTATATAGTAATAATTGATGCTTATAAAAACTTTTGTTTTATACCATGCACCTAAAAAACCTGCATGCAGGGGGGGCACTCGCCTTACTTCTCGAGAAAGGCTCGACTGCGTTAATGCTAAAAAATCCTGCTATGATAAAGACTGGGCTCTGCAGTTAGGACTAACTGCCATAGCTAGGTCACTCACTGCATCCCGGAAACTCGAGTGAGAAGTGAGATGGGTGGATACCAATTCCATCAACTACGACCGGGAAATAAATATGCTTTGAGAGTGCTTCTCCCTCTTTTAGTAATGGTGGGGGCCGAGTGCCCTTTGGGGAATGAGAAAAACATGAATAAGCATGGAAAGATGATATTAGATGGAGGATCAGATAAGCAATCTGCTTCTGAAGGTGGAGGTTCCAAATTTGAACACGGTGGCAGCACATCACAAACTGGTCAAGAAAGCTCTGGTACAGCTATGAGCATGCCTCTAGAATCACAGTTTCGTCCAGGTGAAAAAGTTGATAGTATGAGAGAAGCAGATATGAATGCTAATAGAAATGTTCGTGAAACCCAATCTCTTTCTTCTATTAATGTTGCAACCAGAGGGGTTGATAGAAGGCTTGAGGAAACTCATGGGTGTCAGAATTTTGATCACGGCACCAAAAGATTTAGGAACGATGACAGAAGCAAGCTTCAAGGATTTGAAAATACAATTGATTTTTCTTCATACAACCATAGCTCCGCCATAGGTGGTAGGTATTTGCATGACGATTTCACTCCTCGACAGTTTGGAAGTGCTGGTGTGTCTTTAACGTTGGGTCTGCGCCACAATGGAGGTCAAGAGAAGTACAACAATGATCTTTATTTATCTAGAGGTGATTCAACACCAGATTCCAATCACCATTATAATATCCACGACAGTCATGATCAAGGCTACGGAAGTGGCTTTGATGCGCAAGACATGCAGTTCAGAAAGCACATAGGAAGTCAGCTGTTGTATTGATTTAGTGGCTTAATTAGGAATCATAGAAACACTTAGGAGTTTCTTACAGAAGATGACATCTTAATGCAGACATACAACGTCTCAAAATATGTCGAACGAGTTGACAGTTTCAACTTTCAACTCCCCATCTCGCTCTGTACAAATTAACCCGAAGGAATCAGGTCGCTTGCTATTTAAAATTGTGAAAAAAATATTGTAATGTCTAATTCTTAAGCAGCATACCAGCTTGGCCAAAGTGGTCACTGATATTTAATGCTGATGATCATGAATATTGATGCTGATTAATGCAGCAGCAACAATATTGCGTTCATCGCAGCGGAATAAGTTGCATTTATTTTCCCAGGTAAGAAATAGTATTTGACTCCACTAAAAGAAATTTTATGACAAGTTATAATGAATGTAATTCCTTGGTAGACCTGTGGATTCTCTTAGTGAATCCAAGTTTCAGTCTTTTATGTAATTTATGCTTTGGCAGATTGCTCATGTTTGAAAAACAAACTAAGGAACAAAAAAGAGTAATCCTACATCAAATAACAAGTTGTAGCCAAAGCTGAATGTCTTGAAATTCAAGTTGGAAGCATTACTTTTTAAGGGTGGTGAGAACCACATAATCCTTTCCCAATCTAGACCACGGTGTCTATGTGAATTCCATACAATAGTACCCCTAGATATATGTATGATGTGACGATCTCCACTATCTCACTTCTGTAGGGGAGAATCACTTGATTTGCCTCTTGCTTGGAGATGTTGAAAGCTTGGATTTCTGTTTTTCTTCAAATTTAATTGAAGCCCATGAGTATCACAAAAAGATCCAAAAGATCTATTTGTATTTAGAGACCCTTCACTAAGTGAGACCTCAAAAAAACGTCATTCATAAATAGAAGGATGACTAAAAGAAACTCCATAGAGCTAGCAACTATCAATGGCATTGAAGGTACCTGATATGGTTTCTACTAGCCTATCAAATTAAGTAATGCTCAAAAAGTGTAGGACAGAGAAGGAAACTTTGTTTAACTCATATAGTATTTTGAACTCCCTCAAACTTAGCAATGTTTGTACATACCCTACAAATGATGGATTCATAAGGAATCATCACAAGCAATACCACTAAGGTTGAAAGAACCATAAACTTATGCATGTTGATTATAAAATGTCAAAGAACTGTGTCAAATGCCTTATCAAAATCAACATAACAGCAATATACTTTGAGCTTGTTTTCCCTGGCCTCTTCAATGATAGAAATCACAGTGAATATATGATCACTAGTTTGATGGTTCCTCCTAACCTTACCAGTCCTTAGGCCCTCGATCCCTTTCTCTCATCACATTTGTACATCAGTAAATGTATATGTCTAAAACTGTGGTGAAGCCCTTAACCAAGCTAAGGGAACCATAATAGTATGATACTTGCTAAGGTCATTATGCTCTCTATTTTTATAAATGGGATGTATCCTCTACTCCAATTTTTTAGACCTTTTTATGTTCATAATGCGAACTAAAATATATAGCTCTAAAAGATTAGATCTTTCCCTGTACCCCATTTTTTTATTTTTTATAATTTTAAAATGCTTCAATCTCAGCTTTCCTTATTACACTTCAATCAATAGTGTCCTCGTGAAATCATCATGATGGAATTCCGCTAATTCATATTGAATCGTAATAAGATTGTTACATTGAACCCATTTAAGGCCTTCAAATCAATTTTGAGAGCAACAGAGTTTAATAGGAACATATGGGAAATTGACTCTCAAGGAAATTGAATACATGGGAAATCCTTAAAACTGTTAATCATGTTGAATGTTGAATGGGACCTTAGGCATGTGACCTTTCTGGTTGATCACATTTACTATATGCAAGAATTTAAAAAACCCAGGCTCAGACAAAAGAGACTTTTTTTTTCCGTAATGGCCATAAGGAAATGGACCTAACAGTGGCCAGTTGGATGGCTGGAATAGGGATTAAACCAAAATTGAAACCAAGCTTCTCCATATTTAAATTTGAGATAACAAAATATGCTACAAAGCAAAAACTCAAAATCTCTGAAGAAATGACTAAAGAAATATGAAGTGAAATGAATGCAATTAGCTTGAGGCATGCAGGGGAAATAATGGTAGTTAGTAGGTGCTTGGAGGAGGCAGTCTTGCAGTTGTGGTCCAAGATGGTTTTTCTTAATTGACAATTCGAAATACTCCACTGGCATGTTAGTAGTTTGCAACAATACCTGGCCAGTCTTCCAATAAAGAGAAAAAGTGGGAAGGCCCAGAAGGACGAGTCTGCCCTCAAGCTAAGAAGAAGTATCCACTTCCAGCATCAATATAAACAAGCCCTCTTATTCTTCCCCAGTAGACATTGAGCAATAAAACCTATCACCATGGAGGCAAATGATCATCATAAACAATGTTTGGAGGAAGAACGTTGAATTTTTGTAATGGCAATAGGCCCCTACTTATTTTTTAGATAGATACGTGTGTATAGTAATAATTGATGCTTATAAAAACTTTTGTTGTATACCATCCGCCTAAAAAACCTGCATGCAGAGACGCCTGTCACTTCGGGCCAGACTGGGCTCTGCACTTAGGACTAACCGCCATAGCTAGGTCACTCACTGCATCCCCGAAACTCGAGTGAGAAGCGAGATGGGTGGATACCAATTCCATCAACTACTACTGGGCAATCAATATGCTCTCAGAGTGCTTCTCCCTCTTTTAGTAATGGTGGGGGCCGAGTGCCCTATGGGGAATGAGAAAAATATGAATAAGCATGGAAATTAGATGATGTTAGATGGAGGATCAGATAAGCAATCTGCTTCTGAAGGCGGAGGTTCCAAATTTGAACACGGTGGCAGCACATCACAAACTGGTCAAGAAAGCTCTGGTACAGCTATGAGCATGCCTCTAGAATAACAGTTTTGTCCAGGTGAAAAAGTTGATAGTATGAGAGAAGCAGATATGAACGCTAATAGAAATGTTCGTGAAACCCAATCTCTTTCTTCGGTTAATGTTGCGACCATAGGGGTTGATAGAAGGCTTGAGGAAACTCAGGTGTCAGAATTTTGATCACGGCACCAAAATATTTAGGAACGATGACAGAAGCAAGCTTCAAGGCTTTGAAAATACAATTGATTTTTCTTCATACAACCAAAGCTCCGCCATAGGTGGTAAGTATTTGCATGACGATTTCACTCCTTGACAGTTTGCAAGTGTTGCTGTGTCATTAACGTTGGGTCTGCGCCACAGTGGAGGTTAAGAGAAGTACAACAATGGTCTTTATTTATCTAGAGATGATTCAGCACCAGATTCCAATCACCATTATAATATCCACAACAGTCATGATCAAGGCTACGGAAGTGGCTTTGATGCGCAAGACATGCAGTTCAGAAAGCACGTAGGAAGTCAGCTCTTGCATTGATTTAGTGGCTTAATTAGGAATCATAGAAACACTTGGGAGTTTCTTGTGCCATTTCAAATGCTGCAAGCAACAAAAACAAACTCCACTCTCCAGGTAGCAAGTTCCACACATCAACATTCCCGACTCTAATAGTTTGCAGCTCCATGTTTGCACCATGATAAAATTTAGGGTTTTGAAACTCGCAATTTCAGCGAAATTTCTCTTCCAAACTGAACAACAACAATATATCCATTAAGCCACAGCTCTTCACACTTTAAATCGCTCCAAAATTAAAACACTACCAGCGGCTAGACTGAGTTATGGAGTCATGCATTTCAGATGGAGAGGAAGTAGGCATTCATGAGATCGCAGAGCTGGCAGCTCGTCTCAAGATCCAAATGCTTCACTTTTCTGGCTTCAATTTTAAAGCCGAGATGGAGGAAGTCGCAGCCTTCACCAAAGGAACACAATCCTACAGCGATCAGGTCGCATCACAATGACCAGTAGGTCTTCTCACAACACTCATTGCAGTTTGCATGCTTCAATGGTCTCTATGCATGCATTGGACGCATTATCCAAAGGCAGCCTCAATCTTCTCAACGCAGGTCACAATTTCAAAATCTACGATCTCCAACACAGCAGAACAAACGTGGAGATGGATAGTAGCAGAGATTTTGCAGCTCTCAGAATCGCTGAGACAAGCATGGTAGATAAATAGCAGTTCTTAATACAGTTAACAATGTTGAGGTCACATCCCATAAAATGGCATCTCAGTGATTTTCAACGTAAAAACCCTCGATATGGAGTATATGCAGCTTATGAGTCTTCACAAACTTCACTCAGAGCTCGCAGCCTTGGTAAGGGCGTAGCTTCAACCTTCAACCCAGATTTATGTGGAGAAAGGTCGCAGCACTAATGAGGAGGGCGTTACACATCAAGCAGAGCAGAATACAGGTTAGTGGAGAATTGATTATGGCAGAACGGATCACTGAGAGACCTCAGCAGGAAGGACTGAGCAATCAGACTATCGAGCAGAGGACATAGGTGCAGCTAACGCTTGAGCAGGGTTAGCATTAAAATATTTCAAAGATGACAGTATAGTGGCAGGTCGACAGAGTTGGAAGCACCCACAGAAAGGGAAGACTGTAGGCATGAAAATAATCTTTCAGGACGACAGAATTCTGAGCGCACAAGCCAGACTGAACAGGACAGAACCTGGTGGCTCTCATACCAAATGGTAAAGAAAGAGGAACAACTAAATATCTATTTCACATAAACCTTGCTTATTTAAATTTACTATTTTTTAAAGCTACACAGACAATTCAGATTCAAGATTATACTGTAAAAACATTAAAACTACATACCTTAACTCGCTGTAAAAATAATTAGTAAGAATATAGAACCCTTGTCCCTCGTGATAGCGAAAATTTATCCCCTTTGCTTGAAAATAGGTGAGTATGATTCCAGAGTTTTTTTAACCCCAAAAAAATAGGCGAATATGACTCCAAATTTTTCTTGTGCTCTCTAAAATAGGCTAATATGATTCCCTTATGCCATATATCGTTTGGCTATTTATACCTAAAAATATTATTAGGGTTTTGAAATAAGGCGAAATATAATATAATTGAATATTATAAAATATTCGCCGATTCTAAAAAATTATCCTAAAATTTCGCCTTTTGGCTATAATTTGCCCATAAAAAATACCCTGCTAGTAACATCGATGTTAAATATTAATAGCTCGATTTCCCTTCATCTCAGTGTGCAATTTGATGGCATTTCATCAACTCGCTAATCTACTACGAACTAAAATCCGGTATTCGTGGAAACTATGAAACTGCGATTTGGTTTCTTTTATTCTCAAATGTGGAAATGCTTTAGTCATTTGGTGGAACCATAGCCCAGGCACTGTAATCTCTGCAAAAACGGAGGACATTGCCACCTCGTGGCTCTTGTTATAATTTTATATTACTTTCGCAAATTTTATAATAATAAAAATGTATTATTATAATTTTATATTACTTTCCCAATTTGTATATTTATTTTTTAAATTTCTATATTTGATAGAGAATAACCACTTATGACATATTCACTTATTTATAAATTGAAATTTGAAAAAGAGATAATAATTACATATTATGAATAAAATGCACATTTCAAACACTTTACACGATGGCTATTTATTAATTTAATGGTAAAATAAAATTCACAATTAACGTATTCATTAAAAACACGGCAGCTCACCTTCTTGATATCATGATCTATGTACCGCGTGATAACTGATAATGTAAATTTAAATGATTTTTTATTTTGATAATTATTTGTTAGATAAAGGTGGCGCGAAGACCCACTGCCACAATATTGACCTCGTACCTATTGTGTCTCTTTCAATAATTATTGCAGTGGTCCCACCATTCCAGTTACGTCTTAGATCCCGCCACGTGGAAGTAGTAAGGCCCGAATTTTCAGCCACGTTTCTCTTCCAAAGGATATACGGTTCCATTTTTATTCGCCCGTTAGTTGACGGAAAAAACACGTCTCAACTGTAATTCATACACGTGAGCTTTGCTTTTGTCCGTTAAACATAGCGACAAAAACAGACGGTAACTGGCGTTAGGTTCAAAATTCGCTGTTGACGGCGGACACGTGGCATATAAAAAACCTGCAACGTTTGAACCGCCGGGCGGCGGGAGGCGGATTTGCCGTTAGGTGTACGCAAGTGACGGGGAATTTTGTTTATAAATAAATTGTGTTGCTTCTTCTTCCTGTCAATGCTCATCTCGCCATAGCTGGAGATTGTCTTGAAAAAGATAGAAACTGGGAATTTGATGAAGGATTTCTGTTTTCCGTCATTTGAAGTGGAATATTTTCAGAGTTCGTCAATGGCAACAGCGGGAACGGACGCGGCGAGATTCGATCCCGAGACCTCAAGACTGGCGATGGACAACAGCTTCTTGGTTCATTATAAGCCGAAACCCCAGGTACAGGGGCAGCTTTCTGTCAAGAAGGCCCTCGCTGTGCACATCCAGGTGATGAGAATCCGTCAAGAAGATCAGTATCTCCGGGAGGATTTGAGGGAGCGCATGAATCCATCGGATAAAATTGCGTTTCTGCCGATCTCGTCACAGATGAAGGACGTGTTTTTCAGGTATTCGAGGAGCACGTTCCCGTCGCCGCTCGGCATAAAAGCTGGAGTTCGGGTGCTCTGAGGAGATTCGAACACGCGACCAGTCTGTAGTTTTATGAGAATATAGTGTGTGTATAATATGTTCGCCAATTCGTCATGAGAAATTTAAGGTCTTTTCTACGTCATTTGACTTGCAGTCAGTTCTCTCTGTAAATACGTTTCCCACGAAGTTCTGTTTATTCTCTGTGTAAATCGTTGGGGATACTGGGTACTACTTGGGTAGTTATTCCCACAAGTATGAAAAGAGGACTTTTGTATGCATCCGCAGAATAATAAATACGATATATGTCCATTATGAACTATATAGATGCGATTATACGAGGCGTAATATGAAGACTGAATCAGTTTAAAAAATCCTAAAATACCAGGGTGTAGTTATCATAGTTTATATTGGAAAAAATGGTGTGGTTTGGAATTTTTAAAATTCCATAGTTATCATAGTTTATATTGGAAAAAATGGTGTGGTTTGGAATTTTTAAAATTCCAACAAAAATTTTCAGGAGTGTTTTTATTGTGTTTTTTTAAGAGGTCATAGATTCAAATTGAGAAAGAAGTTATAAGTTCAAATTCAAAAAGAGTAGAGCATGTACACTTCTGCCAAAATTTTATAAACTTTAGCAGATACACTACTGTAAAGAGGGTGGTCCCATGCCCTATAAAAATAATGTGTGCATTCCTCCCTCACAGCCCCTTGCATCACTGCCCCTTGCATCACTGCTGAATATACATTGTTAAATATAAACTATATATGTAATAATACTAAAATCTATATTAATGAGTAGGCTTATATTAAATTGCAATTTCATAATATTTATTACAATACAAATTTTTCTAACTTTCTAATTTGTAAAAATTATAATTATCTATAAACATTTTTTTCAAAGTGTTTTTTAACACAAATCTTCATCATCTTCATAAAATATAGATATATCTGAATGAAAAAAGATCATAATAATTCTAAATTATAATATAATAAATTAAAATAAATACATACAGTTATGTTTTATATTTAGAATTTTTTAATTATTATATTTAAATAAAAATAAAAAAGTATAATAATATTTAATAATAAAATTATTTTTATTTTTTATTTTATTTTAATATTATTAATTGATATTAAATATAATTAATTAATTGTTATCACCTAAAAATTTATTTTTAAATTTCATTATTAAATAACTTTACATTAATAACCAAATTTGTTGAATGATGCTTTGCTTGTTGGTCATGAAGTTGTTTGGCTTTATGGTCGTTTTGAAAAAATAGTGGGGCAATGTTTTAGTTAGGAAAATAAAGTGTTAAATATTTTTCAAATGTAAATTTTGTATTATATTAATTTTCATATGATATTAAGAATTTAAAATTAATTAGTTTTTTAAATAGAGTGGATTAATAGTAAATAGTGTTAATGTATGAATTGAGTGGATGTAGAGTTTAATGACACTAAGTTTTATTTGTTGTGTTGGATGCGGGTTAATTTGGGTTTTGTATTTTGAAATTAGTAATTTTAGGAAGATGAGGTAAATTGCAAGGATTTGTGTTTACAAGTGGTGTATTTTAACCTTCTTAAGGGTGGGAGACCTTTCACTTAGAGCTCATATACAATAATTCTCAATAAAACCCTTCATAACCTTATAGTTCTTTAAATAGGCTTTCCAATACAAAGCCTTAACTACTTGATATAGTCATATAATTAATAAGTACCACCTTAATTAACTATTTAGCCTTATTCCAAAGAAATGGTCATATACAATACATGACTAACTCCTAAAGAAAGCCAGGTTAGGGTAAGACACTAACATTGGATTTTGCATAAAGAGAGAGGATTGCAGATAGTAATCTATGCCTTGTTACTTAAACATTTCCTTATTTCAATTCTCAAGGTGAATAACAAAGAAGTCTCTCCTTGATGGATTTACAAAAGTAATTGTTGGTTTCCATTTTTGGTGCAAAATCTTCATGATTGTTTTTGGTTAGAGGCAAGGAGGAGAGTCATAAAGGCTTGTGGCACATCCATCATTTCATGTTTGCTCAATGTTGTAGGTGGTGGTGGTTTCAACTATAACTACAGGTTTGATATTTGACACTAGGAGACATTTAGTATGGCAAAACCTTGCGATTGTGACCTTTGTAATTTGGTAGAGTTCACAAGAATTATTAGATGTTAGCTAGATAGATTCAAGATCTGAAGATAACAATTTCTCTTCTGAGTGATAATAAGCATACCAAGCTTGAAACTATGAAAGAAAAAACAAGAGATTTGGAATTGAAAATCACAAAGCAAGCCACCCAATCTCTATCGGATCCTAGAAGATAAAGCTATGGAAGAGGCCACTCTCCATCAAGCTCAGGAACACATGGAAGTGGAAAAGAAGATACCAAATGTCCAACTTAAACAAAATTATAAATACCTTTTTTCAAATTTTTATGTTTTGCACTTCAAAGAGTATGTTAAAACAACCCATTAGAATCTGCTTTTTAAAATTTTAGAGCTATGCTAAATCACTTCTTTAATATAAGTGCTATCAATTCCAATATATATATATATATATTTAAAATAATAATGTAAGTTTATATATATAATTTTAGAGCTATGCTAAATCACTTCTTTAATATAAGTGCTATCAATTCCAATATATATATATATATATATATATTCAAAATAATAATGTAAGTTTATATATATAATATTCAAAGATAAAAATTAATCATAAGGTAACCCAAAATATGTCTCAAAAATCAAAATGCCCAAAATATGCCAAATAGAATAATCTAATCCATACACTAGATACAGGTGGATTCGAGAAACACTAGCATCACATCGTTGATCAACATACATATAATGGATGGACTTGACTTCTATACACATCACCTAAAACAAATTAAAGACTCCACTGTTACATTCATAGCTCAACTTAAAATAATAACATTATAAATTTTTGATAATGTGAAATTTTTTATAACTAGCCTAGATCCAAATCCTAGGCTCTATCAAGCGCCGAGAGGGATCGAATCTCCCGAGGTGCAAACCTACTCGACAAACACTCTAAAGTCTCATATTTACTTTTTACTTTTTATTAAAAGTAAAAAGTAAAGTCTCTAGTTTAAGTCTCATATTTACTTTTTACTTTGTATTGTTCTTTTTGTTTATGACCGACATAATATTTACCACCTAATCCTAAGCTCTAAAGTCTCTAGTTTAAGTCTCATATTTACATTTTACTTTGTATTATTCTTTTTTGTTTACATTGTATTATTTTGTTACTCGACAAACAATCGACTAACAAGATCTCCCTCATACTGCGTTGTAGAGCGCCTCTTGGCGCAATCAAAACAAATGGTTGATCGACATTAAATATCAGTCTTGTGATGATTTTCAAAATTACTTATATCAACAAATGAAAATGTCCTAAAGTTGTTTTTTTTTTATAAGTAAAAGTATTTCATATTAACAAAACTTCAAAGGTTACATAGCTTCAAGAGTTCATGGCTCCCAAAAAACATGTTGATAGCAAAATTCCTATGCTGTCTGAAGTTCTATCATAGTAACTATCCCTAACATAGGCCCAAAAAGGATCAGCCTTCCCAATTCTATCAGCAACCATAGTGCCAGTACAAAATACCAGCTTAGAGGCAAAATAGTAAGACTGGACAAAGGACCCTACCCTCCTACTTACAACTAAAACAACAATTAACATACATATGATCATAAGTAGTAAGTGCCAACATAAACATGAAATAACATAGAGCCAGAACAACAGAAATGAGGGCACCCCAACTACGACGCCTGGTGGAATGCAGAGTGAACGGAGTTGTTGGAAATGGCTCCAGTGTGATCCTGAATCGATACGCCTCTGCACATAGGGCTTCCAGAGATGCTTCCCAGGCCGACTGGAGCTTGATCAAGCGGTGGATACAACGGAATTCCCAATTTCAAACTGATGAGGTCCACTTTTTTGTGCAAAACTCTGCAATCGTTATAGTGTTCTTTCCAGGCACGAACCGGTTCAACCTCCCCCATAGCCTTGTTCTCGCGGTCCATCAGCACGTGGGCCAGTAAGCCCTTAGTAACCCAGTCCCAGTTGTTCCTCTCTACAATCTTTAATCCCTATAGGAGGCCTTCAAACTCCACCGAAGCTAGCACCACTCAGGTTTGCTTGGGAAGCTTTGTCAAAATTGAGCTTGTAGGATCCAATAGGGGGTGGCGACCAGTAGTTGGGGCTAGTGGGATTAGGGGGTTTCTTTGGCTTTCCAATCCAACCGGGATCCGATTTCTTTAAACCAAGTTGCTCTAGGAACCGAGCCTCCTGAGTATTGGAATCCCAGTCCTTGTCCAGCCAAGGGGTAATCTTGAGAGTTTCTTGAATATGCTTCACAATTTTATTCCAGATAACCTGAGTAGGAGTTTTAGTTTCCCTGAAAATTCGTTGATTGCGCTCCTTCCAAGTTTCTCATAGGAGGAAACCAGGAAACATGAGCCACGCTGTGTTAACAATGTTTTTATTGAAGGCCGCAGTGTCCCAGTCTCTTAGAGTTTGATTAGGATTCCCTTGTTGTCTATTGGTTCGTCTGAATAATTATGCCCCCCAATCCCACAGAGCAGAAGAGAACAAGCAAGAATCCAATAGATGATTCATAGTTTCCTCAGCACTAGAGCAAAGGGGGCATTGAGAGGGGACAACTATTCCTCTTTTTCGAAGATTTTCACCTGTGAGAATTTGCCTGTATATTACCAACCATACAAAGCAAGCCACCTTTGGCCAGGGATTTGATAGCCATATTTTCTTCCAGATGCTGTCTTTCGGATAAGTTTCTCTTTTTTCCCATAGATCATAAACTTCCTTAGTGTTGAAGTTTCCTTTGGTTGAATAACCCCACCTAATTTTATCATGGCCTCTCATAGTTTTTATAATTATTTCTTGAAGTGCCTCTTCCATGTGGTGATTGCCTTTGGGCATACATCTTTGTAGCCACCAGTTAGATGGTTTCCATTCCTTATAAGTCTTGTCCTCCAAGTCAGGTCTCCAAAAATGAGCCACTTTGGAGAGGTTAAGTGCATAGCAGAGCGCTTGGCATTCAAGGGTGGGGGGGATGAAGCAAGTTTTGGGATTTGTTTCCAGGAATCCTCCTAAAGGTCCACAAAGAGCCCATCGCGAATTTCCCAAAAGTTATGGTCTTGGATGATACTCCAGTTTTGGAAGGTCGTTTTCCATATGTGAGAGCCCTGAAGTTACTCATTGAATCAGATGAGTTCCTGCTTTGGTCGGTCTTGGACGTATTTAGCATGCCATAACTGGGCCCAAGGTTCCTTGTTGTGGGTAACCCATTTCAACCAAATTTTAGCTCCCAAAAATTCATTATTCCTCTCGGGGTCTCTTAGACCAAGGCCTCCCTGGAGTTTGGGTCGACAGAATTTTTCCCAACTAACCAGAGCCCATTTCTGTTTCTCTGCATTTCCACCCCATATAAAGGTTCTTTAGATGGCTCTGATTTCCTTAATCACAGATTTTGGGGCAACAAGAGCTGAGAAGAGATAAATGGGCATTGCCTGGAGGACAGCTTTGAGAAGAGTGAGCCTGCTGGCCAGGTTCAAGGGTCGAAGCATCCAATTATTTATCTTTTTTTGCATTCTATCAAGAACATTAGTCCATGATACTCGTTTGATAACACCTTCCGCTAGAGGGGCGCCTAAATATTTGGATGGAAGAGAGCTCCCTTGGAAGCCAAGAACACGAAGGATGTTCCTTTGGGAGATGGTGGGAGTGTTAAAAAAGTAGACTTGCGACTTTTCTCTGTTAATCTCTAGCCCATAAGTCATGGAGAAGGTGATAAGGAATTTCTTGATGGCTTTTGCTTCCTAGATGGAGGCATGACCCATAAGCATAGTGTCATCCACAAACTGCTGATGAGTTGTTTTACGAAATGTGTGTGAACGTTGAGGCCTCTCATTTCTCCATTGGACACCATGGATTTGATAAGTCTACTGAGACCTTCTGCCATCAAGATAAAGAGGAAGGGGGATAAAGGATCCCCCCTGGCGGATGCCTCTTGAGGGGCAGAAGGTGCTAGTAGGAGTTCCATTAATCAGAATGGAAAAAAAGGTGGTTGAGGTCATACTCATAACCCAGTTAGTCCATTCCTCATTAAAACCATAGGCAATGAGAATTTCCCTCATGTATTTCCAACTTAACTTATCATAGGCTTTAGAGATGTCAAGTTTGAGCAGCATCCCTGGGATTTTGGAAACCTTGAGGGAGTGAATAACTTCATGGATAAGAATCACCCCATCCAATATTTGTCTTCCTTCAACAAACCCATATTGCTCCAGGGAAATAAGATGAGGAAGAATGGGCTTTAGGTGATTGGCCATGACGTTGGTGATTATTTTACAGATGACATTACAAAGGGAAATTAGTCGAAAATTACCTGGAGTGTCTGCACCCTCCGCTTTGGGGATGAGAGTGATGAAAGTAGCGTTGAAGGCGCGTAACACTCCTTTGTTTCGTCTAGAGTCTTCCATAATTTTCCATACGTCGTGTTTGAGAATATTCCAGAAGTGGTGGAAGAAGTTAGTCGTGAAGCCATCATGGCCTGGGGCCTCTCCTTCCACCATTTGATAGAGGTCTTCTTCAACTTCCATGAGAGTCATCGGTTGCTTTAGGAGATCATTCTATTCATCAGTGACTGTGTGGGGGATAAGCTAGGTGATTCTTGTGATATGCTCAGATCGGCTACCATGATCTTCTTTCATGATATTCCCAAAAAATTGTGTCAGTTTTGTTTCCATATGTTCTCTTGTTTCCACATATTGTCCGGCTTCCGTCTTGAGTCTATGAATCTTGGCTTTCTGTCTGTTTTGGATGATAGATTTGTGGAAGAAGGACGTGTTTCGTTCCCCCTCTTGAAGTTATTGGTTTCTGGACTTCTGTCTCTAGTAAATCTCCTCTTGCTTTTCTCTAGCTTGGAGTTACTCTATGAGGACTTGCTCTTGCTTTTTCAAATCTTCGCTATAACAGTTATTCATACCTTCCCGTTGGAGGCTTTCCAGTTGCTCGCTTAATTGTTTTTTATCTCGGAATATGTTGCTGAATTCCTCCTTGTTCCATGTGCGAATCTTGGATTTTAAGGCTTTTAGCTTTTGCTGGAATTGGTGCATTCTTGTCCCAGCTGGGGGGACAATGTCTTCCCACCATTGTTGGACTAATGATTTGAAGTCCTTTTGCTCCATCCAGAATTGTTCAAATCGAAATGGTTTCCTACCTTTGAGCCCAAACCAATCCCAAAGGAGGATAATACGCCAATGATCAGACCCTATCGCAGGGAGAACATAAGTCATCAACTCACCACCCACTGTGGTAAGAGCCTCAGATATTAGGAATCAGTCCAATGGAATAGAAACATGATGGTCTCCCCCTCTTCTATTATTCCATGTGAACTAGCCATTCCCAGTTTCCAGGTCGAAAAGCTTACTGGATTCAATGAAGTCCTTGAAAGCTTCATTGGATGGTCCAACCAAGCGTCTACCACCTTTCTTTTCTTCTAGGGAGGTGATCATATTGAAGTCCCCTCCAATCAGCCAGTTCTTTTCACCTATCCAGTTTTCCATCCATGATAGGGAGTGCAGGAATGAGTTCTTTTGAAGGTTGATGCTTGGGCCATAAACGTTTGAAAGCACTCCCTTCGTTCCTGTCTCCGAGATTTTAAAGTCTGTTTAGAGCGCAAACCTGGCGGCCCAGAAGTTCCCCAGGGTTATCTCCTCATATTTCCAGAGGGTCGCTAACCCACCAGCAAAACCTCGAGCCTCAATGGCCACTGTTTGACGTCCTTTCCATACCTTACTTCCTATTTCCTGCATTTTCTCCATGCCACATTTTGTTTCCTGGAGAAAAACAATATCTGGTTTCTCCATCCTGATCTTAATCTTCAGATTCTTAATCTTGTGTGGTTGATTCACCCCTCATATGTTCCAGGTGATAATCTTCATTGACTAACTCCTATTAGCTTCTGTGAAGGAAACCCTGATAGTAGGATACTGCCCTGACTCTATGAGTTTGGTTCCTATCTCTGCAATCCTTTGCTTGTTCGATTTTCAACCTCTCTTTTCACCTTCTTCTGGTAGTTTTCATTTGTTCCCTTTCAGGGATTCTTTTGCGATACCTAAATAGGGCTTTGCTTTTGCTTTGAGAATCGCCTCCTGCATGAGTTCTGACTGTTTGCATGAAATGTAGCCTTTTCCTTTCTTGTTGCATTCCTTCTCAATGGCGTCTAGGTCCAGTTCTCCCAGATCCATCTCTTCTGCATCCTCCGGAGAGTCGTCCTCCATATCCTCCGTACCTTCCACAGGAACTGATTGGGCCAAGATCTCAACTTCCTGGATCGGTTCCTTACCATTCTTCTTGTTCCCCACGACCTCCAGGGTCTCCCTGATATCGTTTAGGATAACGAACCGATTTAGGAGGGAAGGGTTCTTGACCTTGGGATGATCAGGCACCTGGTGGTTGATTTGTCGTCGGCCCGATCGTTTCCGGCTCACCTGAGTGAAACCATATGTATCTACCTTTCTACCCTTCTTCGTTGCATCCTGAGATGGATCATGGTTTTTGATGTTCTGAGGATAGTTGCGGCTGAGGTGGCCATACTCATGGCATCCGCAACAGTGAAATGGGAGGTGCTCATAATCCAGGGATTGGGTCCATTCCTCGTCATCCCACATCAGGTTGATGGCTTCTAGGAGAGCTTGTGCTAGATCCATATAGACACTGATACAAGCAAACGAAGTGTAATGTCGCTGCAGAGTTTGTTTGGAATCCTTCACGAATTTTCCGAGTGCATTACTGATATCCTATAGGATTTCTGGTTCCTGGTACTCACAGGGGATGGAATACAACCTGATCCAGACTGGGAAATGTTGAGATCCTCCTTGTCAGGGTTGAATCTCTCCTTCCATGGGAAAAGATACCACCCCACGGAGAAGAAAAAGTATGGCCCTCCTTCTAGGATCCGGTCTCTGTCTTCTTGGTTGAAAAATACTATTGTGAAAAAACCCTTTGCTCCAAGGTGTAGATCATAATGACCCTTAGGGTTCCATGCGGTCTTGATCCATCTAGTTAGGTCTTTTCCTTTAGGCCATATACCTATGAACTTCTCGATCGGGGCCTTCTCCTTCCATTGCTCCACACGCTCCTGCAGTTTTTTCGATTTAATCTGTAGAGACGGGATCTCTTTGGTTCTGGGAAGACACCCCCCGTGGGTTTTCCTTGATCCGTGAATGGTATTTCCAGGGCCTTCATTCTCCGGTTCCTTTTCATGGTTATCCTCAGGATGATGTGACAGGCCCTGGGCAATCGAACCTACATGTCGACGCGAGGAGGAGGGGGATCTTCCCCCTCCAGGGATCGTCATGGGCTGCAAACCCTCGTAGTGAAACATAAACCCTAAAAAAATTTCGGCAGTCCTTTCGTCAATCCTAGTCACTCCTCCCCAATCAAAAGTTATAATTGAAAATGTCGTAAAGTTGTTAGTCGTGAGAAAGTAATTAAGTTGTCTAAGTTGAATACAAAAATTGAGGAAGTAAATTAAAAAATATAAGAATATAAAAATAATTTTTTATAGAATATGTCACATCAATAAATAATTGGCTTTATAAAAACATTAAAATAAAAATATATAGAATTGGTCACATCAAAATCAAAACATTATACAATAAGTGACAACAACTTTTTTAGTCCCCAGGGATTATAGCGATCGGTTGGTCTCCATAGTCAGTTGACTTTAGATTATTTTATGTTTTTAACATCATGTTACCTAAAGTTTAAAGAAAAATTGGTATTAAAAAGGTTTTTTCTAAAAATTAAAAATATTTTTAAAATTTCTAAAATTAGATTTTCCATTTTTGTGATTGGTGCAGTACAACGACTTGACTATTTTTCCTAGTGTGCAAAATAATTATCTAATTAAAAAAATAAAAATAAAATATTATTCATTAATGAAATGGTTGAAGTGTGACATGTTGATTGGCTGATATGACTGACCCATTCCATCAAAATTAATTGTGTATGCAGGGATAATCTTTTCCATTATTATTTTTGTAGTCATGCATGTTGCAGAGACATTTACTTAGTTGCAGGTGCATTTACTTAGTATAACTACTCAATGATAAGCTACTGTTACTTCCCAGTTCGGGGACGGACTCTGGGGTAAGTAAGCAGTCCTGGAGAAGAGTAACCAACAGGGGCCGGTCCTCCCTCACCGGATTCTACGTACTGACGCAACAACGTTACTTGACTCTAAAACACTACTTTTATACATATACTCATAGTAATTACACTATCATGGTAGATAAATTATAAACATAGACATCCATTCTCTTAACAACGCAATCATGTAATCATTCAACATAAACAAACATTATTCTTCCTATCATAAATCATTATGTGCAATTAAGCAACTTCAACAAGTAACATATAACTCTGTCAAGCATACAAGGAATATATGTTTCTAAGTAACTCTGCAATTACAATAGTCTAATTCTATCTGATTACCACATACAAATCTAATTGCATCACTAACCATACAATGATGAAATCAAATGCATATTAACATATAAATATAATACAATTATGCAATTACATCTTTACATATGCACTAGCTATCAATTGTTCATTTATACTAACAAGGATACGCAAGCTTTTTTTTTCACAGAAAAATATAACTTACTATTAATATACGAAATAGTAAATAGCACCAGCTGTCAGAAACATACATGTCTGCTCACAAATCCATCCAATAGATTTGCCAGACATATTCAGATGATGAGTCACCCATAATAACAGAAAATGTCCAGAAATAGCACCATATGTCCACAATAAAAGGCAAGAATCCCTCCGGGAGGAGAAACGGATCCCGAGATCACACCATAAACAATATGTCCATAAAACAGTATAATAATCAAAAGTGACCACAGCAACAGCTGTCAGAGGCCCAGAGTGTCAAATATAAAGTATAACATAATAATAATGCCAAAAAACAGCCAAATCAACGGACATATCAGCCGCAAAAATGTAGAGTGAGCATAGTAGTCCAACCAGAAATTGGATCCAGGCTCTATGAAGTATCTGCACATATAGCTAACCAGAAAGTAAGATAGATATCCGCAAAAATGAGCATAATAAACAATATATAAAACGGCAAAACATAATAAGCATCATATAATCAAGGCCAGTGTAGGTGATAGGAACCCTGTGAAATAATAGAATCCGCCTGCCATTCCTGCCACATGATGACCCCAGCCTGAGAATGAATAGCACGTTTAGAAAGCATATCGGCTTCCATATTAGCCTCCCTATAAACATGCTGAAAGTGGAGATGTTCAAAATCCCGGATAAGGTTTTTGGTCGCATCCATCCAGTGTTTGAGTAGCAGGACATTGAGTGAAGTCTTGCCACAAGCCCAAGAGATAATAGAAAGAGAGTCACCAAAAATAACAAGTGTGGTGAGTAATTTCAGTCGCACCCAGAAAAGAATGAGCCACAGGCCTATGTGCCAATAAAGAGTGAGTAATACCCAGAGTGAACTATGTGCCCATACGCAAGCTTATTACACCATAATAAATAACAATTACTACAATGAATACAAAACTTACTTGTGAGCTAACATATTAGCAGATTACCAACTAACGTAATCCCTTTACTAAAAGCACGCATTCAAAATCTTGCTACTAAAATCTTTAACATATTATGTCGTTTTGCTGTAAATACTTTAACATATTTTGTCGTTTTGCTGTAAATACTTTTGTCATATCTTGTATTTATGTAGTAGCTTTATCAAATTATTAAATGTTCATATATTATTAAATGGTTATGATGTTTTCCGTAAATCTCTTATATTATTGTGTCAGAATTTTTAGGATTTGTGGAATGTGTTATTATGTAACATTTTATTAAATGAAATTCTTCGTGGTAACTATTTTATTATTGTGTTAGAATTTTTAGGATTTGTGGAATGTGTTATTATGTAACATTTTATTAAATGAAATTTTTTTTGGAAAATATTAAAATAATTTTAAATGATTTGTATTTAATGGTAGTATGGTAGTTGCTCGAAGTTGGTATGTGATAATTGGCACTCAAATCGTTCGGTTTTTTGGTGACGGGAAATTTTTTGGCAAGGCATAGTTCTATTTCTTTTGGTTATTTTTTTGGAATTTTGACGACTTGGGTTGTCTTAAAATGGGCCAAAACCCTTAGGGGCACAGTTCCATGGCATTGTTCCGCAATAAATGGGGTGGAACTACGATTCCGCTGATTTTTATAACCGGATCTAGGGAACAAATCGTCGGAAAAGCGGGGCGATTTGAGTGCCAGTTATCCCACGTCCCCGAAGTTGTTTTCTTCTAAGAACTACATGGAGGGCATGCTGCGATGTTGACTGGTTGGAAAACCGAGGATGAAACTCATTATTGTGTAAGAAATGTATTCGCAATTTATCTGTGCTTATCCAACGTACTGTTTGTTTCAATTTATATCCATTTCTTGAACACTGGCTTATGGATGAGTTTGAATTGACTTGTATAGCTTGTGGCAAACTCAAGGAATACATGCTGGGGTGAGTTGTTTTTGTGTTTTCATCCAGCTCTAATTGCATTTTCAAAATTATGGATTAAAAATTGCATTTCGCTTGTGTTGGCAAAACAGTTTATTTAAAATTGCAAGGGATTTTAGTGAGTGCACGACATAGAAGATCATGTAGTGGCATGGATGCTTTCAATAAAGAATTTAATACAATGGGATCCAACATCCCACATAACGAGATAATTAGAATCATTAATATGATAGCTTTTAAAATTGGGAAATTTATCTCCACTGAGTAAACACTCATAATTCTAAGGGAATCAATTACAAAAATTCTAGATTACAAAATTCTAGACAGAGAGCATATAAAAAGAGATGTTAATAGGCCTTCCATGTTATTGAATCCTAAGCTCACTGACAATTAAAACAAGGGTCACCTATACTTTTCAAGCCCATGTCATAAGTTATAACACCAAAGAAAAATTCAGAGAAAAATTCAAAAACCCATGGTCAAACTGTAAATTCTTATTCCTTCTTCAACGCTTGTAAACCGATTCAAGCTACATATACTGTGCAGAGAATGATACAAAATATACAGAGCAAGTGTTGTTGAACGAGAATGAAATTAAACTCATCACATGCTCTAGTCCAGTGAGTTAAATAGCTTGGTTGCATTGATCAAGGCCAGGGCAGAGAGAAGCCATCGTAATGTCTGTTAGAGGAGGGACCACCATGAAAGTAGCAATGCAGTACAAGAATACGGCGAGCAAGAGGTGAATTATCGAGCCCCAACATTCTTTCCAATAATTCTCTATCATCTTCTCCCTCAACCTCAAGAAATACCACTAATACACATACCCAAAACTTAAAACAATGAAATCAATAAAAGTTGTTCCCTTCACTAGATTCCCCCCACCATTTTCTGTAAATAAGTACACAGTTGAGCTGTGTGAACCATCTCTTAAAAAGAAGAAAAAGAAGAAATTGATTTTCTTTTTTTTGGTTTTTATACCCAAAATTTATAACACAATGAACTCAATAAAAGAGGTGCTCACTTCACTAGATCCCCCCTCCCCCCTTTCTGCAAATAATTTACACAACTAAGCTGTGTGAAATATCTCTCAGAAAGAAGAAAATGATTTTTCTTCTTTTGGTTTTTAAATAGATATATGGAAAAATTACAAATCTGGATTTAACTGTTATTATTTTACTATCATCCCTGACTCCAATCACTGGCCGAAACTGACGCATTTACTTGGCATCCGTCATTTTCTTGTTAGCGTGTTGTTTTGCATGAAAGAAGTAATATTTCATATGTAATATTTCATGCCTTATTGCAGTATTCACATATTTTAACCATCGGTCACTGCACATATTTTGTAGTGCCCCTAGACTACTATAGACATTGAGGGCACCTGCTGAGTCACCTGACTATTTGAAACATTAATAAAATAACCCTATGATTTTATTTTGAGTATATTTATGATTACGATTGATTGATATATGTGCATTTGGGTAGTTATTGTGAATGGACAATTTCATGTTGTTTAACGATTAACTTTGATATGAAAAATGTACATATGAATGATGCTTAACGACTAGCTGTGCAATTGATTATGTGATTAGACGAAAGAGTAATGATTAAGTAAATTATAGATGCTTAATGAAGCAATAGATTTATAAACCAAATTGTGATTATTGAGGACAGTGCTACTAATTTACGTTTGTGAGAAATGTGTGTAGCGACAGGTGAAATGGTTCACCAACGGACACACAAAGGAATATGAAGGGTCGTAGAGTACGAGTAAATCACACACAGGGGGAGCGACGACGATGTCGACTTCCGACAAGAATACCACGCATGAGCAGATAAGCATTGATCCGCTTGCTCAAGAGGAATGCGTGAGAGCGTACGAGGTGGGCCACGACGGAGCTGGTCACGTACGAGTTGAGGGGCGCGCAGTGAGAACGGACTCACTCCTCAGCACCATTAGTCCTTGGATAGCATGTAGACGGAGGATGGATGGTAACGATTCCTAAAATCCCTACAAGAGTTCCCGCAAGTCAAAACGGAAAGATGGTGGCAGAAGGGCCCAACGATGCGGTACCCTGTTGAGAACGGAAATAATGGACGCAAGGACCCAACGATGCGGTACCATGCCAAGGAATGGAAACCATGGATGACTGGACCCGACGGAGTGGTGCCATGTCAGGGAATTAAAATTAAGGAACTAGGAGCCCAACGGCGCGGCACCGTGATCCTAGTGAGTTTGATTGTTAAATTTAACTGCATAAAAACTTATGAGAATAACTCTAGATTATTACTTAGCAAATGCATAAAAATAATTTAGGCATTTGCACATGAATAGTTATTTTTGTTGAGCATTTAAAATAATAGAAATCATTATTTAGGAGCAAAATAGAATCCTAAGATTAGACACCTAGTCAACTAAAAGCTAGGAGTTAATTAAAATATATGGGGGACAAACTAGAGCAAACTTAGGGGTGTTGGTGCACTTCCCAGAGAAACTGACACTTGGATGGGTGAGTGTTTTAATTAAATAATTAATTAAAAATATGTAATGCATGAAGCGACATGTGTCGCATGAGATTTTCCTTTATAAGGAAGGCTTGGGGAATGGGTAAAGGGCCCATAATTTGGACGATTGTCGTAATTTTCGAATGCCTCAAAGACTTGCTGCTATCTAAGGGTTTGGCTTAGAAATCCTGGTGGGAAGGGAAGCCCAATCTGAATTTCTGAAATACTTGTGTGAGCTCTACAACCCAAAGCTCGGGGGAGGCCATGCGACTGAAAGCACGAGCCTATGGTTGGGTGGCGAAGCTAACGGTTGCTTCTCCTATGGTTAAACGAGCTTTGCTGGAGGGATTTTACGGAAGACGAAGGCGACAATGGACCAGCCGGATCGGGTTGACAGGTTAAGGTTTTGCTTATTTTTGTTAAGTTATTCACGCTTTTTATTTTATTTTTTTCCAATAACTATGATGGCTAATTTGTTTGTATGAAGTTGTTTAAGTTTCAGGTTCAGTTCAAGGAGACCCTAAAGGAGGGGTCCTACATATTTTAACCGCCTGTTAGGGAAAGAACCTGAATTGTTGTGTGTTGATAGTTTTAGAAACATCATTGAAGGATTCATCAACCTCATTAATTCCTCCTTAGTCACATCCAGGGTTGGAATTTCATTTCATCTTTTCCCTTTAGGATGATTTTTTTGTAGTTTTGAACTTTTATCTTACACGTCACTTAACGTTTTGTTGAAAATATTACCCTTCAACCATAAAATTTATTAGAGAAACTACTTTAAATTAATAAAAAAGTTCTCCCATAATAAACCCTCACAACTTGGTGATGCACGTGGGGACTTGGGGAAATACACCAACCGATCAAGATGAATTACAATTATTTCTTTGGGAACCAGGATATTTTTCTTTCCTGGAAAGACTCACTTTGCGTGAGATTAAATATTGGAAAATTAGAAATCCCTCAACATTTTTTAACCATCGAATTTGTTTGGATCTAAATGTGATGAGGCTCTAAATCAATAAAAAATGTATAGCCTATAAAACTATATATGATTACAACCTATCCTTGTAATTACCATCCAACACATGAGTTATAGTGATTCTTACACATAAGTTATAGCAATTCTTTTGATCCAACCCCATTGGCTTCCTACATAAGCCCAGTTTTGGCATCAAAGGAGAGATCTTCAGTTTGTAGAAGAAGCCCTTCACCAATTTTAGAAATGCCATGCATCAGTTTGTTTCACATGTATACACTCCTTCAAACTTTGGAGGGAAAGGCAACAACGTGGGTATTAACCGGTCATCTATAGAGACATCCTCACTACTGATTCCAACCAGCAAGCCATTATGAAAAGAATGACCCCTGCTATGAAAACAGTTTCTCTCAATGTAAACCAACCATCTTATAATTGGCATTTCTATGCATTCAATAAACATAATGTTATTATTAATCAAAGGAATGGGCATGAGTGCTTTTAGTCACATCCGATCTGCAGACCACCCATTTTTTTTCTTTGATTAAATGTTAATTGCAGAGTTTATTCACCATCAAATAGCAAAGTTAAATAAGTTTCCAGAGCATCTATATATGTGAATGGGCGATGTTGCTTCTCAACAATTAAAATAAAATTAAGCTCAAACTAGAACATATGAGTTGTCTAAATCTCCAATGGATAGTCAAGAAGGTGGTACATTCATATTAATATAATATGGGCGCACAAATGCTCTCTCTCCAACCTAGAAATCAGGCAATTACCGACCCTCCCAACCTCACAACATTAAATAGCTTGAAAACTGACTTCGATAGAATGACCACCTTTCTCTCGCTTGAGCAATTTTCAATGTGTTGGATTTATTTATTCTAAGAAACCCTTTCTCAATTCATTGGGTTGAGTGCTTTCAAATACGATATGGCCCTCTCGATCTCATTACGGGCACACCCCTCGTGTAAGGGTACAGGTAATTCTCAAGGTTTACAGTTTGCCCATTCTGCCCAGTGCCGGATATACGGAGAGGAGCATGTCACCTGAACTATTTCTCGAATTCTTATATTAAAAATGTCCTTATTAAATTCTATCCATCGAGTTAATTTATGACGGTTTAAAAAAATTATCGAACATCATGTAAATACGTTTAACATAATTGTTTATCCATTCGGTTAAACGGTTTGTAAAATAAATTAACCGTATTTGACGAGCAAAACACCCTGTGAGGGGTATTTTTCTCGTGAAATTCCAACCCTGGTCACATCATAATACTTTTACCATATAGAAATATGCGAAGCTATCCTTTTCTGACAAATGAGGATGATCTATTTAATAATGATATCTCTTTCTATATTGAATACTTCAGAGAATCACCACGATCTGATGAAGATCTCATGGCGCAAATAAAGCAATCTAATTTTGAAATACTTCCGGTGGAGTGCTACGTTTCATATCAAACCCCAATCTCTATTAAAAGGTACATGTATGTCGCTTTGTAATTTGTTTGTTTTAAAGAAAGGTAAAATTTGGTTGGAAGACATTTTCATTGGCATTGCAATTCCAACAAATTGAGTGTATATATAAATTTTTCTATGGTGCCTCTTTGAGGAGGAATCTGCAACGCATAAATGACATGATGTATTCATGCAATCAATGGTGATTTAAATTTTCATTGGTTGAGAGTTTGATTTGAATTTTTTTGTTGAATTTGAATGTTTTATGGGTTAATTTAGAGAATACATCATGAGATGAATGTGAAGCAAATTGTCTAGATGGTAGAAGTTATGGATTGGTAGTAAGTTGTTTTTTTAGCTTATTGTTGCTCTATATTGTTTTGTGTCACTTTAGTGGACTCTTATGTGTATATGTGTCACTTTAGACATTTTATTACATAAGAAGGAATTTGAATTAAACCCTAACATCTACATAATCTACAATTTTACCAAACAAATTTCCATAACATTAAAAATATTATATTTGTAAATATAATATTTGATATGTCAATATAATATTTGATATTATTATCAGATTTGATATTGATTGGCCTTTAGCTAGACAATCAAAATTTCATTTAACTATCAATATTGGTAAATATAACAATCAACTCATAACAATAATGCTAGTTGCTATAACATGTGGGCCTACTACATTGCTATAACCCTATTCCAATTAATCACCATCCCTTCAACATCTACATATTACATTGTGTCATTCAATATTTTTTAATTGAGATGCAAAAATAAATTTATTTTTATTTACTAAAATAATTTTTAAAAATAATTTCAAATTGTTATTTTTAGCCTATTATAATTTTAAAACTAATATTAAATTATTGTTTTAATAAGTTAATATTGCAAATGAGTTAATATTTAGTAATAATAATTTTAATTTATATAGTGAAAATTATGTAATTGAGATTTATATTGGTTTTTATTGATTTTAGTATATGGTAAATATTTCTCATTTACTATATTTTTTTTAGTGAAAATAAATTTATTTTTTATAATTAAAATTATATAAATATTTTTCTGTTTTAATTTCAATGTATTTAATTTTTTTAATACAATGATTAATTAAATAAAATATTTAATATAAGCTAAAAGTAGCTACTACGCTTTGCAGCTATTTCTAAAATTAAATAATTTTTAACATAATCCTAAAGCAGGGACTAGCTGCTTTGCAGCTATTTCTCTTGTTTTAGTAAATAGAAGTCAACAATATCACATGAAGATTGCCACATACCACTTTTAAAAAATTCCATATTGAATGTTTTTAATTTGTTTTTTTATGTTTTAAAAACAAAGTCACCCTCTTAAAAATTTATGTTTCAATCAGAAAATAGAATGAGTGGAAGTTAAAAATTTTGAAACTTAAAAAAAACAATTTAATAATAAGAAAATTTATGTCTGTGAATATATATATATATATAATCCAATTCTAGCCTCTAGAAAGTGGAATGAGTGATGGAAGCGAGAGCATGCACTGCTCTGCGGGTAGGGTTATTGCCCTAGTCGTCGCACTATGCTACTGAAGCTTGCGTACAATCTTGGATATCGGTCGGAGAAGAAAGCTACGCCAAAGGGAGTCTCTACAAGCGGAGCGACGCGTTGGGGAGGTTGGTCGGGCATTTGCCTTCTCTGTGGTTTCGCCTCACTGTTGGATCTATCACAGACTGGATCTGTCTTACGGTGTGCAGGGGGAGGGATCATATTGATCTATCCTCAACTTTGTCCCGTTAGGAGCTGGACATTGAAAATTTTGGTGGACTTGGACATTTTGCCAAAAATTGTCCATCACGTCCAATGCATGTTCCAACTGTGGTGGAGTTGGACATTTTGCCAAAAAGAATCCATCACCTTCTCAAATTGGATGGAAAACTAAACAAAGTGACTTTGTATAGGAAGTACAGGAAGAAGAAGAATCCAACAAGTAGTAATTTCTTCTTTATTTCATCTTTGGTGGCAACCAAAGATAGTTGGATAATAGATTCAAGTGCTTCAAAGCACATGACTCCAAAAAAATGAGTATTTTTAGAATTGCATCCAACCTCTTCACATTATCCAATTATGTTGGTAGATAACACTTTTCATCAGGTGGAAGGTATTGGACAAGTTCCAATGATCCTAAACAATTGAGAAGTTAAGTATCTTAAAGATGTGCTTTGTGTTCCTAATATGCATGCCAACTTGATATATGTTAGTCACTTAACCAAAAATGGTTACTTGGTTGAGATGGATGGTGATAGGTGTTATACTAAGGATAAATAAAGAGGACATATCAACAGGGTAAAGTCAAAACTAGTGAGGTGGAGGTGGAAGCCAAAGTGGACCCAAAGGGCATCGTTCTGTAGGAAAATCTATAACTACTAGCATGGAAAGAAGCCCAATGTGCATAAGGTGAGGATGAACAATTAAGCTTCGTCACCACTGTTAATCGTATGTGCACACCTAACTAACTCATCAATGCACCTACAAGCAACAATGTACATAATCGATAAAATGTATACCATCCATATAATACCTGACCATATCCATCTAATAGCATCTCAAACATGTCCAACTAACTGAGCCAATCTCCCACACATGACCTGAAACACTAAGCATATAATACTGCAAAATAGATGAGCAAAAAACACTATATCTGAATGAAATCTCACTACCAACATGCCCCATGGTGAAATTGATCAAAAAGAAAAAACTGTCTGATGCCTCATATGCCACACAAATATAACAAATAGACAATTTTCCATGTACTACAAAATGTGGTCCAACAAGGGGCATCCTACAACGTTTACATTGTTATGTATCATATGATTACAGTAGTGTTACAAGATTCTTGTCCAAAGAATAGGGTTGCATAGTTAGCAGGTCATCCTAACAGGTTGTTAACGCACAAAATCACAGGCTTTTGATAAATCCCTAAATCACCTGTGAACCCTGCGTAACTAGGGAGTTGTTTGTGAAGGAGTTCAGTAAGGAGGAATTTAAAAAATCAATGCAACTCCTAATTATAAAAATTGTGGTTTTTTATAAACATTTTTTTCAAAGATTATTTAACACAGATCTTCATCATCTTCATAAAAAAAAATAATAATTTTTATATAAAAAAATATCATAATAATTGTATATTATAATATAATAAATTAAAATAAATACATACAGTTTTGTTTTATATTTTAATTTTATTATTACATTTAAATTTAAAAAATATTAGTATTTTTAAGATAATAAAATTTATAAAATAAAAAATATATAATAATATTTAATGATAAAATTATTTTTATTTTTTATTTTATTTTAATATTATTAATTGATATTGAATATAATTATAATTAATTGTTATGGGTTCATGCGAACTGATTCACCACATACTATATATTAAACATTTCTTTTAAAAGTCCAAATCAACTTAAAATTTATTTTTAAATTTCATTATTAAATAACTTTACAGTAATTACCAAATTTGTTGAATGATGCTTTGCTCGTTAGTAATGAAGTTTTTACAGTAATTACCAAATTTGTTGAATGATGCTTTGCTCGTTACTGTTAGTAATGAAGTTTTTACAGTAATTACCAAATTTGTTGAATGATGCTTTGCTCGTTACTCACGAAGTTTTTTGGCTTTATGGCCGCTTTGAAAAAATAGTGGGGCAATGTTTTGGTTAGGAAAATAAAGTATTAAATTCTTTTTCAAGTGCAAATTTTGTATTATACTAATTTTTAGATGATATTAAGAATTGAAAATTAATTAGTTTTTTAAATAGAGTGGATTAATAGTAATTAGTGTTAATGTATGAATTGAGTGGATGTAGAATTTAATTACACTAAGTTTTATTTGGTGGGATGGAGGTGGGTTAATTTGGGTTTTCTATTTTGAATTTAGTAATTTTGTTAATATGAAGTAAATTGTAAGGATTTGTGTTTGCATGCATTGTTCTTTAGTCTTCTTAAAGTTGGGAGACCTTTCACTTAGAGCTTGGATATAATTATTTTCAACAAAGCCCTTCCTAGCCTTATAGCTCTTTAAATAGGCTTTCAAATCCAAAGCCCTAACTACTTGACATGGTCATATAATTAATAAGTACCACTTAATTAACTACTTAGCCTTATAGTTCCAAAGAGATGTTCATATAGAATACATGACTAACTCCTAAAGAAATAGGCTTTCAAATCCAAAGCCCTAACTACTTGACATGGTCATATAATTAATAAGTACCACTTAATTAACTACTTAGCCTTATTCCAAAGAGATGTTCATATACAATACATGACTAACTCCTAAAGTAAGCCAGGTTAGGTTAGGACCCTAACATTGGATTTTGCATTAGTAGTCTATGCCTTGTTACTTAAACATTTCCTTATTTCAATTCTCAAGGTGAATAACAAAGAAGTCTCTCCTTGATGGATTTACAAAAGTAATTGTTGGTTTCCATTTTCGATGCAAAATCTTCATGATTGTTTTTGGTTAGAGGCAAGGAGGAGAGTCATAAAGGCTTGTGGCACATCCATCATTTCATGTTTGCTCAATGTTGTAGGTGGTGGTGGTTTCAACTATAAGTACAGGTTTGATATTTGACACTAGGAGACATTTAGTATGGCAAAACCTTGCGATTGTGATCTTTGCAACTTGATAGAGTTCACAAGAATTGTTAGATGTTAGTTAGATAGATTCAAGATCTTAAGATAACAATTTCTCTTCTAAGTGATAATAAGCATACTAAGCTTGAAACTATGAAAGAAAAAACAAGAAATTTGGAATTGAAAATCACAAAGCAAGCCACCCAATCTCTATCGGATCCTAGAAGATAAAGCTATGGAAGAGGCCACTCTCCATCAAGCTCAGGAACACATCAAAGTGGAAAAGAACATACCCAAGAGTATGTTAAAACAACCCATTAAAATCTAATTTTTAAAATTTTAGAGCTAAATTCATGCTAAATCACTTCTTTAATATAAGTGCTATCAATTCCAAATATATATATATATATATTCCAAATAATAATGTAAGTTTATATATATAATATTCAAAGATAAAAATTAATCATAAGGTAACCCAAAATATGTCTTAGAAATCAAAATGCCCAAAATATGCCAAATAGAATAATCTAATCCATACACTAGATACACGTAGATTCAAGAAACACTAGCATCACATCGTTGGTCAACATACATATAATGGATGGACTTAAATAATAACATTATAACTTTTTGATAATGTGAAATTTTTTATAATCAAAATAAATGGTTGATTGACATTAAATATCAGTGTTGTGAAGATTTTCAAAATTGCTTATCAACAAATGAAAATGTCGTAAATTTTTTTTTTTTTATAAGTAAAAGTATTTCATATTAACAAAACTTCAAAGGTTACATAGCTTCAAGAGTTCATGGCTCCCAGAAAACATGTCGATAGCAAACTTCCTATGCTGTCTGAAGTTCTATCATAGCAGCTATCCCTAACATAGGCTTAAAAAGGATCAGCTTTCCCAATTCTATCAACAACCATAGTGCCATTACAAAATACCAGCTTATAGGCAGAATAGTGAGACTGGACAAAGGACCCTACCCTCCTACTTACAACTAAAACAATAATTAACATGCATATGATCATAAGTAGTAAGTGCCGACATAAACATGAAATAACATAGAGCCAGAACAAAAGAAAGGAGGGCACCCCAACTACGGCGCCTGGCAGAATGCAGAGTGAACGGAGTTGTTGGCAATGGCTCTGGTGGGATCCTGAATCGATACGCCTCTGCACATAGGGCTTCCGGAGCTGCTTCCCAGGCCGACTGGAGATTGATCAAGCTGTGGATACAACTGAATTCCCAATTTCAAAGTGATGAGGTTCACTTTTTTGTGCAAAACTTTGCAATCATTGTAGTGTTTTTTCCGAGCACGAATCGGTTTAACCTCCCCCATAGCCTTGTTCTCGCGGTCCATCAGCACGTGGGCCAGCAAACCCTTAGTAACCCAGTATGAAGAAACAATGCGATCATAGGCCAACAAAAGACCCACAGTGGTTCCCGGGTCCTGAACCCATTCATCCACCTCGTCATGGATACTCTGTAAGTTCTCTAATGAAATATGTTCCCAGAGTTCCTTCTCCAGGCCCTCAATTTCCTCACGAATTTGGCTGGGGATACGATTTTTGAAGAACTTGGCAGCCAGGGAAGCTTTGGATTGCTCCCGGGTGGATTTCTTGGCTTTATGAGACAGCAAAGGTCGAGTTTCGTCACTGTGAGCCTGGTAGGATCGAGGCTTAGGCTTAGGGGCCATATCAGGGATGAGGGAGGTGCAGGGGAAAACAAAAGACTTGGGGTTCAACTGGGTGAGAAGGAAAAACACAACAGTACCCAGAGGCGACCACCAAAGGGAGACTAGGGTAGCAAGAGGGTGGGAGGGGAAGTAGAAGGAAATAACAGGAACATAAATAGGAAAGAACGTATGAACGTGAAGCTGCAGGGTTCCGCCTTTTATAACATAAATCTGGTAAAATTCCATCATCAATTACTAATGTCCTGGGTTAGATCGACGTACCGCAGTACTCAATCTGTCATCGTGACCACCATTTTCAATTACTCTTTGCATTGAGTATGTCTGTGTGAAGGACAGTCTGTAACCCGTCTTTATTGAAATTCCTTTCACAGTTTAACTGCCCAGGACAGTCTTGATTGCTATTGATATCATTCCCACTGATGTCATTTGTTGGCACATGTTAAAGAGAGGTGGCGGATCCATCACTCTCGTAGGATGTTTCCAAGGAATCATTGCTGGTTGAGGTGGCAATCTCTCGATGTTGCCTTTCTGTATCATCATTATGAGCCAACTGATTGCAATGCACAACCCAAGGACAGTTCGAAAAGAAAGACAAGGGTCCTTCTCGAAATCTGTGCGAGGAAGAGACTCTGACTTTTTCCAAGGTTTTAGCCACCTTATTCCCATCACGTCTAATGTGGCAGAAATACTAGTCACAGGGATTATGGAATATGGTTCCAAGTTCCTCCACCCTGTATTCTAGTCTCCAACTGTCTGTGATCTGTTCTGGGGAGCGGCCTAGTTGGATTTTTTTTCCATCTGGATGATTAGCTTCGAGTCCCCTTCAGCTATGAGGGGTTCCCAATTGTTCCTCTCTACAATCTTTAATCCTTGTAGGAGGCCTTCAAACTCAACGGTGTTGTTCGTGTCCTGCCCAATATTACCATAATAAATATGCATGATTTGGCCATTATGGTGCCTGAAAACTCCATCGAAGCCAACAGCACTCGGGTTGCCTTTGGAATCTTCGTCAAAATTGAGCGTGTAGGAGCCAATAGGGGGTGGCGACCCGTAGTTGGAGCTAGTGGTATTAGGGGGTTGCTTTGGCTTGCCAACCCAACCAAGATCCGAGCCTCCTGAGTATTGGCATCCTAGTCCTTTTCCAACCAAGGGGTAATCTTGAGAGTTTACTGAATATGCTTCACAATTTTATTCCAGATAACCTGAGCAGGAGTTTTAGTTTCTCTGAAAATTCGTTGATTGCACTCCTTCCAAGTTTCCCATAGGAGGAAACTAGGAAACATGAACCACGTTGTGTTAACAATGTTGTTATTGAAGGCCATAGTGTCCTAGGCTCTCACAGTCTAATCAGGATTCCCCTATTATCTATTGGTTTGCCTGAATAATTACGCCCCCCAATCCCACAGAGAAGAAGAGAACGAGCAATAATCCAACAGATGATTCATAGCTTCCTCAACACTGGAGCAAAGGGGGCATTGAGAGGGGACAACTATTCCTCTTTTTCGAAGATTTTCACCTGTGAGAATTCGCCTCTATATTACCAACCATACAAAGAAAGCCACCTTTGGCCAGGGATTTGATAGCCATATTTTCTTCCATATGCTGTCTTCCGGATAAGTTTCTCTTTTTTCCCAGAGATCATAAGCTTCCTTGGTGTTGAAGTTTACTTTGGTTGAATAACCCCACCTAAGTTTATCATGGCCTCTCTGAGTTTTTATGATTATTTCCTGAAGGGCTTCTTCCATGTGGTGACTACCTTCGGGCATACATCTTTGTAGCCACCAGTAAGATGGTTCCATTCCCTATAAGTCCTGTCCTCCGAGTAAGGTCTCCAAAAATGAGCCACTTTGGAGAGGTTAAGTGCATAGCAGAGCGCTTGGCATTCAAGGGTGGGGGGGATGAAGCAATTTTTGGGCTTTGTTACCAGGAATCCTCCCAAAGGTCCATAGAGGGCCCATCATGAATTTCCCAAAAGTTGTGGTCTTGGATGATACTTTGGTTTTGGAAGGCCATTTTCCATATGTGAGAGCCCTGAAGTTACTCATTGAATCGGATGAGTTCCTGCTTTGGTCAGTCTTGGGCGTATTTAGCATGCCATAACTGATCCCAAGGTTCCTCGTTGTGGGTAACCCATTTCCACCAAATTTTAGCTCCCAAAAATTCATTATTCATCTCGGGGTCTCTTAAACCAAGGCCTCCCTGGAGTTTGGGTCGACAGACTTTTTCCCAACTGACAAGAGGCCATTTCTGTTTCTCTGCATTTCCACCCCACATAAAAGTTCTTTGGATGGCTATGATTTCCTTAATCACATATTTTGGGGCAGCAAGAACTGAGAAGAGATAAATGGGCATTGCCTGGAGGACAACTTTGAGAAGAGTGAGCCTACTGGCCAGGTTCAAGGGTCGAAGCGTCCAATTATTTAGATTTTTCCGCATTCTATCAAGAACATCAGTCCATGATACTCGTTTGATAACACCTTCCGCCAGAGGGGCGCCTAAATATTTGGGTGGAAGGGAGCTCCCTTGGAAGCCAAGAATACGAAGGATGTTCCTTTGGGAGATGGTGGGAGTGTTAAAAAGTAGACTTGCGACTTTTCTCTGTTAATCTCTAGCCCAGAAGTCTTGGAGAAGGTGATAAGGAATTTCTTGATGGCTTTTGCTTCCTGGATGGAGGCATGACCCATAAGCATAGTGTCATTCACAAATTGTTGATGAGTTTGTTTGACGACATGTGGGTGAACGTTGAGGCCTCTCATTTCTCCATTGGACACCATGGATTTGATAAGTCTGCTGAAACCTTCTGCCATCAAGATAAAGAGGAAGGGGCATAGAGGATCCCCCTGGCAGATGCCTCTTGAGGGGCAGAAGGTGCTAGTAGGAGTTACATTAATAAGAATGGAAAAAAAGGTAGTTGAGGTCATACTCATAACCTAGTTAGTCCATTCCTCGTTAAAACCGTAGACAGTGAGAATTTCCCTCATGTATTGCCAACTTAACTTATCATAGGCTTTAGAGATGTCAAGTTTGAGCAGCATCCATGGGATTTTGGACACCTTGAGGGAGTGAATAAATTCATGGATAAGAATCACCCCATCCAATATTTGTCTTCCTTCAATGAACCCAGATTGCTCCGAGGCAATAAGATGAGGAAGAATGGGCTTTAGGCGATTGGCCATGACCTTGGTGATTATTTTATAGATGACATTACAAAGGGAAATTGGTTGAAACTTACCTTGAGTGTCTGCACCCTCCGCTTTGGGGATGAGGGTGATGAAAGTAGCATTGAAGGCACGTAACACTCCTTTGTTTCTTCTAGAGTCTTCCATAATTTTCCAGACGTCGTGTTTGAGCATGTTCCAGAAGTGGTGGAAGAAGTTAGTCGTGAAGCCATCAGGGCCTGGGGCCTTGCCTTCCGCCATTTGGTGGAGGGCTTCTTCAACTTCCATGAGTGTCACCAGTTGCTTCAGGAGATCATTCTATTCATCAGTGACTGTGTGGGGGATAAGCTGGGTGATTCTTGTGACATAATTAGATCGGCTACCTTGATCTTCTTTCATGATATTCCCAAAAAATTGTGTCAGTTTTGTTTCCATATCTTCTCTTGTTTCCACATATTGTCTGGCTTCTGTCTTGAGTCTATGAATCTTGGCTTTCTGTCTATTCTGGAAAACAGATTTGTGGAAGAAGGACGTGTTTTGTTCCCCCTCTTGAAGCTATTGGTTTCTGGACTTCTGTCTCCAGTAGATCTCCTCCTGCTTTTCTCTAGCTTGGAGTTGTTCTATGAGGACTTCCTCTTGCTTTTTCAAATCTTCACTATAATCGTTATTCATACCTTCCCGTTGGAGGCTTTCTAGTTGCTCGCTTAACTGTTTTTTATCTTGGAATATGTTCCTGAAATCCTCCTTGTTCCATGTGTGAATCTTGGATTTTAAGGCTTTTAGCTTTTGCTGGAATTGGTGCATTCTTGTCCCAGCTGGGGGGACAATTTCTTCCCACCAATGATTTGAAGTCCTTGTGCTCCATCCAGAACTATTCAAATCGAAATGGTTTCCTACCTTTGAGCCCAGACCAATCCCAGAGGAGGATAATAGGCCAATGATCAAACCCTGCCGCGGGGAGAACATAAGTCATCAACTCACCACCCACTGTGGTAAGATCCTCAGATACTAGGAATCAGTCCAACCGACTGGAACATGATGGTCTCCCCCTCTTCTATTATTCCATGTGAACTATCCATTCCCAGTTTCCAGGTCGAAAAGCTTACTGGATTCAATGAAGTCCTTGAAAGCTTCATTGGATGGTCCAAGCAAGCGTCTACCACCTTTCTTTTCTTCTAGGGAGGTGATCATATTGAAGTCCCCTCCAATCAGCCAGTTCTTTTCACCTATCCAGTTTTCCATCCATGATAGGGAGAGCATGAATGAGTTCTTTTGAAGGTTGATGCTTGGGCCGTAAACGTTTGAAAGCACTCCCTTCGTTCCTGTCTCCGAGATTTCAAAGTCTGTTGAGAGCACAAACCTGGTGGCCCATAAGTTCCCCAGGGTGATCTCCTCAGATTTCCAGAGGGTCGCTAACCCACCAGCAGAACCTCGAGCCTCAATGGCGACTGTTTGACGTCCTTTCCATACCTTGCTTCCTATTTCCTGCATTTTCTCCATGCCGCATTTTGTTTCCTGGAGAAAAACAATATCCAGTTTCTGCATCCTGGTCTTATTCTTTATATTCTTAATCTTGCGTGGGTGATTCACCCCTCGTATGTTCCAGGTGATAATATTCATTGACTAACTCCTATTAGATTCTGTGAAGGAAGCCCTAATAGTAGGATACTTCCCTAACTTTATGAGTTTGGTTCCTATCTCCGCAATCCTCAGCTTGTTCAATTTTCAGCCTCTCTTTTCACCTTCTTCTAGTAGTTTCCGTTTCTTCCCTTTCAGGGATTCTTTTGCGATACCTAAATAGGGCTTCGCTTTTGCTTTGAGAATCGCCTCCTGCAGGAATGGAATGGGTTCCTTAATCCCCTCTTCTCAACTCAAGGAATGGGAAAATATCGGAGCTGGCCTAAATTGCGGCATCCTGATAAAAAATGGGCAACAACCGACAATGGAATGGGTTCCTTAATCCCCTCTTCTCAACTCAAGGAATGGGAAATAATCAACATTGGAATGGGATACAAAATCTCCATATTCAAATTGGCCTTGGGCGTTAACATCGGATCGTGCACCTATTAATTGGCATCCTCCCCAACATATCTCCCACTTGGTTGATGGAACCGAAGGTCAAATTCATAATCTCTTCAAGATTGCGTCCCTCAAAATCAAGGAAATTCGACGGCGTCTGCAGCTTAGAACCCCCCGCCCAGCATGTGCAAACTCCTGGTAGAACGGGCCTATTTCAATCACTTGGTTGATAACAATCCACAACCATTGCAACTTGGATCGTTCTGGGAAAAAAACTTGGCTTGCAGGTATTCAACGTTACAAGATGGATAATGGAAGCTCCCCAGGACTATGCCTCCCTGCGTTGAAGTGCAAGCAGTGTAAGACGTCAATACAAGTAACCGAGGGAATTGGCTTGAACCAATACATCATTGCATTGGAAGTGTTACAAGGGAATGGTCTCAGTGAAAATGAGGGCCTCGTCAACAAAACAAGGCATGTGCGTCGACCCAAAGCCATGGAAATCAATAGAGGATGGGTTCTACAGGGTGGTGGCCAATTGATGAACCAGGCCAGCTTGCCAAATGGTTTCGAGCAAGAAACAAGGAAACTCTAGCGCCCATTGGAAACCAACAACCAGCTCCTCGGTAGCTCTGCGCATCCCGGCTCTCTGCAACAGTTGGGTGGAAACATTGGGGAAACTGTAGTTGGCAAACTTTGGAACGTGACAGAAGATAATGCAGGTGTGGTGAATCTCGACTCCCCCATTGGACCAGAAAGTCCCCCCCCTGGTCTTCTCTCTCATCTGCAAGACATTGAAGCTCAGGTTGGAGTGCTGAGAGGAGAACAGAAAGACCTCAAGAAAACTATCTCTCATCTAGCTACTTTTGTTCAAATTGAAATCTCTGAGATAAGGAACAACAATAACAATATGAAAGAGTACTTTGAAGGCATTGCTGGCAGGATGGAGACAATGCACAACTATCTCAAGATTGTAGAATCCAAGGTGGATTGTATTCGGACCAGCAAGAGCAACAGCCCGTTGGTCATACTGGGAATGGAGGATAATGTGAATCTGGCCTTAAGCAGTAAGAAAAAGCCCCGTCGCTCAACAGAAAACTAAATTCAGGTTTTTTTTCTAGTTACTACTTACCTATTTGATATTTTGGTAAACAGTTGTTTTAACAATCAGTGCTCTTCTCTTTTTAAGACATATATGTCTCTAAGTTTCCTGCGAAGTGTAAAGACTGGATTCGAGGTGCCCACTTCCCTCCTTTTGATGGGTATAGTCTTCCCATTTTTTGTATCAGATCTTCCCTTTTTAATATAAATCTTCTTACTCGTTTCTATAAAAAAAAACATATCATTTCACTTACACATATTTATAGTCAATAGAGCTTAGATTGGGTGGTTGGGAGCATTGGTTGTGATACTCCCCACCAAGTTAGCTCGTGATGGCCCTTGACAATTTTGTAAAAGGATGATTGTTTTATGAGTCTTTTTTGCTTTTTTGCTTCTAATTTTGACAGGGCATAATTTTTTTTCCCTTTTGACTTCTAATATTGACGGCTTAATTTTTACATTTTTTTCTTCTAATATTGGTTGGCCTTAACTTTTTGCCATTTTTAACTTCTAATTTTGAGTGGGCTTAATTTTTACTTCTAATTTTGATTTGTAAAAGAAACATAGCATTATGGACATGCTCCTTCATAATACTAATTTCTTCTAGTTTTGATTCAATTAGCATAACATATATTTAATTTTCATTAAAATATATGTATTTTTTTAAGCCCACATGTTTTTAATTTTTAGTTTTTATATTTTATTATTAAAATATGTCACGTTACATTACATCCCATCACCACATCTCCCCCATATTGGTTTTATTATTTATTATTAAAATATGTTATGTTACATCACATCACATCACCACATCTCCCCCATACTAAACTGTAGAGCACATGGTGCAACAACTTTCTATTAATGAAACAACATCTAAAAACATTGTAGCATAATAGCTAGAATAATAATAATTTATCTTTAAAAATTGATGTAACCTTTACATTAATTTGCAAAAATCCTATAACAAAATGTTGAAACTACATTTTTTTTATTAATACCAAAATCTTAAAAGAAAACAACCCTAAAATACAAGATTTGTAACCTTAAAAAATGGTCATTTATCATTACATTTTATTTTAACCTTTTTAATTTTCATATAATTTCCACTTTCAAACATGTTCTCCATTCATCTAATTTTAAGAAAGTATGGGTAGCACACATGGGGCTTCACAAGGTCAAATCTATGATGCCTTCACAAGGTCACATATTCATGAAGACTTGAAGCCACAAGAGGAGTTAGGGGAAAATGCAAGTGAGGATGAGTTTTAAGAGTTTTCTAAACACGGATGGTAAATGTTGATTCATGAAAACTTAGGGATGTTTCAAGCAAAATAAATGGTTTTTAATGTTTTTTTTCAAATATAATGTTCAATGGTGGAATGGGAAAGTTATTATAGGTAAGGAAATTTAGGATCTTAAAATATTATTGTGTAAGGTCGTAATTTGTAAACTTTTTCAAGTTTTCTATTTTTAGTTTAATGAATTCTTTAGTGTTGGGATCACAATTTGTACACTTTTCTATTCTCACAAAATAACTCTAAACCATAGTACTTTGAATACTTCCAAAGATTATATCTATATATATAAACTTGATTTGTTAAACCATGTGTTAATGCTCTAAATCTATGTGGTTTCCATTTTAATTGGGTTCTTTTGTGACTCCATCAAAATGGATCCAAGAAATTATTTTTTTTCTATTAGACAAATATTCAAAAATATCAACAAAACAATTAGAGCATTAAATTCACAAAATATTCACAAATATAGAATATATGTTGAGAATATGATCCATATTGTATCATTGTATCAAATATGTAATAATTCTAATGACTTAAGTCACAACTCAAAATTCGAATTTTTCAAAATTAATTTATGAGAAATCCAATCACATATGTCTCTTTCTTACTCTTATCTACCCATATTACCACTAGATTAATACATAACTAAACACATTTTGCATGCATAATATACCTAAAAAAAGAAGTGAATACTAATTTCTTATCCCTAAAACCTTATAGTCCAGTTTCTTGTACCATTCTCTATTTTTCTGTTATAATATTAATGTAGTTATTGCTAATTTTTTATTATAAGTAATGTAGTTATTATTTGTTAAAAATGAAATTTAACAATTAAATCATACTCATTTTCAAATATCAATAATATTTTTAAACTTGATCAAACTACAACAAATCTTTGAATTAATAGGTATAGTCCAATTCCTAATTAATTATAGGTTTGAAATTAAATGGAAAAACTACTATGTGCACCATCGAATATAATAAGCCTAAAAAATAATTAGGTAAAGGGTTAAGAGTTAGCTTGTGAAGAGTTCATAGTGCTATTAGAAAGATCAAGATGTATGATACATGTCCACTAAGTATTTAAGAGTTAAATTTAAATATTTTTTTTCTTTTTTAATTGATATTTAAATTATGGAAGAATATAATTATTTTTGATATATTTAATAACAATATATTTTATTATGAAATTATATTTAATTAATTATTTTAAAATTTAAAATTTGATAAATAATTATAATTAAGTGAATCTTTACTTAAATTTAAAATTTAATATTATGATTTTAATATACAATCTTTATATAATATATGGACATGATTCCTTTCACTTCTCTCTCTTTTATATATATATATATATATATATATATATTCTTATATTTTCAAGTTAAAATAGAATGATGATTGTTATACTTATCTTAATTCAATTAAACCTATCAGCTTACTTAGTGTAAGATGCAAGGCACTACTTTATATTTAATTTTAGAAAACAATAGTAGTATATAATGATATAATAAAATACTCTTATTATAATAATACCAAACTCTTTGTAGGTTTTTTTGTGTTATATATATATATATAAATATAAAACATTTTTTTGAGTTATTTATATATTTGGATTTTTCAATGTGTAATTTGAAGTGTTTAATGATTAAGATTATGTAGGGGTAGTGTATGTATATTTTTATAGATTTTATTTATATTTCTTATCTTATGTATAAGGAGGATTTATATATTAATTTGGTGTATGGTTATATTATGAGGGATAACATCTGAGGTTGTAAATTTTGTATTCTTTTTACTTAGTTCAAATTTTAATGAGATATAATTTTTTATAAAGTTTTTTAATGATTTAAGAAAACAATTATTAAAATGAAAATTTTTAAAATTAAAAATAAATTTTGAAATTTCACTCATTAGATATTTTTTATTAATGGAATAAAAATTTATGAGAATGTGGCTTCATTTTTAAAGCATAGAAAATAAAACTATTTTTTATTGATGGAATATAAATTTATAACAATGTGACTTAATTTTTAAAACATAAAAAATAAAACTATTTTTTTATTGATGGAATAGAAACTCATGAGAATGTCGGTTTATTTTTAAAACATAAAAATTAAAAAAAAAACATTTAATGTGGGATTTTTTATAAAGTTTCAACTGACAATTTCCACATGCTATTAATAATTATTGAATTTTGTTTTACTAAAAAAAGTGATTATCACATTTTATGTGATGTTTCAATTTGATGTGACTAATTATATATAATTTTATTCAAATAATTACTAAGTTGAAGGACAAATTTTATAATAATAAAAACATATTATTATAATTTTATATTACTTTCTCAAATTTTATAATAATAAAACTGTATTATTATAATTTTATATTACTTTCCCAATTTGTATATTTATTTTTAAAATTTTTATATTTGATAGAGAATAACCACTTATGACATATTCACTTATTTATAAATTGAAATTTGAAAAAGAGATAATAATTACATATTATGAATAAAATGCACATTTCAAACACTTTACACGATGGCTATTTATTAATTTAGTAGTAAAATAAAATTCACAATTAACGTATTCACTAAAAACACGGCAGCTCATCTTCTTGATATCATGATCTACGTACGCGTGATAACTGATAATGTAAATTTAAATGATTTTTTATTTTGATAATTCTTTGTTTGACAAAGGTGGCGCGAAGACCCACTGCCACAAGATTGACCTCGTACCTATTTATTATTGTATCTCTTTCAATAATTATTGTAGTGGTCCCACCATTCCAGTTACGTCTTAGATCCCGCCACGTGGAAGTAGTAAGGCCCGAATTTTCAGCCACGTTTCTCTTCCAAGGATATACGGTTCCATTTTTATTCGTCCGTTAGTTGACGGAGAAACACGTCTCAACTGTAATTCATACACGTGAACTTTGCTTTTGTCCGTTAAACATAGCGACAAAAACAGACGGTAACTGGCGTTAGGTTCAAAATTCGCTGTTGACGGCGGACACGTGGCATATAAAAATTTTCAGGAGTGTTTTTATTGTGGTTTTTTAAGAGGTCATAGATTCAAATTGAGAAAGAAGTCATAAGTTCAAATTCAAAAAGAGTAGAGCATGTACACTTCTGCCAAACCTCTATAAACTTTAGCAGATATGCCACTGTGAAGAAGGTGGTCCCTTGCCCTATAAAAATAATGTGTGCATCCCTCCCTCACAGCCCCTTGTATCACTGCTGGATATACATTGTTAAATATAAACTATATATGTAATAATACTAAAATCTATATTAATGAGTAGGCTTATATTAAATTGCAATTTCATAATATTTATTACAATATAAATTTTTCTAACTTTCTAATTTGTAAAAATTACAAGAGCCACGATGTGGCAATGTCCTCGACATTGTCATCTGTTCTTGTGAAAGAAAGAAAGAGCAATTGCTTTAGGAAGACATGTTAAGTAAGATTAAAATAAAATTTCAATTTTTAGTTGTAATTAAACTTTAACATGTGCTAATTTGTGGTTTTAGGCAAGAGAGTCATAATGCTGATATACATCTTGGATTTAGAATGCTCATATACTAAGTAGAATTAGAACATGCTTTCAAATACCGGATGACATAGATTACTTAAACTAACATTGCTACAAACAACCACCAATATGTGCAATGTTTCCTTATCTTTTCCATAGCAATAAGGATGTTCAAGAACATAACTCGAGAATGTTATCAGTTATGGAAACATAAACATTTACACTTGTAGCACATGATAGCAAAACTGATTCAATTGAAAAAAATGACCATAGACACAAGACATTGTGACTTATGTCTATGATAGGTGTAAAAAAGGATATGCTTATTGAACTAGTTCGAGACAACTACTTAATTAATGATGGGTTGGTTAATGGGCCAGAAGGTGTGTTTAAACACTATACACAAAGAAACCATGCTATTGTTTGGGTTGAGTTTGCAGATGCAAAAGTTGGAGACAAAGAACGTGCAAATATGCAACATTTTTATACAGCTGCTGTAAAGTCCAATTGGACACCAATCAAAAGAATTGTGATACAAAGAACGCTGGAAAATAAAATGAATGTTATGCGAACACAATTCCCAATTCAGTTAGCATGTGCAAGGACAATCCATAGAGCACAAGGATTGACAATGAACAAATTGGCATTTTACCTAAAAGGAATTAAGAGACATGGCGTTGTTTACACTGCGCTCTCACGTGTTAGAGATATTGATTGTCTTTATCTTTTAAATAAGTTAGAACAAAGAAATTTTAAAACTCGTGCCAAAGCCACTGCTGAAATAGATAGATTAAAAACACATGCAAGTTTGGAATTTGAATATGGTCTGCATTGAATGCCAAATGCTAAGCAATTACTCATTTCATCATTGAACACATGCAGCTTGCTTTTGCATTATGACGATGTTCTGAATGATCATGAATCTATGCAGGCATACATTCTATGTTTGCAAGACATTTTGTGTGAGAGAAAGTGATAAAGAAACTATATCAAGATTTAGCAAGATTGGGGTGTAACTGGATGGTGACTTTATTGAGTCCACTTGGCTTTTTATAACTTGTTTTTTCATCAAATACCTTAATGGGAGCATTATGGTCTCCCTGATTAAGAGACTGTAGAATCATTTTTTTTTTCTTATTGAATTTGAAACATTTGGGCTAATCATGTTCTTGTTTACTGCAATATTTACGAAAGTTAGTAGAAGAGGGAGAAAAGAAGAAGAAGATCGTGAGAAACAAGATGACTTTGTAGTAGTAGGAGGTGTAGGTTTTAAACGTGTAGATATGGAAACAATTGAGGAGGATGACTGGTGTTGAATTCTACAATAATCTTAAAACTTATTTTCAATCAATTGTGCTTGATTGTACACAATGTAAAGAATGGTGATTTTCATGTACGTCAGCTGTTGCTACAAACATTTTTGCAATCCACTTCTAAGTTTGAGAATAAGATTATCAAAGGCATTAGTGATATTGAAAAGAATGCATAACTAATTGAATTGATGGAAGTGCTCCTATGCAGGAATGTTGAATGCTTGACTTAGGTGAAGCCATTTAATATTCATATCATATTTGTAGAAGGAAGAACTGAAGGAGAGATAAAGAGATTGCATAAGCGCGGTCGGAATGGTGATTGTGTTTTGATTGATAGCATGTTTGAAGAGCCTTGTGAGTTTCATTTTAATGGACATAAGCTTTTCAAGATCAGGAAACAGATTGTAGTTGAATCAAGTGTCTATGTCAAGTATCCAACTTTGGAGCATTTCCGAAACATGGGATCCATCATAAATGATAACCTTGCATTTTTAAGATTGAGGAGATAGATTGCTGATAAAAATATTGTTAATATTTTATGCAAACAAAGCAATGATGTTGGCAACTTCCACCACTCTTTTGTATAACATCATTATTTCCATGGATGTTATAGTATCCATCATTGATAGCCAGGGGATATGGTCACTAATGCAATTATTAGCAACTTGATTTTTTCGTAAATGTATTAAAAATTCCAAAAAAAACAAGGTTCAGATATCTATGAATCTCTATTAAATAAAAGGTTGAGAGTGTTGTAAACAAAGTTGAAGACTGTAGAAAATTTTCAAATATCAAGGAATATCACGATCAACTACTTAAAAAGTCGAGAGATCGTTAAGCAATGCATAACAAGAAAAAATTATTAGTGTATAGTGTCAATGAAGTCACAATGAAACCCTAGAAAATGAGCGCATTTAAAAAAAATGTATTCAACATTGTCTCATCAACATCCAAAATCATTATGTGTTCTCACAGAGTCAACTTCAATGATACAAGTAAATTCCTCTTAATAGCATCCTTTTCAAATTTTTGATCATGTCCAAATGAAGAAGATTGTTAGATAACTGCAATTAAAAAAGAAAAAAAAGCAATTAATGCTAGTGGTCTGGCCTAACCCTCTTAATAGATAGGTTGTTATGTATTGAGATCATCTATGTTAAATCATGTCAATAAGGTAGATTTAGTCTAAAAGCAATATTTGTAAAAATGCTTAGTAGAAGGTTACAGCTATTAGAAAGTCTCCATAGTGTGAAAGCTATATTTGTAAAAAGATTCACTAGAAGGTGCACCTACTAGAAAGTTTATTCACTAAGAATGCTTGTTAGCAGGTTCAGCCCACTAAAATGTTCCTTCACTAAAAACTATATATAGAAGTAGAAGCAATGGAACAAGATGTCTTGTCAAGTATTTTGTACTTGTAGAAACAGCTACCATGAGTTGTTTGACAAAAGCAATGGGAAATAATGATCCAAACACAAAATATTCAGTAGCTTTACTAACTGATTTGAACAGAAGAGATGGAAATTAACCATGATCATAAAATCAATTTAGACTGTAAACTTGTCTCATTCTCATGCAATCTAAACTCAGTGGCGATTAAGCTCCATTCAATACACTTGTCCCATTTTCTCAAAAATCTAAAATCCGTGGAGACCAATTTCCATCCTGAATCAAAAGTGAAAAGAATTATACCAATAATCATCTAAAACCTATGCATGTAAAAATACACTACATTCAATATACAAAATACAAGTTTAAAATCCTTAGTCACTCTAAAACTCAAGGACAACATTACTAAGGTATAGTCTTAGTTAATGATAATCACTATAAATTATTTTTATAAACTCTAGTTTAGTAAAATTGAAACTATATCAGACTTAGACATGTAATTTCAAATATTTGAAAGATGTATAAACAGATTGATGGGTACAAATGGGTTATTATTATATATCCCTGGAACATAACAACTATTTAGAAATCAAATTAATTTTCTAAGTAAATTTTACTGATGGCAAAAAAAATTCAAACTTATTTATGGAATTCCTTTATCATGCAAGTAGTAAATCATCATATTGAGATTGAAAAGAAATTGGGAACTTAACCATCAAGAGTATTAAAACTGCAGACTTATCGAGATTGGAAACAAATTGGGAACGTAACCATCAATACTATTAAAATTGCCCAGCATCATGATTTATTTGTTTAAATGGAAAAACAAAAGAAGAAAGCTAGTAGTCAACAAAAAACTTGAGATACACAAAGTTTCATAGTAGCTTCAACATGGTAATAAGTGACCAGTGATCAGTGTCTATAGTTAGTTATACAAAAAACAGTAGTAAGTAAACCAACACAGAGTTGATCGTCATCAAATCTGATCATTGAGCCCTTCCATATACAAAAACAGGGGAAAGGTGTTAGTCCAATTGCAGTGCTATATTTGTTAAATCAGACAGCCAAAATAGAATCAATTCTTGCATTGGTTGCTGAACAAATTGTAAAATTACAGCCAAAATTATGTGTCGAGTAGTTGAAAGGGATGCAAGCTAAAGTAGAATAAGCAAATAATCTTTTATATCCTGAATATTAAACACAAGAGTTAAACAAAATCGTAAGAGATGGAGCAGATAAGAATTCATTAAATTTAATGAGACACGTATAATTGTAAAATTTAAATGCTTACCTGCATGAATGTGCCTCCAAATATACAAGTAATGCATGAGCCATAAATAAAATACATTGAGATGCATAAAAATGCAAAAAAAACTAATTGAGAATTCAATCAAGAAGATGAAAACAGAGTGCATTGGATTATAACCATGTAATTTCTAAGGAGGAAAACATAAAAATATTGTATTAATGAATAGTGCTAGACATAAGCATCACTGGAAACATTGGAAAAAAGGTCACTCCAATATTCAATGTCGCTGCCAGGTTAGGCATATTATAGTTTATGTCGACTATTTACAGTGGTTAGTATCCATTGACAATGGTGGTGTCTGCAGCGGTTTCTCATGCATGGTTACATATAAAAAAAACTCATGTACAACATATTACAAGTTTTAAAGGAGAAGGACTTGACAAATAAAATGATTGAGTTGTCAAACCATTAGTTGGGAATGGTTGCAGATTGCAATGATATGGAAAATTGAAAGACAGATCTAGATTTTGAGAATGATGAGATTCAACCTTCTGAATAACCCAATGTAGATTATGTGTATCAATTGTAGATGTCCAAAGGACAGGTATATGCAGAAATTGATATGAATGTTATCAGTATCTTCATAACCATGAAACCAATGTATTCGTAGTTTAAAACAAAAAGGGGCCAAATTGTCCTAGTGTTATGTGATGGCAGGTTGCATCGAAGTTACAAAGGCGGGGCTTCATACCAACATCAAATTGAGACTTCAATTTTTGTTTGTGGTAGGTTTGGTTACAGTGGATCATACACTTAAACTGTTCTTCACTTACTTACCTATCGATTCATAACAAATTTCGTGGTTTAACTTATGTTTTGTACGTGATGGCAGGTTGCATTGAGGTGTTCAAACTGCATACAAGCACGTGCTCCTCCTCGTGTTTGCTGTATGTTTTCTACGTTCGTTAGAAATGAACCCAAGAGTGAAAAAGACCCTTAAGTTCTGAGGATGTCACACCAGTTGGTAGTTGCGGTCCAATCTGTCCAATTGACAATAGTTCTGTAGCCTCTGAATCTGTTTATTTCTCCTTGGTCGATTGGGTCGTGCAAATATGTGGTGGTGTAGAGTAGTTAGAAAACGAAAGCTCATAATAAGTGGTGTCTTATTATATACCTGGTAATAAAAAGCTGATTCCTAAAGAATATAAAAAAAAACGAATGGATGGTTGGGAGAGGAGTCTGTGGGTCATCATTCCTTTGCGAAAGAGCCCTAAGGACACTAAATGCACCCGTACCTACGTGCACAATCCCAGTGTCTATTGCACCTGTAAGCATGATGTCTGCTTCACTCTATGAATATGGTTTGCAGGTGCATATAAAGAGGAATTTGCTGTTGCACATGCTGTCGAAATTGAGTAGTTTGGACCCATAAATCCTGGATCAATTGACAACAATGCAGATCTCATGGTTGAAATCGCAAAAGGGATGAAAAAAGGTGTTTTTTCTGTTTCCCTAGAGCTATAGTTTGAGTATAGTATGAATATGCTACATTAAATCCAATTTTTTAAATTGGTATTTTTTTAAAATATAACTGGTTGTAAAACAATGGCGCCAGCCAAGTTTTTCCAATCCCAAGAGGGGGTGCCATGGTGGTTTCTAGGTTCTGTGCAAGGAGTTGCAGACTTCGTAGTAGAGGAAATTTTTTTGTGTCATGTCCAAGAATAAACCAGAGTTTTGAATGAGGAGCCCAGAGAGGAGAAAGAAGACAATGTATGCATCAGGAGTAGCATGGAAAGACAGACAGTCAATTTTGAAGCAAGTGTGCCATGTCCAAGAATATCGATCTCTGAATTAGATGCCGTTAGGCATGTGGTACAATAGTGGCCAATGCAATATTATAGAGATAGAGGGAGAAAGATGGATGTGTGCGGTGTTTTTCAAAATGGAAAAATCATCTCTGTTCTCTGCTTCACACGCTCAAGATATGTGAGACATGAGCATAAAATTCAAGGCTGCAATTGAGCCAGAAAGAAGAGTAATGGATAGGTTTGCCAGCTAGATAATGTAAATAGTTCTATACGCAAATCATCATATTATAAATAAGAACCAGTAAGCCTCAGCAAAATCTAGTTGATGGAGAATTATGTGGCATCTCAGAGCATGGTGATCAATTATGTCCTCAAAGGAATGAGGCAGCTCAAAAGAATTAACAATGAATCCATTTAATTCTAGTAGTTTCCTAGCAAGGATAACAAACTTTTGAACACATACAAATAACATGAATGTAGGGATATGCATGATAAATAACCATATTTTTTTGTTGTTTTTGGACACAGAGAGTAGGATGCAATAATGAAAATTTAGCCTTGAGAATTAGATGGGATAATTTTATTAATGCCCAAGTACTAACCACAAATAGGCCAAAGGGATTGCTAATTACAATAGTGTAGGATACAAATGGGAGTGCACAGGTCACTCTTATAAAATATATAAATCACAAAGAAAAGCTAAAGCATACTACTAAGAACGCAATGACAAAATCGCCAAAAAGGAAAGCAAGGAGGAGGTTATGTCTAAAATAAGCAGCCCAATGACTCTTGAATCCCTCTCTTCTAACATTTGAGGCGAAAGTGAAGAAGCTGATGAGAGATGACCAATTAGATGATATAGACATGTTGGGGGATTTGACCTAAGATATATCTTGCTGCCCAAATGATGTAGCCATGTAAGTTGATGTGGAGGATATCCCTTTTCTGTTGGTGTTGTGTGAGCTGTACTAGAATCTATTGCAATATCTTTGTACATGTCTTACTTGATGAGCTCAGAATGGCTCTCAGAATCTGTTGTTTTGTCACAGGTAAATATTATAGTTGAGTACAAGCCAGATCTCAAATGGTGCAGCATATATCTCAGGGAATATAATAGATCAAGAAAAAACCATTGCATATCAATCGCATAAGAAGAAGAAGATCACGGGAAATCCAAATAAAATATTGTAAGTAAGATCAGAGTCTGATGACAAGTACAACCTTGATTGAATATGCATTGAAGAGGGTGTAGCAAATGCAAATGCTGGAAGAGATTTCTAAGGGAAAAAAGTTCCAATCGCAAGAGTTGGGTTTAAACTTGTTGATTTTAGACAAAGAAAGTCTAGATTGGAAAGTCACACTAGAAAGAACACAATATCAGTTTAGGTTTGCAAGGAAAATTATGCTCACGTTTTATTATTGACTCAAGAAGGAATGCCTAATATTAAACAATATCCTATCTATTTGCAAGAAATATATTAAAAGGCTGAAATACATGTAAAATATGAATCAACAATTTGATTGGCTACGTCGAAAATATTATAGAAAATATGTAATTTCACTCTTTTGGCCCAGTACAAGGTTTTTTTTATAATTCATCAACTAATAGAATGTTATGAGAAATTGCTTTAGGAAAACAAGGTCAATATTCAAAATATAGCATACGTAAATAAAAGTCAACTATTAAAGTTTTTGACAAAGGAGGTTAAGGATATACTTCATATTCAATTTTATTTTCCTAAGATAGATAAATACATAAATATATTTCCTAAAATGCTATTGATCTTGCGGGCCTTGCTGTCTAAACACAGATTGCAGAGGTCGGTAATATTGAATAAGAAACTTGAACTCTTTAGAACATAAAATAGATTTATGTACCTGGAAATCAGTTTCTTTTTAAGTTGATGATTCTGTTATCCATGGCCAATGTAAATAGCCCTTGCTGGGAAAACCTTCGCAGATTGAAAATTGTCGATGATATGTTTTTTGAGTATTGTTCAAATGAAATATTTGCTACTTCTGGACAATGCTCTTTTAGCTGTGGGTTGCACAGTGTGCTTTCTATCAGCCCATCATTTGTGTCCAAATTGCATTCCAGATTATGTTCATATATAATTTCCATTTCTTTTTTGCAAAATGCACAGACCACAGAGCTTTGAATCAGTGGTTGTTTACATTGAGCGCAAATGCATCGATACGGAGGTGCAAATGGATTTCTTGCTTTGAGTATTCCGTGTATCTGTCAAAGTCTCACAACAAATGACGATAGAAAATGCATATAATATCAGCATGTTTTTAAATAGAATTATGCCAATATTCCTTTCTATTTGAATAGTAATTAAACTTAGATTCTAAGCACTATGACTAGTTACAATGCGAATGCACAATGTAACCATTGGCTAATTGTTCTTAGCGGTTGGGTAAAAGCAAAGAAACATTGCAAAAGCAATTCTTGCAAATTGATGAATAAGAGTGTTGTGAACAAAGTTCTGGGGTTGAATGTAAAATTTGTTGCAATGCAAACAATGTTTTCAAGCAGTCCTAGAAAGAGAAGAAATTGTATTTTCCTAGCATGCAACAAATATTGTATGTGCAAAGACGATTGTCATTTAATTGAGATGCAAGGCTGTATTCTCATACTTTTGTTTCTCAGATTGAAAGTACAAATATTGATCCGAAAACAAGATCTTTGCTACTCTATGACGTTAACATGAATTGCATAAAGAACATGAATGAAGCTCACAAATCCATAAGAAGAGAACCAAACAGCATAGACAATACACACATAAAGGCAACAAGTTGATAACGGAGTTCGTCCAGGATGGACTACGTCTCTGGGCCTGCTTCTCAATAGGAGGGCCGATCTATAATCTCAGCATAAAGGCAAAATACATGGCAATGATACAATGATACCTTGGCGACAATGGCCAGGAAGAGAACCGCTGCCCAAAACACAACAAGACGCAACTCCGAAGCCTGAAGACGGTGTAAAACGAGTATAAACACTCGTACCTTCCTCCTGCAGAGCTACGCAATCTCCCTTCTCTCCTTTAGCTACAAAGTCTCTACTCCAAAGCATGAGTGGGAAATGGAAAATGAATGGGTTTATATAGGTTGGCTTGCCCTTCTTCACATGACTCTCATGGATTCCTTTGGTTGCAACTAATTTGCTTATCTTGGCCTTGGTAACAACTTCCCCAAGTTGGTTTTCATATGGTTGGGCTTTTTATTAAATAATAAACCAACATATTTAACAATACCCTTTTAAAATGGCATTGGCTTTTAATATGGTTAAAACCATATTATAATAATAACCACTTTTAAGACTTTAACCCAAAGTCTGTTATGCAATATGGTGGCGCTCCAACCATATGGTTATAATTATACATTAGGTGGCATGTAACCCGTTTGAAGATTCGTTATAAAACATATAACCATGTCACCCTATCCGCGAGTTGAAATATCACGTGGGTTGCACCCTATCCGCGAGTTGAAATGTCACGTGGGTTGTGGGTTGGAGTTGTAACAAACTCCCGTGCATTGAAAACCATGGGTCGAGGCTTTCCTCGACCCCTTTTGCGCCAACATACACTTCTTCAAATTTAAATAAAAGAATCTTACCACTCACACCAAGAATCCATGTAGCCCGAGTGGTGAAGTTGCTCAACCTTCATTGCAGAGGTCACGGGGTCGAACCCCGCGGAGGCCATAATTTTTGTATTAGACATATTGGCTAATCCCGTTCTGCCACGTGGCGGCCTGGGATTGGTCCACCTCATGCCCAGTCGACGTCTAGTCAACCGCCACGTCACTGTCTGTACTGCCACGTCACCATCCGTACACCCAGTCAACTATATGCCAATTTGGATCCATACTGCCACGTGTCACCTTGTGATTGGTCCGTACACCTACCAGGTCACCTTGTCCGTATTGTACGGATGCCACGTGTCACCCTGTCAGTGGTGCCACGTGGCACCTCTTTTTGCCAATTTTGCCTATTGACCTTGTAGAACAAAACGCGATAACTTTCTCATACGGAGTCCGTTTGAGGTGAAACGAACGTCGTTGGAATCATCTCGATGAGCCCTTTGATCTAGTGTTGGTTTTGCTGAGATTGGAGGACTTCAAAAAATTTTCCTTCTTGGATCCTCCTGGATCAAATATTCAATGCACTTTCTGCAAAAAGCAGAAAATCCAAATCTTGAATGCCATTGCAAGTGCAATTTTGACGAGTTAAACAAATGGAAAACCCGTTTCGTGGCACTGTAAGCATGGTGGATGTATCTTCCGATCACAGAAATCTAGTTATGTCATTGTTGCGTTATCTAGCATTAATAATTTTAGGTGTGGTAGGTAAAATGAATTGGTTGGATGCACCTTTGGTACTTAAAAGCCTTGTTTGCAAAGAGAGCTTGATATTGATTACATATTGAGATAAAGATGTTGTCACAAGTAGGAAAAAGTTACATTCAAAAGGTGCCAAAGCATATTCAATCTTGTAAACTTGCAACTTCGTATTCAAGCAGGGAAAAGTTACATTCAAAAGGTGCCAAAGCATTTTGATCAACATAGACTTTGCTAAAATTGCAATCAAGTAGATTTTATCCATATTGCTATAATACCATTTACATAAATTTGTACATATCAAAATTGCTTGAAGCCTACAACATTGGGATAACACCTTAACAAAAGCCAATTACATATATTAGCATAAAAAAATTTAAATCAATGTTAATAGTCCATTATTGAATAAAACTTCAAAGATAAAACAGCAGTGAACTACATCACAGCAAGAAGTGAACAGGATCCCTGAAAGTGTTATTTTTTTAGCTTGAGTTAGATGCAGTTCAATGTAGTTTAAAAGGTGCACTTTGATATTGAATGATGCATTTGTGCATAAGGGAGGTTTCAATAGCATCTAGATTTTTAGCAAAGAGATGCATGCTTGTCGGACTCTGTATCTGAGATGTTTAAATATTCTTGGTCATCACAAGCTCACGATGTCGTTGAGCATATTTCAGACAAGATGCAGTCAAAAACCACAAAAAGGTCAAGGAGGAGATATCAAAGGGTCCACCGATTGGGAGGATGTACTTGGAAAATGTTAACCGCCATTTTTCATTGCAGAAATGAAGTGCTAACATTTAGTTAGAGTACATCACGTTGGATGGGGTGGCAGGTGCGGGCGGGATTCTTTTTGATCCCGGCGGAAATAAAATCGCAGACTTTGCTTGGGGACTAGGCAGGAAAACTAATAATGAGGCAGAATGGTTAGCTCTTATCCTCTCCTTAGAAATGGCCTCCAACTACAGCATAGCCAATCTCAAAATCTATGGAGATTCTAGGCACGTCATCCAAATCATGCGAAGAGGATATGCCTCGCCAGGCTCAAAAGCAGATAGATATTTGCAAAGAATTAAGACCATTTCTTTATCTACAAAGGCCTTCTTCTTCCATATCCTCCGAGAGAACAACAGGGTGGCGGACTTAGCGGCAAATCAAGGAATCACGCTCACAATTGGGCAAACTAAGGACCACAAAGGAGATTTAGGATTTCATTTTATCCCCTAACTTACCAATGTCTTGGCCCCTTGAAGTTTTGTTGTGGATTTTGGTTAGGGATTTGGCCTTAAGGGACCATCCACTCCCTTTTCCAAACTATGGCCTTCCCCTCCCCTCGATTTCCTTCCCGAGCTCGTCCTCCACGTACCTTTTCCCTCGCTCCTCCATCTACCCTCCCGTCCTTCCCTCCACCTGTCCCCTTGATCTTCCCCCCGGTGTCAGCTCCCACGGGGCTTCCTTAACTCCCCCATCTGCCCTCCCTACTCCTCCTTTCGCGATGGCTCTTCCTCCCCATCTCCCCGATTCTCTGAGCCGTATGTCCCTCGAGGAGTTTTCCCCTTCTGCTCCTCGTCTTTCGCAGGTGGAAATTTGGGATAGGGAGCTTGCCCCTTCTGCTCCTCGTCTTTCGCAGGCGGTTAATTGGGATACGATGCCGTCTATCAGGGCGGCCATTGCTGCTTTAAGCAGAACCCTGATAGACATCAAATTTGCAGTCCGAAGAACTTACGAGACGGTCTGCTCCAGCGTGAACCAGAACTCTGATATGGCGTCGGTCATAACGCACGTCTGCACCCAGTTGTCCTGCCAGGATTCCAGGATTGATGACCTGGAACGAAATATCATAGAATTAATGGGAAAAGTTGATAGAATTCAGGAAGACTTGGCTGCTTACTTCAAAGCGACGCAGGGAAGCTGGATACACGAGAATACAACAGTGAACCAGGAAATAAATCAGTTGAGGGTGGACGATTCGTCTGTCAAGCTCAGGAAGAAAGGCTAGCCTAGCCCAGGTTTCATATAATTTTTGATTTGGTTAATGTATTTTTGTAAACTTCTCTGCAGTCAGTTTGTTAAGGTGTATGCCAGCTCTATGCTGGACAGTTTTAGGAAGACTAAACTTAGAGACTACAATGTAATGCAGATAGTTTTGGTAGTGTTAGCTGGTCCTGTCATCTCAGCTCTGTTAAAAACTCTGTTTGCAAGTCTGTAATGAATAGTTGTGCACAGCTTTATAAATATAATCTTTTCCCTGTTACTGTTAAAAAAAAAAAAAAGTACATCACGTTGGTGGTAATACAAGTGCATCTAGACTTTCACAGCGATTGAAGCTTGTTTGACAATTGGGTTCATCAGTTTTTGAGAAACTATTATTTTTTGCAACTTGCTTTTTTGGGAGCTAGACTTCTGGGCTTGCATGTGAGAGATGTTTATATATTTTGGGTCATCACAAGCTCATGAGATGAGCATATTTCAGCCAACATATGATCAATGTCATGAGTGAATCATGACAATAGTTATTTTTAGCAATATGCTTATCAATAGTTGTATGTAGTTTTTGAGCACATGTTTGGGCTTCTTGTAAAAAAGTGAGCCTAATGAGACTGCTTTGATCCATACGAGAGATGATGTTATTTTTAGAAGCGACTAATTTTGGATTTTTTATATTTGACAACAGTCTCCCAGATATTATCTTTATTTTAAATATTTGCTACATTTTCCTTTTTCAGAGCTAGACTGGTTTTTTCTACGTATTTATATTTAGTAGTTTCTATTTTGTGGCAAGGGCAGGTTGTATAGCCATGGTTGCAACTGTGCAATGATGGGATGATTTCATAGTGTTCATAGATCAAGGATGGGTAAAATGCATACTTGAGACGGCTAGACCGTTTTTTTTGCACATATCTATATTCAATAATTTATATTTCTGGCAGGGGCAGGTTCTGGTGTCATGGAGCTTGTTGCAAGAACTTTTCACTATGGAGCTGTTTGTGTATATATATATATATATATAACTGTGTCTGTTGTGCCGAAAACTTTTTCCCTAGTGGATTATGTTATCAAAAACTTAACATATTTATGGTTAAAATAATATTTAGTTAAGTAAGTTTAAAGTTAACATACTTATGGCTAAAATAATATTTACTTAAATAAGTCTATATAGATTTAACTACTGGGGACTAAAGCAGATATTGCTTTTTTTTATAGCATGGAAAGGTTGGTTGGGGTTTCAAAATTTGCATAACAAATGTCTGATAGAAGTGGAGAATGAAATCAAGATAAATTTGTGAGTAGCTATACAGTCAAAAGGAAGTCCTATAGCAGTTTGTTTGCAAAATCTATATCAGTCTTGATGATAATGTTCTGAAGAGATCACAACAATTTAAAAAAGTGTTCAACTAAAGGCTACTATAGATAACAAAGTCAATGCTATCAGACAATGAACAAGAGACAAAAAAACAGAAGAAGCTATTAAGCAATGAAACTACTTTGCACCAAAGTAAATTCTGTTCTTGTTTTTCCTTGTTGATGAAATGGAAAAGAAGCAATTTTCCAACGAACCTGTGTCTTTGAGTCAATGATTGGAAGCAAATTTTGAATTGCATAATCATCATTAGGAGGGTCAATAAAGGTAGCTGCACAGGTCCGGAGCATGTGGCTTCCTTTAGTGTCATTTCGGACAATGTTTTTAAACAGATAGAATGGAGGATTATCAGATGCAAGTTGTTGTTGAATTTGCAAGAGAAGTTGTTGGAAGGCTTCATTGACTTGTAACTGCAATAGTAGAAGACACTAGTCAATGAGCATAGGTTGCAATTAAAAATCGTTAAAGCTATATGTATTTGTTTTTTCCCTATTTTCTTGTTTATATAAAACGACAGAAATTTTATTTAGCTTTAAAAAATAGCAATTCCAAAAGAACATTAGACATGCAAATGGCATATTTACTGTTGCATGGTCGTTTGCCGTTCCACCGTCTTTGATATACAATTCGAACTGCTTGTTGTTGTATTCACATGCAACGACACTTGCTGCGACAGAGCCAACAGAGTAGGAGTCGTTCGATGACAACAGATCAGCAATTGTCATATTTGGAGCTAGCTTTCTCATTTTGCAAACTTGATCAATTGTCTCAATTATTGTATGTGGGAATATGACTATTGAATACTTGGCATCGCCTCTGTCGTACTAGCCTTTTTTCTTGAGCCCAAATCGAGTGATTCTTAGGCTTTTGCCGGTTGAGAAATAGCTACCAAAACGTTTGATCAAGTTGTCACTTATTCTAGCAGTGATTGTCATCAGCCCATCTCTATCAACAAAGTCTGCATGCAGTGTTTGTGCCTTTACAGGAGAACCTTGGATTTTGTTTTGTGCAGGCCCATACACGGCCAAAATGTCTCCTTCGAAAACAATTTTTGGGGTTATTGTGCATAGCTCTATAATAGTAGCTACTTCTGCGGCTGTTTGTTTGAACCTGCTATTGTTATAGTTAGAGAAGAAGGCCAAGAAAGAAATTATCAGCAATTAATAGCAGAAATTTCAAACTTAGATCAAGATTGAAAAATATTTGTCAATGCAATAGTTATATTCTGTTGCTTTCTGTGCTAGAAAATCATAAAAGAAGATGAAGAAGTTTCATGTGTTAAAAATGATGTAAAAAGCAATTAGAACCAAAATAATTGCACACCTTTTTGGACTTTGAACAGGTGAAATTGTTTCCATTGTTGAGCTGTCTGATGTTGATATTGTTTTTGTTGTGTTGAGCATAAGCAAAGAACTTTTTTCCATTGTTTTGGAATTTTGGATTTTAGTTTCAAAAGCTGTACATGCAAGAAGTATCAAGCAAATCAAATGTACCTAACATTATTAATTAATGTAAAGAGTAGAAGAGATTTAGAACAAATGGAAAATATGGAAACAAATAGATAGTATTAAAACAAAGAAGCATAGGAAAAAAAAAAGCAATTTTCTATAATTCTTTTACTAGATTTTTTACATATGCATAGCATGAAGTCTATGTAGTGTCAAGAATTTCAACAAAACAACTGCTGAAAACTATGTTATCTATAGCCAAATAGTGAACAAATTTTCATTTACAATTATCTTGAACATAAGAATTTGTTATTAAAACATTCTATGTAGCCTATATATCATCTGAATTATTATAAAATGGAAATAGCATGTGAATACTTTTGTAAAGAGTGTCTACATATGTTATGCAATAACTGCTAGTTTTTTAAAATCTGAATTGTGAACAAATTAAAGTGTAAACAACTTTCAACAATAAAAAATAACCAAAATTTGACATCACAAATTAGATTATAAAAATATGAGAAAGTTCAACAGAATTTAAACTCATAGCTATGACATCAATGTTGCAGATGCCCAAAGCCGATCTAAATTTAGCTCACTACAAATAGGAAAAAACCAAATTGATATAGTTTAAAGTGCATGCAAGTTGCAAGAGAAAGAATAGTACCTGCTTTTGATTTTGTGCAAATATGATACCATGGATCTGTCCATAGATAAGAGGATAATAAAATTAGATAATGCAAAATTGAATAGACTATGCATTGTTATCACAGATTGATAGGAAAGTTGAGTAGTGATCAGTCCAATAAGCATCTGAAATATTGAAAACAATAGTTATGTGTTTCAAATTTGTCCAAAAGTGGTCAAGCATTGAACCAGTGTTTGTTGTTGCCTTTGTTGTTTTCAGTGTGAAGCCTTTCATTTCCATAAACAATTGCAATTTTCTTTTTGACGTTGTTTCTTGCAACATGTCAATGTTCAGGTCACCAGCTACTAGGATTTGAGTGGTTTGTGTGCAAGTTGACAAAATGCAACTCAATATATGAAAGAGATCATCAAGCAGACCACATGGTCTATTGTAAATGTTCACTACTTTCAACACATTGTAGCCAAATTCAAGATCTACGCAAATTGCTTCAGCCGATTTTTTTGTATAGTTTTTAGAATCGCTGATGGCAATGTGTTTTTTAATCAATGTAAGGATTCCATGCATTGAAAATGCTGAGAAGAAATTGTATTTTTCTATCATTATCGTTTCTTTGGTAAGTGTGTGCATGTGAGTTTCTTGCAAACATAAAATGTCTGCCTGCATAAGTTCATGATCATTTACAACATCGTCATAGTGCAAAAGCAAGCTGCGTGTGTTCAATGATGCAATGAGTAATTGCTTTGCATTTGGCATTGAATGCAGACCGTATTCAAATTGCAAAGTTGCATGTGTTTTTAATCTATCTATTTCAGTGGCGACTTTTGGACAAGTTTTAAAATTTCTTTGTTCTAACTTATTTAAAAGATAAAGACAATCAATATCTCTAACACGTGAGAGCGCAGTGTAAACAAGGCCATGTCTCTTAATTCCTTTTGGGTCAAATGCCAATTTGTTCATTGTCAATCCTTGTGCTCTATGGATTGTCCTTGCACATGCTAACTGAATTGGGAATTGTGTTCGCATAATATTCATTTTATTTTCAAGTGTTGTTTGTATCACAATTCTTTTGATTGGTGTCCAATTGGACTTTACAACAGGTGTATAAAGATGTTGCATAGTTGCACGTTGCTTGGCTCCAACTTTTGGATCTGTAAACTCAATCCAAACAAAATCATGGTTTGTTTGTGTATAGTGTTTAAACACACCTTCTGCACCATTAACCAACCCATCCTCAGTTGAGTAGTTGCCTCCAACTAGTTCAATAAGCATATCCTTTTTCACTACTATCATAGACGGAAGTCGCAATGTGTTTTGTCTATGGTCATTTTTTTCAATTGAATCAATTTTGCTATCATGTGCTACAAGCGTGAATGTTTCTGTTTGCATAGCTGACAACATTTTTGAGTTATGTTCTTGAACATCCTTATTACTATGGAAAAGATAAGGTAACATTGCATCTATTGGTGGTTGTCTATAGCAATGTTGGTTTAAGTAATCTATGTCATCCGATGTTTGTGAGCATGTTCTAATTCTATTTAAGATTGATATGAATGTTTGATTTCTCTGACGTACAACTATTGTAAGTTCATAGCATTTTATCGCATCGAACCAAAATGTGTAAGGAAATGTTTGCTGTTGGAATCTTGGTTGTTCAAAAATCCAACAATCATGAACGGGTTGTGCTTGACACAAATCACCACAGAATATGACATCAAGGTTTCCAAATGCTTTTGTTGGTGTGTGCATGATTTCACGTAGTCGTTTGTCAATGTTGTAAAGCATTCGAGACCCTATTAAAGAGACTTCATCAATCAACAATACTCGAAGTTGTTCATAATCTTTTGTCAAAAGATCTAGGTTGTTTGAATTTAGCGGAAGTATATTTGAACTTAATGGCAGTCTGAAAGCAGAGTGGACTGTAACGCCACCTGCATTATATGCTGCTTTTCCAGTAAATGCAACTATAAGTCCTTTTTTCGTTAAAGGATCACTACCAATTTATTTGTCATAGTGATGTAGAAGACCATCATAAATTGCTTTTGTGGTGTAAGTTTTACCTGTTCCTGCTCCTCCTGTCAGGAACAAGTGAATTGGAGTGAGGGGATTGTTCTTTTTCCTTGCAATAACTTCTTTCACAATTGATTGTTGTTGAGTATTTAGATTTCTTCGAATTGCATGGTATTCATGCATGTCCAACAGAAATGGCTTTTCTGTCAAGTTGCACACAATCCCAGGTTTTGATGCATTGGACATAGTTTTGCGGATTAGATCATGCTGAATGTCATATTGTTCTAATCCAGACACAGTTGCTGTTTTGTCTGTTGTTAGAGGAGGCATAGCTATGTCTTGCAATTCAATTGTTTCAGCAGCATTATCAAGGTCACCCCACTTTGTCGTTGTTGATGGCATGAACTTTTGTTCTACAATGTCTATTTGTTCTTTGAATTTGACATATGCATCAGACCATGTTTTGAAATTGATCTTTAGTAGGTTGCAATTGTCTCTATGTGGCATAAAGAGGATCATCTTTTCTCTAAAAAAATTCTCAGGGTCTTTTTGTTTGTTGTAGCGAATAGATCGTATGATACATGGTCTATTTATTTTTCTTGTAATTGAGTGCATGCAAGAATAGGAAGATGCATATTCTGCCAAAGAGATGTTCTCAAGCTCAATAGGACGTGCAATGTATTTGTCCAAAATTGATGGGCAAATAATGTCATCAGAGTCATCTGGTTCTTTTTCCAAAATCGATGGTTTTTTCAAGACAACTATTTTTTTTTCGTCTGGACCAGTGTTGATGAAAATAGTCTTCCTGGAGGATGAATGTAGAGGTAACGAGAGTATGATATCTATTGCTTGTCTAGTAGAAATTTGTTGCATGTTCAAAAGCACATTTCCAAGTTTACGTATCGTTTCAATCTTTCCATCATTCTCAATAAGACATTGTTCTTTGATCTTTTTGAAAGCATTTGTCATGGATCTATCAAATTTGGTGATGTAAGAGCTTACATATGTTGCTGTAGCGTAAGCATCTAAGATATATTGTGCATCTGTATTTGCTTGCCACAACTCTGGTATTGCTTTTGCAAATGAGTTGATCCAAATGTCAACGAGATCTCTTTTTAGTATTAAGGTAGGACGAGGAAGCAAAGACCGTAGTAGCAAAATGTATTCATCTTTGGTTAGTTCTAGCTCTAGAAGCAATTGTGCAAACGACACGTTTCTAGAATTCTTTATGTTCCATAAGAGAGAACACTTTTTTTGCTCTTTGAATGAGATCATCTGAAGCATTTTCTAGTGGCTCTAGAATCATGGTACTATCCATAAGAGGCAATGGGAAATTGAATCTGCATGTGGAATGTCGATGTTTTCTACATGTTTTTGTGTGACGATGCGTTTGAATTTGAATAAGATTTTGATCAAGTAAAGACGAGTTTGTGGATATATAGCGATCAACAAAAGCAGCAATCTCCTCATTTGAATTTTTTCCATAAACAGGTGCATTTTGAATCCAAATTAGTCCATGTTCATGCTCATTTCCTCTTTGTTGAAATTCGGTCGTAAAGAAAAAATCTTGTATTTTTCCAAATATTGTGTTGTTTTTTAACATAAGAGACTTTAGTGCTGCTATTTTGTGTCTATAGTAGCGAGTACAAATCATTGGGTGTCTTCTTATTAACGTGTCAATATTTTCTTCCAATGCATTGTCTTCTAACTTTCCCAAATGTTTTTCCTCGATTTGTTTCAATGCATTGCATAAAGGTGCCCAAAGGTGTTCAACACTCGTAAAGGTTAAAAAGAACGTAGGAGGACCAAGCTGTCGAATCATTGCAAATATATCTTTTTTCATATTTTCAAAGTAATCAGGTGATGTTCTGATTGCTTTCAATGTACGATACCCGATCGAAGATTGGAGTATTTTTACAAGATTGTCTTTTGACTTGACATCTTTTGCCAATAATTTTTTGTCCTTTAACTCTCCCATGCGAATTGATATCCAAGCAGTGTTTTGTACTTGTTTTATTATGATTTTAATTGCTTTGAAGAAAATGTTTGTGCCATGTGTTTCAAAGTCTGTACTTTCATGTTGTAGCTCCCACTGCGATATTTGTTGATAAGAGAAGTGATTGAAAATTTCATTGGGTCGATTGAATCCGTAGAAAAGTGTAGGAAAGTTTAGCTCTTCAGAGTATTTGTCTTGGAAAATGCTCAATGGTCGGAAGCTCTCTGAAGGTGCAATTTCTATGATTTTGTTGTCTAGATCATCTATTAGATGTGTTTCTCCATATCCATGTATCAATGTTTCTGATATTGGTTCTATGTTTATTTCATTTTCATCATCAGCTACTTGTTCTGTTGTTTCTTGAGTATTTGATTCTTGTTTGGCTGTTTCATCAAATATTTTTTCCCAACTAGTATTGATTACAATGCCTTCAATTTTGTAAAGTTTGGTTTTGCATAAATCACTCAGCGCAGTCATAATGATCTTTGGCCGAATATTTCCAGATAGATATGCATTTTTGTATTCCAATTTTCGCTTTAGCATAACTGCAACTGTCAAATTGTCATCTAGACTTCTAGGAAATGCTATTTGAACTTTATCCAAATTTGCAGGCACATTGATAATTGAGCCAGTCAGCCCAATTTGTGCTCTTTTATAACCAAGTTGTCTTATTTGTGCAAAGGCTATTCTTGGTGACACCAATCGTTCTTCCAAAGGAGTCAGTATAGCTACAGATGGCAATATGTTATTGCGTCGGATTCGTGTAGGCGATGTAAACATGGGAAATTTCCCATTAGCGATTGCTTTCTTGCAAGGGCTTCAAATTTGAACAAGTAGCATGGGGTATGTCACATCTTCTGTACTTGTAAGAGTTTGAAAGGCTAATTTAACTATGTTGTTTACACTAGAAATGTCTTTTTTAAAATGCAGTTGTTTACACACGGAACATGCATGAATAGGTGTGTCTTGAATAACTTTTAAGTATGTAACAACTGCTTTTTTTGCTTTTGCACATTCCTTTTGCTTTTGAAGAATGTCCATTCCTTGTTTACACATATTGTGTTTCAACAAGCGCAAGTTTTTTTGCATATTGCCATCAATGCATGTTTGCGTCTTGATTTTGGTTTTTGAAAATTGATCAGCAATGCAAGACTTTTTTTTCCCTATGTTTATCTTTTGTTTTTGTTCCTTTGCTTTAATTGCATCTATGTATATTGGTTTGTTCAATGGTCCGTTGTCAATGTTCTTTTCTATAGTGTTTTATTTCACTATTGTCTGTTTGTTCTTTTCAAAATTATCCGTTCCAATTGCAATAGAAGTATTTTTGTTGCAATTGAGTGAAAAGAGCATTTTATTTCCACAATGTTGTTGCAACAAGGGTTGGAAATGCGAGTGCATTTTATCTATTACATGTTGCATCAGGCATAGAACTTTTGACGATTTATTTGTTGCATGGAATGTCGCAATATTTTCTTGCAAATTATTGCTCCATAAATGTATGTTAGTGTCTAGTAGCTCACATAACCATTGAAGAACAAATTGATTTCCTTCTATGTGACCAATGATATATTGCTCTGCCAAATGCACGATATAGGTTTCCCATCCACTAACAAGAGGTGTAGTTGCTAATGTGTTTTTATCAAGATATATGTCCAAGCATTGTATTGCCCTAATATCGTTTGAAGCAATAGAGTTATAAAAGCTTTGCGCAATTGCTTTTCTAACACTTTTTCCATTAGCGAAGAGTGTCAATTCAGAGATTGATTCGAACAAGGAGTCATGACAATTGCCTTGAAGCTGAAATGACATTTCAACTTGCCTGTATAAACATCGATTTACATTTGCACTTTGACAAAGCATATCAGTGACTTGTCTTTCGGCTTGCATTGTTTTATATGACTATAATGGTTCAAAGTGGCCAGAAGCTGGTGTGTGGTCATGGAACAATATATTGTAGCAATACTCAGATCTTCCAGAATTGAAGTGAAGGTATTTTGTTCCTTTTGTTAATGACCAAACAGCGACTGGAACATTCAACCATTTTGAAAACCACTTGATGCAAAATATATCACCCCATAGTGCATATACATTTTGATTATCTGGCTGCGAAGCAAACTGCGACATGCGATTGAGATATTCGTTGGCATTTTCTATGTTATGCAATTCCACCAAATAGTCAACTGTCAATTCTGTGCGCATTGACAACAATGCAGAGGGATCTTTTTAATCTAGACAAACACGAAAATGATTGACAATCTCATTCCTTATCTCTATTGATGTATATCGAAAATGCAATAATACTGCAAGTGCATCAAACAAGTAATTTCCTGGCTCATAGTGGAAATTGTCTAGTCGAAACAAATTGCTTGTAGCCAAAGCCTCATCAATTTCTTGCCAATTAGAATATTTGATGCCAAGACCATTTGCCCTTAAAACATTGTCGCCTTTACTTTTGTCTTTTCCCATATTGTCTACAAACACATTTGCGACGGCATATGTTTTTCCTACTTTTTGTTCTTGTTTTTTCTATGTCCCTAGTTGTTTATATGGGAAAACCTGCATGCAAGTGAAGAGAAACAAGTCCTAAGGAAAACAAAATAAGCAAAGGCCATGGTTTTTTTTTCCAAACCATGATGTTGTAAACATTGTAGATTGTTGTTGTCATTGCAAATAAGCAAAGCAAAGGGAACAACATATCCACACAAAAAAAAATTTCAAATGAAATGTATTTTGTCTTGCTACTAGAATAGAAAAAAACAGCATGTTAATTGCTAAGCTAAAATTATTAAATATGCAAAATTTGGTATCAATACAAAAAAAATGGCAATTAGCAAACAAGAAAATTCTGTGTGTGTTTTTTGTCTTTCTTTTTTTGTTGAAGCTATGTTTGAGTTTGTTATCTTATAACCACTAAAATGTTTTTTTGTAGGAAACTATGTAGACACGATTTTGGTCAAAGGGAAAGCTTTCGACACTTAAAAGGTTAAAAAGTCAGAGTCACTTTATCAAGAAATATGGATATAATGTTTCTCATGACACATCAGTACACACTTGATTTCTTATTCTAGTAAGGGGGAATCATTAGATTCAATGCAATATTAGATTTATTGGTGACCTATAACAAAGGGAATCAAAATCAAGGCATTACATTGCTTATTTAATGTCGATGAATCATTGTACATAACCTTTTACATATATCTAAAGCAGATATGTTGATAAAAATAAGCCCAATCCCATGTATTAGTATAAGGATTTGCTTCTAATATTCATTAACATCTATAACTATAACTAGAGCTTGAAACTTTTAATCATAATAATATAATGATGTCAAGTTGCCAAGATCAAACACTAAATCCAACTGCTCTTAAAAGAATCAATATAAGTTTAAAAACTCTATTCATCAATCATATCCATGTCTACATTCACATGCATTTCATAAGCAGAAGCATGTGTGCTTTGCACTGAAAGGAATTGAAGGAAGATAGGGAAGGAGGAAAATACCTATTGCTGACAAAATTGACGCCTGCCTTTGCTACTTATCATTGATGAAGATGGTACGAAGTAAGGCTCTAAACGAGCACAAAATAGAAAAAGCTTTTTTGTCATGTTTCCATATGGTTGATAAAATATAGACTACGGCACATGTGCATTGTCTTACATAATATACTTATTGCATAGGCCTAGTTTAAAATGTTTCTTGAAAGGTGAAATGACATTATTTTTTTATTTTTTGGTAAGCAAAATATTGCAAGCTATAATTTTGCAAAGCAAGAATTTAGAAGAATAAACAAATATGGTAAAGTGAATTAGTAAATGTTTAAACATATTTATAGTTTTAAACTTTTATATATCAATAAAATATAACTATGTGTGTTAAGAAATGTTTAAATAGTTAAACTCAGTATACCACTATGTTGTATGCTCATGCTATAGTTTGTACCTTGATTGTTAAGCATTCAACTACTAATTAATTGCCAATGTAAGAGTGAATTAGAATAGTGGCATAGCTAATATTGATTTCTCATACTATTCATAAATGTAAACATAAACGGCATAAGCGACAATGATTTTGCATCTCAAGACAAAGTAAGAATAAAGCATAGAAAATTAAAGACTGGACATAAAAAATTTATTTCAAAAACAAATTTGCGATTATTGTTTTCCTTAATCTTTCTATTGAACTTTAATTTATAAGCAGTTGCTACTACTTGGAATTTTATTTGTAATTACCTTATAATATATAGATTAAAGCCATGAACCTATAATTTTAACACATAATTTATAATTTCTCTTTTATATCATATTGTTTCATTTATGCTTTTGTATTAAACACTCAGACCTTAAACTTTCTTTTTGACACTAGTGATTTCGCTAGGCCTGGCGAGGGAATGCGAAAGATCATATTTTGTGTCAAAGAGAGTGACAAACAAACTATATCAAGATTTAGCAAGATTGGGGTGTAATTAGATGGTGACTTTATTGAGTGCACTTAACTCTTCATAACTTGTGTCTTCATCAAATACCTCAATGGGAGCATTATGGTTTCCCTGACCAGGAGACTGTCAAACCATTTTTTCTTGTTCTTGGATTTGAAACATTCTATAATTTTAACACATGATTTATAATTTCTCTTTTATATCATATTGTTTCATTTATGCTTTTGTATTAAACACTCACACCTAAAACTTTCTTTTTGACACTAGTGATTTTGCTAGGCCTGGCGAGAGAATGCGAAAGATCATATTTTGTGTCAAAGAGACTGACAAACAAACTATATCAAGATTTAGCAAGATTGGGGTGTAATTAGATGGTAACTTTATTGAGTGCACTTAACTCTTCATAACTTGTGTCTTCATCAAATACCTGAATGGGAGCATTATGGTTTCCCTGATTAGGAGACTGTCAAACCATTTTTTCTTCTTCTTGGATTTGAAACATTTGCACTAATCATGTCCATGTTCATTACAATATCTACGAAACTTAGTAGAAGACGGAGAAAATAAAAAGCAGATTGTGAGAAACAAGATGACCTTGTAGTAGTAGGAAGTGCAAGTTTTGAAAATGTAGATATGCAAACAATTGAGGAGGATGATTGGTGTTGAATTCTACAATAATCTAAAAACTTATCTTCAATCAATTGTGCTTGATTATACACAACGTAAAGAATAGTGATTTCCATGTACGTCAGCTCTAGCTACAAACATTCTTGTAACCTACTTTTAAATTTGACAATAAGATTATCAAATGCATTAGTGATATTGAGAAGAATGGACAACTGATTGAATTGATGGAAGTACTCTCATGCAAGAATGTTGAATCCTTGACTTAGGTGAAGCCACTTAATATTCATATCCTATTTGTAGAAGGAAGAACTAAAGGAGAGAGAAAGGGATTCCACAAACTTGGTCCAAATCGTGATTGAGTTTTGATTCACATCATGCCTACAAAGCCCTGTGAGTTTCAAGTTAATGGACATAACCTTTTCAAGACCAAGAAACAGATTATAGTTAAACCAAGTGTCTATGTCAAGAATCTAACTTTGGAGCACTTTCGAACCATGGGATTCATCATAAATGATAAGCTTGGATTTTTAACATCGAGGACATAAATTGTTGATAAAAATATTATTAACATTTTATGCAAACAAAGCAATTATGTTGGCAACTTCCACCATTCTTTTGTGTAACATCATTATTTCCATGGATCTTATAGTAGTCATCATTGATACCCAGGGGATATGGCCACTAATACAACTATTAACAACTTGATTTTTTTGAAAGTGTATTAAAAATTCCAAAACAGCTTTCAAATATCTATGAATCTCTATTAAATAAAAGGTCAAGAGTCTTGTAAACAAAGTTGAAGACTCAAGAACATCTTCAAATATCAACGAATATCACCATCAATTACTTAAAAACTTGGGAGATTGTTAATCAATGCATAAGAACAAAAAATGATTAGTGTATAGTGTTAATGAAGCTCCAATGAAACCCTAGGAAATGAGCCCATATAAAAAGAGCTATTCAACAATGTCTCATCAACATCCAAAATCACTATGTGTGTATCTTACAGAGTCAATTTCAATGATAGAAGTAAATGCCTCTTATCAACATCTCTTCCAAATTTTCCATCGTGTCCAAATGAAGGAAAATGTTACATAACCCAAATTAAAAAAAAAAAAAAACGATTAATGCTAGTGGCCTAGCCTAACCATCTTAATAGAAAGATTGTTATGTATTGAGACCATCTATATTAAATCATGTCAATAAAGTAGATTTAGTGTGAAAGCAATATTTGTAAAAATGTTTACTAGAAGCTTCCACCTATTAGAAAGTCTCTATAGCATGAAAACAATATTTGAAAGAAAATTTATTACAAGGTCCACCTATTAGAAAGTTCCTTTACTAAGGACGCTTATTAGAAGGTTCGGCCTAGTAAAAAGTTCCTTCACTAGAAACTATATATCTAGAATTAGAAGCAATGAAACAAGATGTCTTGTGAAGTATTTTGTAATTGTAGATTAGCTTCATTTGGAGGTTTTCCCCTTGAAGAGGCAAATGAATATTGCTTTAATTAATAAATATATTTCAATTATAATATTTTGTTATCTAGAACTATCTATTGTTGTGGTAATTATGTCTTTTCACATTAAAATCTTGCTTTATTTTTTATTATTTATGCTATGAATTTCCAATTATGTTGCTGAGGTACATAACAAATAAACATCATACTTGGGACTCATTAAGCATGAAATAATTGTTAAGCCATGAATTTTGGATGTGCAAAACACAAAGCAGTGAGCATACCGAACAAAATCAAATATGCAGAATGCATAAAAGATAAGAATATGTAGCGTGGCTTGTGACAATCAATTCCAATAATGGGAACACCATGTCCTTAATATCGAATGAATTCGCAACCTTCATTTTTCTAGTCATGGATAGAATGACAATAAAATAACTCATTATTATGCGTTGAATTATATTTTAAGGATAGATAACATTAGTTTAATCTTAGATACTTGAATTTGATTATGAAGGCCAATCTAAATAAAGAAGAAATTCCATCAATCAAGCCATTATATTGCAGGCAAGATGAGGCTGATTTTGGTGAAGGGTCATAAAAGGCCCTTGACATTGCTCAAATATAATAGGGACGAGAATTCGATGTTTGTTTGTGTGGATGGCCATATTCCTATTGTTTGCTATAGCCAGAACAAGGAGCAGCTAGGGACTTGCTGAGCCCACAATAATTTCTTATAGTGCTTTAATGTCTGAAGCGATTGTACATGTTTGAGAATAAGTAACATAGATCACATTATAAAGTTACAAAATGTGGAAATAGAAACGATACACACCTTATGAGAGAAAGGTTTGATATATAATATAAAATAGATTTCGAGCTAATGCAATATGTATGTATGTGGCTATGAGCAGTGAACATAATCGCTTTGTAGGTGGATGAATCAAAACTATTCGAGCTTTTGATGACAATAGAATTGCACACTTAAATCAATTCAACACCAATCAGTTATGGAAATCAATCATAGGATTCGTTCCTAAAAAACCTAAACTTGACATTGAATTTGAATAAAATATTACCCAAATTCGAACTAGACTGGAAACTTGCTCTAATACCAATGATGTAGGGGTTCTCACTCATAAGCAGAGTTCGAAATCAAAGTCTGGAAAGTAAATTTCTTAATTGCTTTTTATTAAGTAAACATAGCGCTACATAGCTTTACATGAATAGAACTAACCATGAAAACAAAGAGAGAAAATTTGAACAAGATTCTTGAAACTAGCAACTAAGTGCAATAATAGAGATGGTGATTTAATGTCTCAAGCGATTCTACATGTTTAAGAATAAGTAACGTAGATCACACTGTGAAGTTACAAAATTTGGAAATAGGAACAATGCACACCTTATGAGAGAAAGGCTCGATATGTAGTAAAAATTAGATTTCGAGCTAATGCAATATGTACCTATGTGGCTATGAGGGGTGAACATGATCGCTTTGTAGGTGGATCAATCAAAATCTATTCAAGGTCTTGATGACAATATAATTGTAGACTTAAATCAATCTAACACCAATCACTTATGGAAATTAATCATAGGATTCCTTCCTAAAAAACCTAAAGTTGAAATTGAATTTGAATAAAATATTACTCAAATTCAAGCTAGATTGGAAACTTGCGCTAATACCAATGATGTGGGGATTCTCACTCATGAGCGGAGTTCGAAATCAAAGTCCGTAAATAAATTTCTTAATTGATTTTTACTAAGTAAACATAGGCCTACATAACTTTACATAAAGATAACTAACTATGAAAACAAAGAGAGAAAAATTTGAACAAGATTCTTAAAACTAGCAACTAAGTACAATAATAGAGATGGTTGTAGATAAGATCTCAAGTGCTCCTCAATATTAGGCAACCAAGAAGGCATTGACAATAATTTCCTATGTGCACACACAAGACAAATGATATGATACTAAGTACTAAAAACCAATTATATGTGAATGATTTAGAATACCTATCAACCTAGTCCTCCACTTCAAATATAGAGTCTACATGGGTAGTTAGGATCTGCTTATATTGATTCTTCTCCTTGCCTATTACTTCCATGTCCCAAAGAATTTTGCCTAAAGTGTCATACTTTTGATCCAAAAATTCAAATTTATCCATAATGGATTATTGTTGCATGCGCCAATCTTCAATAACCTAAGCCACAATGGATTTAGTTTCTGAGTGGAAAGCAATTTTCATGGGTGCCTTGCAAATGGAAGAAGCCAATATCAAGTTTCTAGTGTTTGATCTCAACAACAATACATTTTGAACGATTGGTGGCTCATGGCTCCTAAATATTTTTCTCTATTCACCCATGCTCAACTTTGATATTTAGATACAAAGCTCTTATCATATTTCATCATTGTGTCCTTGCTCTCCATTTCAACTTCTGTGGCTTGGTGCGCTCATCGTGGTTCTCATGCATTATCCTGTTTGGTATCTTCATAGGCAGCCCATATTATCATTTCTAGATACATTATTTCTATCCCTCCTCTTGATTTGTATCATCTTCCCTCAAAATTTCAAAATCTAGTATCTTGATCAAATATTGAGAGGGATTGACCTCGATTTTAAAGTAATATTGCACAAGGATTTGTCTTTAGTTTAGTAAGGGCACTTAACCATTCTTCAACAAGTGATCTATAAATTGCCATGGATATTCCATTGCAATAGTTCTTCACAAGATATTTGACAACTTAATTCATCATGTTAGCTTAATTTCACAAAATGATGAATAAAGTAATATACACTTCCTTATTGTTGGTAAGCCATGAAATAATACAATAAGATCATCATAATGGAACCCCTTCTCCTCATAATGAACCACTATTTAACATAGCCTAGTAACTGTCCAGGGTTAGTTTAAGTGTTTATATATGCCTCAACTCTTGATTAGGGTCAGGGTTTTGGAGTTTCTAGAATTTTCTTGAAGTCCACTTATGACTAGCTCGATTACATAGTCAAAGTTAGGTCCCATGGAGCAAGTGCCACAAAGCGAGTTTTGAACCTAAGTGGGGAGGACAACAACATTCGTCCAAACCACTCGATCTACACTCAATTGACTATCGCCATAAATTCTTCTAGGCTGGGCGATAAATTATAATCAATTTGCTAATAAGTTGTTCACACTTAGTAATGAATTGTTTAATTAAATGCAAGGAAAAAGGCAAACAATGCAAAAGCGAAATTCAACAACCTCATAGGCAAGGGATTTTCTCAGCAAACATATGTTGAATTGACGACAGTATAACCAAGATTAGAGTATTCAACATTATCTCTTTCTAAATTTTGTATTAAAATTTATTTATAGTTGTCAAAGATGTTATCAAAGCATATTTAAGTATATGGCATTGCAAGAAAACTAACCATCAAATAGCTTGAAAATCAAAATACAGAGCTTCAAAACTATGTCTATATAAACCGTTTCGATTCAGTAATATAACCTATCCCAAAACAGTAAAAAATATCGAACAAAGCGACTATTAAATTGCAACAGAAGAAAATACAAGGGCAAAATCAGCAATGCAAACCATCAAACATCGGACATTAAAAAAAATCGCTCACAAGCATAAAAACCGCAGTCGAATAGCACTCACAAATTGTAGACAACAAAATCGTGGTCTTCACAAACTAGTAGAAATTGATACCACTTATATACATATTATAAGCGAGTTCGAAGACAAAATTTGCCAGCAATAAACTTCTATAATGAAGTGATTTTTTTTATTATCAAAACATATATTTTTTATCTTATTTTTATTCATCTATCAAATCTAAATAATCTTTGTTTCTATCCATCTAAAATTTTATTGTGCCTATACATCTAAAATTTTATATTAAAATGTGAATTTTTAAACCTAGACCACAATACTTAATGCCAATAAGTACGCCCGTTTTATGTATAATGTGAAAAAACTATAGTCATTTAAAAGGAAGCCACATTGGACTTGATACTTTTGTTGTATTCAAAGTTTTGCACAACAGAATATCATTTTGTTGACTTTTTAACTAAGGATATTTTCCGTATTCAAATCTCTTGTTCAAAGAATGTAATTTCTATTTTTTAACTAAGGATCTTTGTCATATTTAAATCTCTTGTTCAAAGAATCTAATTTTGTTGATTTTAAACTGCTTGAAGTTTAGTTAAAAGAAAATAGAGTAAGTGATTAATTTATAGTTTCTGTTTTGATTTGTAAAAACTTTTTGCGATGGCTCAAGCTTGTTGCAATGCGGAGGGAAAAACGAAACTTTAGCAGTTTAATAGAGCTTAAAAGTAATGACAATGTCTGTAATTTTAAACGCCGGTTTTAACAAAGACACAAATGCTAAAGTTTGTAGCATTGAAGCCACAAAAAACGTAAGCATTCATCCTAGCAACATAGAAAATGTCTAGGCATTGATCCAATGATCATCTGTCACTAATCATTTCAAAGTCCAGGGATTAACATGAAACTTTTCATAGAGAGAATGAGCACAACCCTGTCGTATTTAAATAAAATTAGTGAATCGATGTTCGTACCAGGTTAAAGTATATTTTTTTGCTAAATATATTTTTAAGAATTGAATCGAATCCACCGATGTAGAAAAAGGAGCATACATATTTCAACAAGCTGAACAGTTATGAATATATCTATTCAATATAATCAGATTCAACTAACATAAACACATGTCGTGTATCCATGTCATAGTATCAATCAAGTAGCAATGCTTCCATGCATATGCTACATTTGGCTGTTGCAGCCACCTTTGTTATTTAGCGCCTAAAATCTTGAGCGCATTCCACTAATGCATTTACACTACCTACAAGGGAAAAATTATAAACAACCAGCCTTGTCTTGCATGCAGACGCTAATTTCCCAGCTTATATAGCAGCTGTAAGCAGATAGTATGAGCGGTATATCTTGTTGACACCTGTTTCTTTTTAATCGTTGTGACACAACATAATTTTGCTACGGGCGTTCCTTCGTGTAGCTCACGTCCCTACTTCAACATTTTGTGTTTATACAGATAGCTGTACGACCGCAGAGGCTAAATATAATCAGATTCAACTCATATAAACACATGTCGGTCGTGTATCGATGCCATAGTATTAATCAAGTAACAATGATTCCATGCATACGTTACATTTGGCTGTTGTAGCCACCTTTGTTATTTAGCGTCTAAAATCTTGAGCGCACTCTACCAATGCATTTACACTACCCACAAGGGAGAAATTATAAACAATTAGCCTTGTCTTGCATGCAGACGCTAATTTGCCAGCTTATATAGCACCTGTAAGCAGATAGTATGGGCGGTGTATCTTGTTGACACCTGTTTCTTTGTAATCGTTGTGACACAACATAATCTTGGTACCCGGCGTTCCTTCATCTAGCTCACGTCCCTATTTCAACATATTGTGTTTATACAGAAAGCTCGAGGACCGCAGAGACTGAAATTTTTTTTTATATTGAGAGCTCGAGCGAAGCACTACACTCCACTGCGGCGACTGTAGAAATTTGTGGAGGATTGTGGCTTCGATAGGAGACGAGAGTTTCCTCCAGGTACATGCATTCTTACCTCTGCACAGGTAAATGTTTACAACTACATCCTCCTAAACCTAGAATTTAGTTTTAGTTAAGCTTCGTTATTCTTCTCTGTTCAACCATATTTTTCTTTACAGGGCTTGCAATAACATCTTCGTATTACACTCAATATTATTCGAGCTAGAGTAACTGTGCTTGCTATCAGGAAATTCTGGTTTATCACTTAGAGACTTTCTTATAGCCTGAAGTTAAAATGCATAAGATGTTTCGTTAATGTTTTATAGACTATTTCTCAGGGTTTTGAGTCTAGTAGCCCTTCGAAATTTTATTCCGTCGAAAATAAAAAGAATAAAGTATCAAATTTTCTCAAGATATCGAGTCTGCCAGCTGTTGGAATCCTTATGAAAATTCTACTAGGGGTTTCTCTGTTTATCCGTGAAGACACTCTATGTTGAAAATCCCCCTGTTTACCCTTATTTGCCTATCAAAACACAGGTGCAATGCTGAGTACCGTCACCACTTGGGTGCTTTCAGATGGCTTGGCAACCACAATTGGTCTTTTTAAAGCTGGGATTTCCATGTACAGTTGAGAATCGCTATAATGCATAAGATGTTCTGTTAATGTTTTATAGACTATTTCTCAGGGTTTTGAGTCTGGTAGCCCTTCAAAATTTTATTCCGTCGAAAATAAAAAGAATAAAGTATCAAATTTTATCAAGATATCGAGTCTGCCAGCCGTTGGCATCCTTATGAAAATTCTACCAGGGGTTTCTCTGTTTATCCGTGAAGACACTCTATGTTGAAAATCCCCCTGTTTACCCTTATTTGCCTATCAAAACACAGGTGCAATGGTGAGTACCGTCACCACTTGGGTGGTTTCAGATGCCTTGGCAACCACAATTGGTCTTTTTAAAGCTGGGATTGCCATGTACAGTTGAGAATCGCTATATATATATATATATATATGTATATATATATATATAAATGCAGCTCTTAATGGCGCATAGCAAAAAAATACATATATGAAAGCACCTATGAACGCTACATTTTAAACTATATATCTATAAATATATCTAGGTGAAACGGTTAATATTACTAATTTTGGATTTCGATTAATTTCTTTACTAAATGGAATCATTCGGTACCTCCCTTCATGATTTGGGCTCCATCCCATCTCCATTGCAAGCAATTTGGTATTTTTTTTTATCTCATATAAGTTATGGTTAATAGTTTTGAGACCTGATCTCGCATTATTTGATCTCTTATTGTGTAGTTAAGTTGTCAACCCTACAGATGAAAGTTTTTAGTTTTGAGAAGCTGTCCATTTAACTATTTAATATTTTAACCCTCTAGCACGCTATGGACAATCTGCAATACGAATTGGTCCCGTAATAGTTGAAACACAACTATATATTTAAGACTTCCGTTAATACCATACCCCACCTACTGTGTAAAAAATGACTATAGTCAAGATGAGACTTTCATGTTTCAATAGGTTAAACCAGGAAATTTTTTATCAATCAATAGGTAACTAAGTAAAGAACAGTTTAAGTGTATGATTCATTGTAACCAAACCTACCAGAAACAAGAATTGAAGTCTCAATTCGATGTCGGTATGAAGCTACGCCTTTGTAATCAGCCAAGTCCCAAAGCTATGACATGGGCTTCTTCAACCCACGTCTAGCTGGTGTTAGAAGCTCTATTTGCTAAGACTGTGACTCGATTGTATCAGAAAAATTCATAGACCCCCAACCCGAGACCCACCAGAACAAAATCGTAGAATAAACCCTTTCACGCCCTTTGTCTTCCACAGAACTATCGCTTAGAATTTCTACCATCCACCTGTTAACGGCTCGCATATAGTACAACAGGGTAGAGCCCCTTCGCACAGCCCAAGGTCATGGGAGTACAAAGGTTTGACGCTGTCATCATAACACTATTTATTAACATTTATTAAAAACTCCAGCAGCAGGGTGGTGACTCACATCCTCGGTCACATTTTACGAGTTTAAATCTTGTATTGTTATCAAGACCTTGGCTATTACTAGATGCAATGTGCACGATAAAATCAAACTATTAAAGGCTAAGACGACTTACGCCACTTGTTTAACAATAATAATAAACAATAAACAACAATTAAAGCGCTCATTAATAAGGCTCTAACCTCTACCAATAACTCTGTCTATTATTAATGCAAGGCATCGATATATGGAATCGACAACAATTCAATTATTACTGGTGGCCATACCATGCATAAATTGTGAATAATCCATGTAATGCGTTTAGCCATGTAACCTTTTATGGTAACCAATATGTTTATAATTATAAATGTTTGAATATAGATAAATCAAATCATATGTAGTACATTCAATGGTTTGTAGTACCCAATAGTTTACAAATTGACATTGAAAATTATGGGCAGGCCCGATTCATGTCTAATCCTTTGATTATGTAATGCGTTGATTATATACATGTGTGTGTTAGGTATTAGTATCAATATGGTACAGTTACATGGTAATAATAATAATAAGATGCCAAGTTACTATGTATGCAATCGAAATTGCTTTAACTAAGTTCCAAACTCATGGTGTGAGTGCTAGCATAAGCTCGCCGACTGGCCACCCATACGCTCAATGCATTGGGCTATAATGTGGTTACACAAGCAATAAATGTATTCGATATCAACAATAAATGTATTCGCTATCAAACAATAAAACAAAACGATTTTCTCCATTACGAAGTCTGCAACTCCTTGCACGGTAGCCAGAAACCACCATGGCGCCAGCCCGCCGCCCCCTCTTGGGGTGGGAAAAACTAGGCTGGCGTCATTGTTTTACAACCAACCATATTTTTAAAAAATGCCATTTTAAAAAACTGGATTTAATATAGCATATTCAAACTATATCCAAACTATATCTCTAGGGTAAATTTCTACATTCAATAGCCTAGAATAATAGGCAAATAATCAGGTTCAGAGCCTACAGAACTATTGTCAATTGGACAAGTTGGACCGCAGCTACCAACTGCTGTGGCATCCTCACAACTTAAGGGTCTTTTTCACTCTTGAGTTCATTTCTAACGAACGTAGAAAACATACAGTAAAGAGTTTGTTTCTTACCCGAGAAGCAGCACCTGCTTGTATGCAGTTTCGACACCTTGATCCAGCCTGCCATCATGCACAAGACATAAGTTAAACCACTAATTTTTATGAATCAATAGATAACTGAGTAAACAACACTTTAAGTGTATGATTCACTGTAAGCAAACCTACCAGAAACAAGAATCGAAGTCTCAATTCGATGTCGGTACGAAGCCCCGCCTTTGTAACCTCGATGCAACCTGCCATCATGTACAAGACATAAGTTAAACCAGGGAAATTTCTATGAATCAATAGATAAGCAAGTAAAGAACAGTTTAAGTCCAATATTCGTAGAGGTGAAGCAGACATCATACTTGCAGGTGCCACGGACGCTGGGATTGTGCCCATAGGTATGGGTGGATTTATTGCCCTCAGCGCCCTTTCTCACAGAAATGATGACCCATAGACACCTCTCCCAACCATCCGCTCGGCATTTATATTCTTTAAGAATCACCTTTCTATTATTACGTATATAATAAGACACCACTTATTATGAGCTTTCGTTTTCTAACTACTCTACACGATGACTTATTTGCACGACCCAACAAAATAGCTTATTTGCCATATTTAAGGTTGCCCCTTCCATGTGATCCAACGCGCTGTAAGTTTGGGGCATTACGTAATTGGGGTAGGTTAAGTGAGCCGGTCTATAAATACTGACTTGCTAAATTGTAGGTTGTGATCTAGCAGGACTTTCCTTAGGGCTTATGCTTTAAACAATGATATTAGCAGGAAGAGGGCTTAATCTATTTTTTATTGCAAAAATAAAGAAGTGCTACTGAACAACCTACGTTAGAGGGCATATTATTTATACATAATATCATCCGTCGCAATCTATGCTTCCCACCTTTCGAGGGAATCCTTTAAACTGATAAAATGACTTATACCTACAAGCATGGGATAGAATGTAATAAATGGAATGGATTGGAATGCAATGAGAGTAAATATACGACCATCTGAGGGAAGGAACTAAGAATGGAGAGCATCTACTACCGCTGATAGATAGAACATCTACATACGAACGAATGGGAGTGATCAACATCTACTACCAGGGAAGGATGATACGATTGAGACTACCACACCACTTATTATGAGCTTTCGTTTTCTAACTACTCTACACGACGACTTATTTGCACGACCCAAACGAGCAAGCAGAAATAATTAGGTTCAGAGCCTACAGAACTATTGTCAATTGCACAAGTTGGACCGCAGCTACCAACTGGTGTGGGATCCTCAGAACTTGAGGGTCTTTTTCACTCTTGAGTTCATTTCTAACAAACGTAGAAAACCTACAGCAAACAGTTTGTTTCTTACCCGAGGAACAGCACGTGCTTCTACGCAATTTCAACACCTCGATGCAACCTGCCATCACGTACAAGACATAGGTTAAACGACGAAAATTTTTATGAATCAATAGGTAAGCGAGTAAAGAACAGTTTAAGTGTATGATTCACTGTAACCAAACCTACCAGAAACAAGAATTGAAGTCTCAATTCGATGTCGGCATGAAGCCGCGCCTTTGTAGCCTCGATGCAACCTGCCATCGCGTACAAGACATAAGTTAAACCAGCGAAATTTTTATGAATCAATAGGTAAGCAAGCAAAAATCAGTTCAAGCCTATGATTCACTGTAACCAAACCTACCAGAAACGAGAATTGAAGTCTCAATTTCACGTCGATATGAAGCTGCGCCTTTGTAACCTCGATGCAACCTGCCATCACGTACAACACATAAGTTAAATCAGGGAAATTTTTATGAATCAATAGATAAGTAACTAGAAAACAGTCTAAGTGTATGATTTACTGTGACCAAACCTACCAGAAACAAGAATCAAAGTCTCAGTTCGATGTCGGTATGAAGTTGCGCCTCTGCAATCAGCCAAACCCCAAAGCTATGACATGCGCTTCTTCAACACGGATCTAGCTCCTGTCAGAAGCTCTATCTGCCAAAACTGTAACTCGACTGCATCACAAAAAATTCATAGACCTCCAAGCCGAGACCTTTCACGCCCTTTGTCTCCTCCAGAACTATCGGCTAGAATTTCTACCATTCATCTGTTAACGCCTCCCAGATAATGCAACAGGATAAATCCTCTTCGCAGAGCCAAAGGTCATGGCAGTACAAAGATTTGACGCTGTCATCATAACACTATTTATTAACATTATTAAAAACTCCAGCGGCAGGGTGGTGACTCACATCCTCGGTCACATTTTACGAGTTGTATTGTTATCAAGACCTTGGCTATTATCACCAAATGCAATGTGCATGATAAAATCAAACTATCAAAGCCCAAGACGGCTTACGTCACCTGTTTAACAATAATAATAAACAATAAACAACAATTAAAGCGCTCATTAATAAGGCTCTAGCCTGTACCGATAACTCTGTCTATTATTAATGCAAGGCATCGATATATGGAATCGACAACAATTCAATTAATACTGGTGGCCATACCATGCATAGATTGTGAATAATCCATGTAATGCGTTGAGCCATGTAACCACTCGCCACCCATACGCTCAATGCATTGGGTTATAATATGGTTACACAAGCAATAAATATAACGCTATCAACAATAAATGTATTCGCTATTCTCCAATACGAAGTCTCCAACTCCTTGCACGGAAGCCAGAAACCACCATGACGCCAGCCCGCCGCCCCCTCTTGGGGTGGGAAAAACTAGGCCGGCGTCATTGTTCTACAACCAATCATATTTTTAAAAAAATGCCATTTTAAAAAACTGAATTTAATATAGCATATTCAAACTATATCCAAACTATAGCTCTAGGGTAAATTTCTAGGTTCAATAGCCTACAATAATAGGCATCCGACGATTCATTTATGTTCCCCTTCGGAGACATAATAATTATCTATAAACATTTTTTTCAAAGTTTTTTTAACACAAATTTTCATCATCTTCATAATATATATATATGAATGAAAAAAAAATCATAATAATTCTAAATTATAATATAATAAATTAAAATAAATACATAAAATTATGTTTTATATTTAGAAATTTTTAATTATTATATTTAAATAAAAATAAAAATGTATAATAATATTTAATAATAAAATTATTTTTATTTTTTATTTTATTTTAATATTATTAATTGATATGAAATATAATTATAATTAATTGTTATTTGCTAATGCAAACTGATTCACCCCATACTATGTATTAAACATTTATTGTAAAAGTACAAATAACCTAAAAATTTATTTTTAAATTTCATTATTAAATAACTTTACAAAAAAATCATAATAATTCTAAATTATAATATAATAAATTAAAATAAATACATAAAATTATGTTTTATATTTAAAAATTTTTAATTATTATATTTAAATAAAAATAAAAATGTATAATAATATTTAATAATAAAATTATTTATTTATTAATTTTTTTTTAATATTATTAATTGATATGAAATATAATTATAATTAATTGTTATTTGCTCATGCAAACTGATTCACCCCATACTATGTATTAAACATTTATTTTAAAAGTACAAATCACCTAAAAATTTATTTTTAAATTTCATTATTAAATAACTTTACAGTAATAACCAAATTTGTTGAATGATGCTTTGCTTGTTAGTCATGAAGTTGTTTGGCTTTATGGTCGTTTTGAAAAAATAGTGGGGCAATGTTTTAGTTAGGAAAATAAAGTATTAAATATTTTTCAAATGTAAATTTTGTATTATACTAATTTTCATATGATATTAAGAATTTAAAATTAATTAGTTTTTTAAATAGAGTGGATTAATAGTAAATAGTGTTAATGTAGGAATTGAGTGGATGTAGAGTTTAATGACACTAAGTTTTATTTGTTGTGTTGGATGCGGATTAATTTGGGTTTTGTATTTTGAATTTAGTAATTTTAGGAAGATGAGGTAAATTGCAAGGATTTGTGTTTACAAGTGGTGTATTTTAACCTTCTTAAGGGTGGGAGACCTTTCACTTAGAGCTCATATACAATAATTCTCAATAAAACCCTTCATAACCTTATAGTTCTTTAAATAGGCTTTCCAATACAAAGCCCTAGCTACTTGACATAGTCATATAATTAATAAGTACCACCTTAATTAACTATTTAGCCTTATTCCAAAGAAATGGTCATATACAATACATGACTAACTCCTAAAGAAAGCCAGGTTAGGGTAAGACACTAACATTGGATTTTGAATAAAGAGAGAGGATTGCAGATAGTAATCTATGCCTTGTTACTTAAACATTTCCTTATTTCAATTCTCAAGGTGAATAGCAAAGAAGTCTCTCCTTGATGGATTTACAAAAGTAATTGTTGGTTTCCATTTTCGGTGCAAAATCTTCATGATTGTTTTTGGTTAGAGGCAAGGAGGAGAGTCATAAAGGCTTGTGGCACATCCATCATTTCATGTTTGCTCAATGTTGTAGGTGGTGGTGGTTTCAACTATAAATACAGGTTTGATATTTGACACTAGGAGACATTTAGTATGGCAAAACCTTGCAATTGTGACCTTTGCAACTTGGTAGAGTTCTCAAGAATTATTAGATGTTAGCTAGATAGATTCAAGATCTGAAGATGACAATTTCTCTTCTGAGTGATAATAAGCATACCAAGCTTGAAACTATGAAAGAAAAAACAAGAGATTTGGAATTGAAAATCACAAAGCAAGCCACCCAATCTCCATCGGATCCTAGAAGATAAAGCTATGGAAGAGGCCAGTCTCCATCAAGATCAGGAACACATGGAAGTGGAAAAGAAGATACCAAATGTCCAACTTAAACAAAATTATAAATACCTTTTTTCAAATTTTTATGTTTTGCACTTCAAAGAGTATGTTAAAACAACCCATTAGAATCTACATTTTAAAATTTTAGAGCTATGCTAAATCACTTCTTTAATATAAGTGCTATCAATTCCAATATATATATATATATATATTCAAAATAATAATGTAAGTTTATATATATAATATTCAAAGATAAAAATTAATCATAAGGTAACCCAAAATATGTCTTAAAAATCAAAATGCCCAAAATATGCCAAATAGAATAATCTAATCCATACACTAGATACAGGTGGATTCGAGAAACACTAGCATCACATCGTTGATCAACATACATATAATGGATGGACTTGACTTCTATACACATCACCTAAAACAAATTAAAGACTCCATTGTTACATTCATAGCTCAACTTAAAATAATAACATTATAAATTTTTGATAATGTGAAATTTTTGATAACTAGCCTAGATCCAAATCCTAGGCTCTATCAAGTGCCAAGAGGGATCGAATCTCCCGAGGTGCAAACCTACTCGATAAACACTCTAAAGTCTTATATTTACTTTTTACTTTGTATTAAAAGTAAAAAGTAAAGTCTCTAGTTTAAGTCTCATATTTACTTTTTACTTTGTATTGTTCTTTTTGTTTATGACCGACATAATATTTACCACCTAATCCTAAGCTCTAAAGTCTCTAGTTTAAGTCTCATCTTTACTTTTTACTTTGTATTATTCTTTTTTGTTTATGGCCGACATACTATTTATTACTTTTTACTTTGTATTATTCTTTTTTGTTTATGGCCGACATAATATTTATTACTTTTTACTTTGTATTATTCTTTTTTGTTTACTTTGTATTATTTTGTTACTCGACAAACACTCGACTAACAAGATCTCCCTCATACTGGGCTGTAGAGCGCCTCTTGACGCAATCAAAACAAATGGTTGATCGACATTAAATATCAGTCTTGTGATGATTTTCAAAATTGCTTATCAACAAATGAAAATGTCCTAAAGTTGTTTTTTTTTATAAGTAAAAGTATTTCATATTAAGAAAACTTCAAAGGTTACATAGCTTCAAGAGTTCATGGCTCCCAAAAAACATGTTGATAGAAAAATTCCTATGCTGTCTCAAGTTCTATCATAGTAACTATCCCTAACATAGGCCCAAAAAGGATAAGCCTTCCCAATTCTATCAGCAACCATAGTGCCATTACAAAATACTAGATTAGAGGCAAAATAGTAAGACTGGACAAAGGACCCTGCCCTCCTACTTACAACTAAAACAACAATTAACATACATATGATCATAAGTAGTAAGTGCCAACATAAACATGAAATAACATAGAGCCGGAACAACAGAAATGAAGGCACCCCAACTACGACGCCCGGTGGAATGCAGAGTGAACGGAGTTGTTGGAAATGGCTCCAGTGGGATCCTGAATCGATATGCCTCTGCACATAGGGCTTCCGGAGCTGCTTCCCAGGCCGACTGGAGATTGATCAAGTGGTGGATACAACGGAATTCCCAATTTCAAAGTGATGAGGTCCACTTTTTTGTGCAAAACTTTGCAATCGTTGTAGTGTTCTTTCCAGGCACGAACCGGTTCAACCTCCCCCATAGCCTTGTTCTCGCGGTCCATCAGCACGTGGGCCAGCAAGCCCTTAGTAACCCAGTCCCAGTTGTTCCTCTCTATAATCTTTAATCCCTATAGGAGGCCTTCAAACTCCACCGAAGCTAGCAGCACTCAGGTTTGCTTGGGAAGCTCCGTCAAAATTGAGCTTGTAGGTTCCAATAGGGAGTGGCGACTAGTAGTTGGGGCTAGTGGGATTAGGGGGTTTCTTTGGCTTTCCAATCCAACCGGGATCCGATTTATTTAAACCAAGTTGCTCTAGGATCCGAGCCTCCTGAGTATTGGAATCCCAGTCCTTGTCCAGCCAACGGGTAATCTTGAGAGTTTCTTGAATATGCTTCATAATTTTATTCCAGATAACCTGAGCAGGAGTTTTAGTTTCTCTGAAAATTCATTGATTGCGCTCCTTCCAAGTTTCCCATAGGAGGAAACTAGGAAACATGAGCCACGTTGTGTTAACAATGTTGCTATTGAAGGCCATAGTGTCCAAGTCTCTTAGAGTTTGATTAGGATTCCCTTGTTGTCTATTGGTTCGTCTGAATAATTATGCCCCCCAATCCCACAGAGCAGAAGAGAACAAGCAAGAATCCAACAGATGATTCATAGTTTCCTCAGCACTAGAGCAAAGGGGGCATTGAGAGGGGACAACTATTCCTCTTTTTCGGAGATTTTCACCTGTGAGAATTCACCTGTATATTACCAACCATACAAAGCAAGCCACCTTTGGCCAGGGATTTGATAGCCATATTTTCTTCCAGATGCTGTCTTCCGGATAAGTTTCTCTTTTTGCCCAGAGATCATAAGCTTCCTTGGTGTTGAAGTTTCCTTTGGTCGAATAACCCCACCTAAGTTTATCATGGCCTCTCATAGTTTTTATGATTATTTCTTGAAGGGCCTCTTCCATGTGGTGACTACCTTTGGGCGTACATCTTTGTAGCCACCAGTTAGATGGTTTCCATTCCTTATAAGTCCTGTCCTCTGAGTCAGGTCTCCAAAAATGAGCCACTTTGGAGAGGTTAAGTGCATAGTAGAGCGCTTGGCATTCAAGGGTGGGGGGGATGAAGCAAGTTTTGGGATTTTTTTCCAGGAATCCTCCTAAAGGTCCACAGAAAGCCCATCGCGAATTTCCCAAAAGTTGTGTTCTTGGATGATACTCCAGTTTTGGAAGGTCGTTTTCCATATGTGAGAGCCCTGAAGTTACTCATTGAATCAGATGAGTTCCTGCTTTGGTCGGTCTTGGACGTATTTATCATGCCATAACTAAGCCCAAGGTTCCTTGTTGTGGGTAACCCATTTCAACCAAATTTTAGCTTCCAAAAATTCATTATTCCTCTCGGGGTCTCTTAGACCAAGGCCTCCCTGGAGTTTGGGTCGACAGACTTTTTCCCAACTAACCAGAGCCCATTTTTGTTTCTCTGCATTTCCACCCCACATAAAGGTTCTTTGGATGGCTCTGATTTCCTTAATCACAGATTTTGGGGTAACAAGAGCTGAGAAGAGATAAATGGGCATTGCCTGGAGGAAAGCTTTGAGAAGAGTGAGCCTGCTGGCCAGGTTCAAGGGTCGAAGCGTCCAATTATTTAGCTTTTTCCGCATTCTATTAAGAACATCAGTCCATGATACTCATTTGATAACACCTTCCACTAGAGGGGCGCCTAAATATTTGGATGGAAGGGGGCTCCCTTGGAAGCCAAGAATACGAAGGATGTTCCTTTGGGAGATGGTGGGAGTGTTAAAAAAGTAGACTTGAGACTTTTCTTTGTTAATCTCTAGCCCAGAAGTCTTGGAGAAGGTGATAAGAAATTTCTTGATGGCTTTTGCTTCCTGGATGGAGGCATGACCCATAAGCATAGTGTCATCCACAAATTGTTGATGAGTTGTTTTATGACATGTGTGTGAACGTTGAGGCCTCTCATTTCTCCATTGGACACCATGGATTTGATAAGTCTACTGAGACCTTCCGCCATCAAGATAAAGAGGAAGGGGGATAGAGGATCCCCCTGGCAGATGCCTCTTGAGGGCAGAAGGTGCTAGTAGGAGTTCCATTAATCAAAATGGAAAAAAAGGTAGTTGAGGTCATACTCATAACCCAGTTAGTCCATTCCTCATTAAAACCATAGGCAATGAGAATTTCCCTCATGTATTGCCAACTTAACTTATCATAGGCTTTAGAGATGTCAAGTTTGAACAACATCCCTGGGATTTTGGAAACCTTGAGGGAGTGAATAACTTCATGGATAAGAATCACCCCATCCAATATTTGTCTTCCTTCAACGAACCCATATTTCTCCAGGGCAATAAGATGAGGAAGAATGGGCTTTAGGTGATTGGCCATGACGTTGGTGATTATTTTACAGATGACATTACAAAGGGAAATTGGTCGAAATTACCTGGAGTGTCTGCACCCTCCGCTTTGGAGATGAGAGTGATGAAAGTAGCATTGAAGGCGCGTAACACTCCTTTGTTTCATCTAGAGTCTTCCATAATTTTCCATACGTCGTGTTTGAGCATATTCCAGAAGTGGTGGAAGAAGTTAGTCGTGAAGCCATCATGGCCTGGGGCCTCTCCTTCCACCATTTGGTAGAGGTCTTCTTCAACTTCTGTGAGAGTCGTCGGTTGCTTTAAGAGATCATTCTATTCATCAGTGACTGTGTGGGGGATAAGCTAGGTGATTCTTGTGATATGCTCAGATCGGCTACCTTGATCTTCTTTCATGATATTCCCAAAAAATTGTGTCAGTTTTGTTTCCATATGTTCTCTTGTTTCCACATATTTTCCGGCTTCCGTCTTGAGTCTATGAATCCTAGCTTTATGTCTGTTTTGGACGACAGATTTGTGGAAGAAGGACGTGTTTCGTTCCCCCTCTTGAAGCTATTGGTTTCTGGACTTTTGTCCCTAGTAGATCTCCTCTTGCTTTCCTCTAGCTTGGAGTTACTCTATGAGGCCTTTCTCTTGCTTTTTCAAATCTTCGCTATAACAGTTATTCATACCTTCCCATTGGAGGCTTTCCAGTTGCTCGCTTAATTGTTTTTTATCTCGAAATATGTTGCCGAATTCCTCCTTGTTCCATGTGCGAATCTTGGATTTTAAGGCTTTTAGCTTTTGCTAGAATTGGTGCATTCTTGTCCCAGCTGGGGGGACAATGTCTTCCCACCATTGTTGGACTAATGATTTGAAGTCCTTGTGCTCCATCCAGAATTGTTCAAATCGAAATGGTTTCCTACCTTTGAGCCCAAACCAATCCCAAAGGAGGATAATACGCCAATGATCAGACCCTGTCGCAGGGAGAACATAAGTCATCAACTCACCACCCACTGTGGTAAGATCCTCAGATATTAGGAATCAGTCCAATGGACTGGAAACATGATGGTCTCCCCCTCTTTTATTATTCCATTTGAACTAGCCATTCTCAGTTTTCAGGTCGAAAAGCTTACTGGATTCAATGAAGTCCTTGAAAGCTTCATTGGATGGTCCAAGCAAGCATCTACCACCTTTCTTTTCTTCTAGGGAGGTGATCATATTGAAGTCCCCTCCAATCAGCCAGTTCTTTTCACCTATCCAGTTTTCCATCCATGATAGGGAGTGCAGGAATGAGTTTTTTTGAAGGTTGATGCTTGGGCCGTAAACGTTTGAAAGCACTCCCTTTGTTCCTGTCTCCGAGATTTCAAAGTCTACTGAGAGCACAAACCTGGCGGCCCAAAAGTTCCCCAGGGTGATCTCCTCAAATTTCGAAAGGGTCGCTAACCCACCAACAAAACCTCGAGCCTCAATGGCGATTGTTTGATGTCCTTTCCATACCTTACTTCCTATTTCCTGCATTTTCTCCATGCCACATTTTGTTTCGTGGAGAAAAACAATATCTGGTTTCTCCATCCTGATCTTAATCTTCAGATTCTTAATCTTGCATGGTTGATTCACCCCTCATATGTTCCAGGTGATAATCTTCATTGACTAACTCCTATTAGCTTTTGTGAAGGCAACCCTAATAGTAGGATACTGCTTTGACTCTATGAGTTTGGTTCCTATCTATGCAATCCTTTGCTTGTTCGATTTTCAACCTCTCTTTTCACCTTCTTCTGGTAGTTTTCATTTGTTCCCTTTCAGGGATTCTTTTGCGATACCTAAATAGAGCTTCACTTTTGCTTTGAGAATCGCCTCCTGCATGAGTTCTAACTGTCTGCATGAAACGTAGCCTTTTCCTTTCTTGCTGCATTCCTTCTCAATGGCGTCTAGGTCCAGTTCTCCCAGATCCATCTCTTCTGCATCCTCCGGAGAGTCGTCCTCCATATCCTTCGGACCTTCCACAGGAACTGCTTGGGCCGAGATCTCAGCTTCCTGGATCGGTTCCTTACCATTCTTCTAGTTTCCCATGACCTCCAGGGTCTCCCCGATATCGTTTAGGGTATCGAACCGATTTAGGAGGGAAGGGTTCTTGACCTTGGGATGATCAGGCACCTAGTGGTTGATTTGTCGTCGGCCCGATTGTTTCCGGCTCACCTGAGTGAAACCATATGTATCTACCTTTCTACCCTTCTCCGTTGCATACGGGGATGGATCATGGTTTTTGATGTTCTGAGGACAGTCACGGCTGAGGTGGCCATACTCATGGCATCCGCAACAGTGAAATGGGAGGTGCTCATAATCCAACGATTGGGTCTATTCCTCGTCATCCCACATCAGGTTGATGGCGTCTAGGAGAGCTTGTGCTAGATCCATATAAACGCTGATACGAGCAAACAGAGTGTAATGTCGTTGCAGAGTTTGTTCAGAATCCTTCACGAATTTGCCGAGTGCATTACTGATATCCTATAGGATTTCTGGTTCCCGGTACTCACAGGGGATGGAATACAACCTGATCCAGACTGGGAAATGTTGAGATCCTCCTTGTCATGGTTGAATCTCTCCTTCCATGGGAAAAGATACAACCCCTCGGATAAGAAAAAGTATGGCCCTCCTTCCAGGATCCGGTCTCTGTCTTCTTGGTTGAAAAATACTATTGTGAAAAAACCCTTTGCTCCAAGGTGTAGATCATAATGACCCTTAGGGTTCCATGCGGTCTTGATCCATCTGGTTAGGTCTTTTTCCTTAGGCCATATACCTATGAACTTCTCGATTGGGGCCTTCTCCTTCCATTGCTCCACACACTCCTGCAGTTTTTCCGATCTAATCTGTAGAGACGGGATCTCTTTGGTTCTGGGAAGACACCCCCCGTGGGTTTTCCTTGATCCGTGAATGGTATTTCCAGGGCCTTCATTCTTCGGTTCCTTTTCACGGTTATCCTCAGGATGATGTGACAGGTCCTGGGCAATCGAACCTACATGTCGACGTGAGGAGGAGGAGGGGGATCTGCCTCCTCCAGGGATCGTCATGGGTTGCAAACCCTCGCAGCGAAACATAAACCCTAAAAAAATTCCGGGAGTCCTTTCGTCAATCCTAGTCACTCCTCCTTAATCAAAAGTTATAATCGAAAATGTCGTAAAGTTGTAGTCGTGAGAAAGTAATTAAGTTGTCTAAGTTGAATACAAAAATTGAGGAAGCAAATTAAAAAATATAAGAATATAAAAATATTTTTTTATAGAATATGTCACATCAATAAATAATTGGCTTTATAAAAACATTAAAATAAAAATATATAGAATTGGTCACATCAAAATCAAAACATTATACAATAAGTGACAACAACTTTTTTAGTCCCCAGAGATTATAGCGATCGGTTGGTCTCCATAGTCAGTTGACTTTAGATTATTTTATGCTTTTAACATCATGTTACCTAAAGTTTAAATAAAAATTGGTATTAAAAAGGTTTTTTCTAAAAATTAAAAATATTTTTAAAATTTCTAAAATTAGATTTTCCATTTTTGTGATTGGTGCAGTACAACTACTTGACTATTTTTCCTAGTGTGCAAAATAATTATCTAATTAAAAAAATAAAAATAAAATATTATTCATTAATGAAATGGTTGAAGTGTGACATGTTGATTGGCTAATATGACTGACCCATTCCATCAAAATTAATTGTGTATGCAGGGATAATCTTTTCCATTATTATTTTTGTAGTCATGCATGTTGCAGACGCATTTACTTAGTTGCAGGTGCATTTACTTAGTATAACTACTCAATGATAAGCTACTGTTACTTCCCGGTTCGGGGACGGAGTCTGGGGTAAGTAAGCAGTCCTGTTGAATTCTACGTACTGACACAACAACGTTACTTGACTCTAAAACACTACTTCTATACATATACTCATAGTAATTACACACTATCATGGTAGATAAATTATAAACATAGACATCCATTCTCTTAACAACGTAATCATTCAACGTAAACAAACATTATTCTTCCTATCATAAATCATTATGTGCAATTAAGCAACTTCAGCAAGTAACATATAACTGTGTCAAGCATACAAGGAATATATGTTTCTAAGTAACTCTGCAATTACTATAGTCTAATTCTATCTGATTACCACATACAAATCTAATTGCATCACTAACCATACAATGATGAAATCAAATGCATATTAACATATAAATATAATACAATTCTGCAATTACATCTTTACATATGCACTAGCTATCAATTGTTCATTTATACTAACAAGGATACGCAAGCTTATTACACCATAATAAATAACACTTACTACAATGGATACAAAACTTACTTGTGAGCTGACATATTAGCAGATTACCAACTAACGTAATCCCTTTACTAAAAGCACGCATTCAAAATCTTGCTACTAAAATCTTTAACATATTTTGTCGTTTTGCTGTAAATACTTTTGCAGATTCGTTGAGTTTATTTTCTTTTAAACCTTATTTCATATTCCATAGATGGCTTTGTTAATAAACTGCGACTTTTAGATCTTTGTTTGGAATATTGCCATTGGTAATTTCGTTTAATAGTTTGTAAAATTTTGTAAATCACTTTCCGTTAAAGTTATGAGTATTACCATTTTTTTATTATGTTAATAAAATGTCTTTTTTAAGAATTGTTTCATATCTTGTATTTATGTAGTAGCTTTATCAAATTATTAAATGTTCATATATTATTAAATGGTTATGGTGTTTTCTGTAAATCTCTTATATTATTGTGTCAGAATTTTTAGGATTTGTGGAATGTGTTATTATGTAACATTTTATTAAATGAAATTCTTCGTGGCAACTATCTATATAGGAAATTCTTCGTGGCAACTATTTTATTATTGTATTAGAATTTTTAGGATTTGTGGAATGTGTTATTATGTAACATTTTATTAAATGAATTTTTTTGTGGAAAATATTAAAATAATATTAAATGATTTGTATTTAATGGTAGTATGGTAGTTGCTCGAAGTTGGTATGTGATAATTGGCACACAAATCGTTCGGTTTTTCGACGACGGGAAATTTTTTGGCGAGGCACAGTTCCATCCCTTTTGGTTTTTTTTTGGAATTTTGACGACTTGGGTCGTCTTAAAATGGGCCAAAACCCTTAGGGGCATAGTTTCATGGCATTGTTCTGCAGTAAATGGGGTGGAACTACGATTCCGCTGATTTTTATAACCGGATCTAGGGAACAAATCGTCAGAAAAGCGAGGCGATTTGAGTGCCAGTTATCCCACGCCCCCGAAGTTGTTTTCTTCTAAGAACTACATGGAGGGCATGCTGCGATGTTGATTGGTTGGAAAACCGAGGATGAAACTCATTATTGTGTAAGAAATGTATTCGCAATTTATCTGTGCTTATCCAACGTACTGTTTGTTTCAATTTATATCCGTTTCTTGAACACTGGCTTATGGATGAGTTTGAATTGACTTGTATAGCTTGTGGAAAACTCAAGGAATACATGCTGGGGTGAGTTATGTTTTTGTGTTTTCATCCAACTCTAATTGCATTTTCAAAATTATGGATTAAAAATTGCATTTCACTTGTGTTGGCAAAACAGTTTATTTAAAATTGCAAGGGATTTTAGTGAGTGCACGACATAGAAGATCATGTAGTGGCATGGATGCTTTCAATAAAGAATTTAATACAATGGGATCCAACATCCCACATAACGAGATAATTAGAATCATTAATATGATAGCTTTTAAATTGGGAAAATTATCTCCACTGAGTAAACACTCATAATTCTAAGGGAATCAATTACAAAAATTCTAGATTACAAAATTCTAGGCAGAGAGCATATAACTAGAGATGTTAATAGGCCTTCCATGTTATTGAATCCTAAGCTCACTGACAATTAAAACAAGGGTCACCTATACTTTTCAAGCCCATGTCATAAGTTATAACACCAGAGAAAAATTCAAAAACCCGTGGTCAAACTATAAATTCTTATTCCTTCTTCAACGCTTGTAAACCGATTCAAGCTACATATACTGTGCAGAGAATGATACAAAATATAAAGAGCAAGTGTTGTTGAACGAGAATGAAATTAAACTCACCACATGCTCTAGTCCAGTGAGTTAAATAGCTTGGCTGCATTGATCAAGGCCAGGGCAAAGAGAAGCCATCGTAATGTCTGTTAGAGGAGGGACCACCATAAAAGTAGCAATGCAGTGCAAGAATACAGCGAGCAAGAGGTGAATTATCGAGCCCCAACATTATTTCCAATAATTCTCTATCATCTTCTCCCTCAACCTCAAGAAATACCACTAATACACATACCCAAAACTTAAAACAATGAAATCAATAAAAGTTGCTCACTTCACTAGATTCCCCCCACGATTTTCTGTAAATAAGTACACAGTTGAGCTGTGTGAACCATCTCTTAAAAAGAATAAAAAGAAGAAATTGATTTTCTTTTTTTTTGGTTTTATACCCAAAATTTATAACACAATGAACTCAATAAAAGAGGTGCTCACTTCACTAGATCCCCCCTCCCCCCTTTCTGCAAATAATTTACACAACTAAGCTGTGTGAAATATCTCTCAGAAAGAAGAAAATGATTTTTCTTCTTTTGGTTTTTAAATAGATATATGGAAAACTTACAAATCTGGATTTAACTATTATTATTTTACTATCATCCCTGATTCCAATCACTGGCCGAAACTGACGCATTTACTTGGCATCCGTCATTTTCTTGTTAGCGTGTTGTTTTGCATGAAAGAAGTAATATTTCATATGTAATATTTCATGCCTTATTGCAGTATTCACATATTTTAACCACCAGTCACTGCACATATTTTAACCGCCTGTTGGGGAAAGAACCTAAATTGTCGTGTGTTGATAGTTTTAGAAACATCATTGAAGGATTCATCAACCTCATTAATTCCTCCTTAGTCACATCCAGGGTTGGAATTCCATTTCATCTTTTCCCTTCAAGATGATTTTTTTGTAGTTTTGAACTTTTATCTTACACGTCACTTAACGTTTTGTTGAAAATATTACCCTTCAACCATAAAATATATTCGAGAAACTACTTTATATTAATAAAAAATTTCTCCCATAATAAACCCTCACAACTTGGTGATGCACGCGGGGACTTGGGGAAATACACCAACTGATCAAGATGACTTACAATTATTTCTTTGGGAACCAGGATATTTTTCTTTCCTGGAAAGACTCACTTTGCGTGAGATTAAATATTGGAAAATTAGAAATCCCTCAGCATTTTTTAACCATTGAATTTGTTTGGATCTAAATGTGATGAGGCTCTAAATCAATAAAAAATGTATATCCTATAAAACTATATATGATTACAACCTATCCTTGTAATTACCATCCAACACATGAGTTATAGTGATTCTTACACATAAGTTATAGCAATTCTTTTGATCCAACCCCATTGGCTTCCTACATAAGCCCAGTTTTGGCATCAAAGGAGAGATCTTCAGTTTGTAGAAGAAGCCCTTCACCAATTTTAGAAACGCCATGCAGCAGTTTGTTTCACATGTATACACTCCTTCAAACTTTGGAGGGAAAGGCAACAACGTGGGTATTAACCGGTCATCTATAGAGACATCCTCACTACTGATTCCAACCAGCAAGCCATTATGAAAAGAATGACCCCTGCTATGAAAACAGTTTCTCTCAATGTAAACCAACCATCTTATAATTGGCAGTTCTATGCATTCAATAAACATAATGTTATTGTTAATCAAAGGAACGGGCATGAGTGCTTTTAGTCACATCCGATCTGCAGACCACCCATTTTTTTTCTTTGATTAAATGTTCATTGCAAAGTTTATTCACCATCAAATAGCAAAGTTAAATAAGTTTCCAGAGCATCTATATATGTGAATGGGCGATGTTGCTTCTCAACATCTAAAATAAAATTAAGCTCAAACTAGAACAGATGAGTTGTCTAAAGCTCCAATGGATAGTCAAGAAGGTGGTACATTCATATTAATTTAATATGGGCACACAAATGCTCTCTCTCCGACCTAGAAATCAGGCAGTTACCGACCCTCCCAACCTCACAACATTAAATAGCTTGAAAACTGATTTCGATAGAATGACCACCTTTCTCCCGCTTGAGCAATTTTCAATGTGTTGGATTTATTTATTCTAAGAAACCCTTTCTCAATTCATTGGGTTGAGTGCTTTCAAATACGATATGGCCATCTCGATCTCATTACGGGCACACCGCTCGTGTAAGGGTACAGGTAATTCTCAAGGTTTACAGTTTGCCCATTCTGCCCAGTGCCGGATATACGGAGAGGAGCATGTCACCTGAACTATTTCTCGAATTCTTATATTAAAAATGTCCTTATTAAATTCTATCCATCGAGTTAATTTAAAAAAAATTATCGAACGTCATGTAAATACGTTTAACATAATTGTTTATCCGTTCGGTTAAATGGTTTGTAAAATAAATTAACCGTATTTGACGAGCAAAACGCCCTGTGACGGGCAGTTTTCCCGTCAAATTCCAACCCTGGTCACATCATAATACTTTTACCATATAGAAATATGCGAAGCTATCCTTTTCTGACAAATGAGGATGATCTATTTTAATAATGATATCTCTTTCTATATTGAATACTTCAGAGAATCACCACGATCCGATGAAGATCTCATGGCACAAATAAAGCAATCTAAGTTTGAAATACTTCCGGTGTAGTGCTACATTTCATATCAAACCCCAATCTCTTTTAAAAGGTACATGTATGTCGCTTTGTAATTTGTTTGTTTTAAAGAAAGGTAAAGTTTTGTTGGAAGACATTTTCATTGGCTTTGCAATTCCAACAAATTGAGTGTATATATAAATTTTTCTATGATGCCTCTTTGACGAGGAATCTGCAACGCATAAATGGCATGATGTATTCATGCAATTAATGGTGATTTAAATTTTCATTGGTTGAGAGTTTGATTTGAATTTTTTTGTCGAATTTGAATGTTTTATGGGTTAATTTAGAGAATACGTCATGAAATGAATGTGAAGCAAATTGTATAGATGGTAGAAGTTATGGATTGGTAGTAAGTTGTTTTTTTAGCTTATTGTTGCTCTATATTGTTTTGTGTCACTTTAGTGGACTCTTATGTGTATATGTGTCACTTTAGACATTTTATTACATAAGAAGGAATTTGAATTAAACCCTAACATCTACATAATCTACAATTTTAACAAACAAATTTCCATAACATTGAAAATATTATATTTGTAAATATAATATTTGATATGTCAATATAATATTTGATATTATTATCAGATTTGATATTGATTGGCCCTTAGCTAGACAATCAAAATTTCATTTAACTATCAATATTGGTAAATATAACAATCAACGCATAACAATAACGCTAGTTGCTATAACTTGTGGGCCTACTACATTGCTATAACCCTATTCCAATTAATCACCATCCCTTCAACATCTACATATTACATTGTGTCATTCAATATTTTTTAATTGAGATGCTAAAATAAATTATATTTTTATTTACTAAAATAATTTTAAATTGTTATTTTTACCCTATTATAATTTTAAAACTAATATTAAATTATTGTTTTAATAAGTTAATATTGCAAATGGGTTAATATTTAGTAATAATAATTTTAATTTATATAGTTAAAATTATGTAATTGAGATTTATATTGGTTTTTATTGATTTTAGTATATGGTAAATATTTCTCATTTACTATATTTTTTTAGTGAAAATAAATTTATTTTTTATAATTAAAATTATATAAATATTTTTCTTTTTTAATTTCAATGTATTTAATTTTTTTAATAAAATGATTAATTAAATAAAATATTTAATATAATCTAAAAGTAGCTACTAGGCTTTGCAGCTATTTCTAAAATTAAATAATTTTTAACATAATCCTAAAGCAAGGACTAGCTACTTTGCAGCTATGTCTCTTGTTTTAGTAAACAAAAGTCAACAATGTCACATGAAGATTTCCACATGCCACTTTTAAAAAATTCCATATTGAATGTTTTTAATTTGTTTTTTTATGTTTTAAAAACAAAGTCACACTCTTAGGAATTTATGTCTCAATCAGAAAATAGAATGAGTAGAAGTTAAAAATTTTGAAACTTAAAAAAAACAATTTAATAATAAGAAAATTTGTATGTGTATATATATATATATATATATGTGTGTGTGTATATATATATATATATATAATCCAATTCTAGCGTCTAGAAAGTGGAATGAGTGATGGAAGCGAGAGCATGCACTGCTCTGCGGGTAGGGTTATTGCCCTAGTCGTCGCACTATGCTACTGAAGCTTGCATACAATCTTGGATATCGGTCGGAGAAGAAAGCTACGCCAAAGGGAGTCTCTACAAGCGGAGCGACGCGTTGGGGAGGTTGGTCGGGCATTTGCCTTCTCTGTGGTTTCGCCTCACTGTTGGACCTATCACAGACTGGATCTGTCTTACGGTGTGCAGGGGGAGGGATCATATTGATCTATCCTCAACTTTGTCCCGTTAGGAGCTGGACATTGAAAATTTTGGTGGACTTGGACATTTTGCCAAAAATTGTCCATCACGTCCAATGCATGTTCCAATTGTGGTGGAGTTGGACATTTTGCCAAAAAAAATCCATCACCTCCTCAAATTGGATGGAAAACTAAACAAAGTGACTTTGTACAGGAAGTACAGGAAGAAGAAGAATCCAACAAGTAGTAATGTCTTCTTTATTTCATCTTTGGTGGCAACCAAAGATAGTTGGATAATAGATTCAGGTGCTTCAAAGCACATGACTCCAAAAAAACAAGTATTTTTAGAATTGCATCCAACCTCTTCACATTATCCAATTATGTTGGCAGATAACACTTTTCATCAGGTGGAAGGTATTGGACAAGTTCCAATGATCCTAAACAATTGAGAAGTTAAGTATCTTAAAGATGTGCTTTGTGTTCCTAATACGCATGCCAACTTGATATATGTTAGTCACTTAACCAAAAATGGTTACTTGGTTGAGATGGATGGTGACAGGTGTTATACTAAGGATAAATAAAGAGGACATATCAATAGGGTAAAGTCAAAACTAGTGAGGTGGAGGTGGAAGTCAAAGTGGACCCAAAGGGCATAGTTCTGTAGGAAAATCTATAACTACTAGCATGGCATGAAGCCCAATGTGCATAAGGTGAGGATGAACAATTAAGCTTCGTCACCACTGTTAATCCTATGTGAACACCTAACTAACTCATCAATGCACCTACAAGCAACAATGTACATAATCTATAAAATGTATACCATCCATATAATACCTGACCATATCCATCTAATAACATCTCAAACATGTCCAACTAACTGAGCCAATCCCCCACACATGAACTGAAACACTAAGCATATAATACTGCAAAATAGATGAGCAAAAAACACTATATCTGAATGAAATCTCACTACCAACATGCCCCATGGTGAAACTGATCAAAAAGAAAAAACTGTCTGATGCCTCATATGCCACACAAATATAACAAATGGACAATTTTCCATGTACTGCAAAATGTGGTCCAACAAGGGGCATCCTACAACGTTTACATTGTTATGTATCATATGATTACAGTAGTGTTACAAGATTCTTGGCCAAAGAATAGGGTTGCATAGATAGCAAGTCATCCTAACAGGTTGTTAACGCACAAAATCACAGGCTTTTGATAAATCCCTAAATCACCTGTGAACCCTGCGTAACTAGGGAGTTGTTTGTGAAGGAGTTCAGTAAGGAGGAATTTAAAAAATCAATGCAACTCCTAATTATGCTTACAAAGCAAGTGACAACTCTGAAACACAATTGTGGCATGAGAGATTTTCCTTTTTTGAATATTTTTATTATTTTTTATTCCCTTTTTAATATTTTGGGAATTTTGGACCCTTTTTGAGGGTTTTTTATGCTTTTTTAGGAAAAATAATCTTTTTGAGTGGGAAAAAGGGGTGTACTAAGGTCTTTTGGTGACCTTTTGTTGGCTTCAGAGGCTCAGATGGTGGAAAAGTGGACAAATGGGTCATGTGAATAAGGGAATGAGCTAGTGAGCACTTTTTAGGTGTTAACAGATTGCCCCCTGATGTGTGAGGGCAGGAGCTCATCGTGTGGTCGATAGACATCATAGTTCTTTTGTCTTTTTGCTGGGGTTTTGGGGAGGAGAAGAGACCGATTGGAGACTGGATCCGCGACCCTTGGAAGCTGCAAAAAAAAAATAAACAAATGTTACATGGCCTCAATATGAATGAGGGATAATCTCTGATAATGGACGAGGCGGGCATACTCATGCTCGTATCAAGACATATACATAACAATTAGTCCCAAGAAGGGGGATCTAATACATAAAAAATATACTGGTACATCATAATGGTCCAGAGGGGACATTATTTTGGGATGTACTCATGATCATGACTGATCTCAATTACTGATACACTGGAATAACTGATGAACTGCTGAAACTGAAGGTGTCCAACATCTGTAAGGACGTAATGATTATGAGCCATCTCTGGGAAGTATATGTAACTGTATACTCGAGGGAGTATAAAACTGGTGTACATCTGAATACTGTCGTCATGCACAACCCGGATATCTATAGGAAAAATATAACTAGTTGTATCCATAGGTAGACTCTCCAATGTGGAGGAGTCAGATGGTATCCGGGGTCTTCGTCTAATAATTGAACGGACCGATGCCCCGTGCGAGTCTCAACGATGCGATCAAGGTGTTGAAGTCGAGCATGTGAGAAACAACCATTTGGAGAGGCACTGAGGACTCTTCTCGAAATGATTCGTAGGCACTCATCATAAATGGTGATGAGTCCAAGACACAGGGACCTCTAGGTCTATCCTCTGGAATAAATTTGGTTGTCGTCGATAGAGGGAGACCAGCAACTAACAAGGCAATGATTCTTCCTTGATAGGAGCGCGAGGTGTAGAACTGAAGTGTGGTAGTACTGATGGTAGGACTGACATACTTGGGGGGTGGGAAGTAACTGGGGTCATATAGTGGGTAGACTCAAACTTCCTTTGTTCAGAGCATGATGACATGGTTGACCTGGCAGTGTAGGGAACTGACTTGTAGGTGTGGGTATCACTGCTTTTAGGGACTGAAGGGTATATACTGACTCTAGGGGGGTCAAGTTGATGGGTGCTGTCGAGGGATTCTCAGGGTGACATACTGCAGAATACTCTGAACAAAGGCGACCAAAATGGGGAAGCTGCCATATGAGTAGACGTGATCTGTTGTGGCACCGAGAAGCACCATTGGGTCCTTCTTCGTAGTTTTAATGAGCTCCAAGAAAGGATAAAAGTGTGCTCTGAAATGGTACTGTCCTGTGGATTTGTGAGCCCAGGACTGTTCGTGCTCATTGGTGCTTTCATTTTTAAGGAGTCTGAAAACGACAAGAAGACTCTGCAGTGGTTATGACTATTGTCCTATTGGTTTTACGAGCCCAGGATGGTGATTGCTCGTGGTCGCTTTCATGTTTAGAGAGTCTGAAAGCGGTAAGTGGACTCCATTGGTGTTCTTTTTCGTAAGTTTAGTCTCCAAGGCCCGAAAAAGCATAAAATGATGCAGATGGAGAACTCTTCTAGCCGATGTGACTAGAGTATTCCTTTTTCGTAATTGGTCTACAAGGTCCGGAAAAGGGGTAAACTTATACCAGGTAGACGCCCTTTCAAATACGTTTAGCAAGCATTAAAGGAAGCAAGATTGCTCGGCGATCTTTTCATTGTTTTAGGAGTCAGAAAAGAGCTTAACAGAAACTCCCTAGGTGCCTTTTTCGTAAAAGGGATTGCTCGGCCCGAAAAAGGGATAAAATTATACCGAACAACAAGGGATTGATGGGAGCGAGAAAAGGTCTCAAGCGTCATCATGTGTGCGGAAAACTGGATCCGGTGACATAAAGATTGTCAACAAGGGGCAACGGCCATTGTGGCACGCAAACCGAGGTGATGGGTGACAATTTTAAAAAATGCCTGAAAAATCAGGAGGTGAGAGCGAGAAATGATCTCAAGCATCATCACGAGCGTGAAAAAATGAATCCAATGATATAAGGTTTGTCAAAAACGGAGGATGGCCGATGTGGCACGCAAACCGAGGCGACGAGGGGGGCATGAAAAAAATGCCCAAAAAACCTGGGCGTGAGAGCGAGAAATGATCTCAAGCATCATCACAAGCATGAGAAACTGAATCCGACGATATAAGACTTGTCCAAAATGGACGACGGTCGATGTGGCACGCAAATCGAGGCAATGAGGGGTCATGGAAAAAAATGTCCTAAAAATCAAGGCGTGAGAGCGAGAAATGATCTCAAGCATCATCACGAGCGCGAAAAACTGAATTCGGCGATATAAAGTTTGTTAAGAACGGATGACGGCCGATGTGGCACGCAAACCAAGGCGACGAGGTGGGCATTAAAAAAAATGCCCGAAAAACCTGGGCGTGAGAGCGAGAAATGATCTCAAGAATCATCACGAGCATGGAAAACTAAATCCATCGATATAAGACTTGTCCAAAACGGACGACGGTCGATGCGGCACGCAAATCGAGGCGACGAGAGCGCCCAAAAAATGGTCAAAAAATGGACCTGATGAAAACAGGAAAAGGAAAAATCTATTATGAAGTTCTCTAATGGACGATGGTGTCCATCCAGTTTACTATGGGTAAAATCGCTTAAGGTACAACCCGTTGCGTGGGTTGCGGAGGGGGTTGCGTTCTGAATCGGTCAGAATGTATGCCCCCTGTCCGAGGCAGGTGCGTATAATATATGGGCCTTGCCACATGGACACAAACTTTCCTTTCCCAGTTTTGTCATGAGCTTGATCGTAGGCGAGGACAAGGTCCCCTTCAAAAAAATTTCTTGGGTGGACATGTTTATCATAATTTAATTTGGAGCGGTTCTTGGCTGCTTCCATGGTTTGTCCTCGGGTTTTCCAGGTGTGGTGGAAATGTCAATTTGTATAATGGGGGAAATGTTGGACATGTTCCCTTCTTCGAAGGCATCAGGTGCTGGGATGGGGTCCTTCAACCAATCGACCTTAGTGGGTATGAAATCTTTCGACTCGACTGATAGCTAGTTAGGTGCCGTGGATGTAGACGCCTCTGGGAGGAAGTAGGAGCGATGATGCATATCGTCCCAAGGATAGTCGGGTGCAGTGAGTGTTTCCAAGATTTGCTCATCAGTACGGAAGTAGTCAGACCATAAATCAAGGGGTTCTGGTTTGAAAGTGGTCTTTGAGGAGATCATATAGATGGTGTTAATCTCTCCGGATGAGGATGATGGGGGAGGGTAGATCTCCTCGATAGTAGGGGGTGCCGTCTCAAGGTCCAAATTATTCATCTCGTAGAGAGCTGCTCTGTAATCTGGGATGTCAGGACAGTTATGTGAGTAGTGGCCGTAAATACCGCATATGGCACAAGGGTGGTTAGTGCGCAGTGATTTGTCACGAGGCATGGGGTTTGGATCGAGTTTGACCACTGGGATGTTGGGGTCGTCGTCTAGCATTTGCATGTGTTCCTGTAATGCAGGTAACTGTGGACACTAATGGGTTGGATGGCCTAACTCATCACATAACGAGCATTTGGGAGGAGCACGAAATACGGGAGGAGGTTTAACTGCTTTGGGTGGGGTACCGCAGTGTATGGTTGTGGGCCTCTACCCCCAGTGGGCCTGATGGGAGGAGGGGGATTTGTAGATGACGAAGGAGTCGCAATACTGGGAGGTGGTTGGGTAGAAGTGACGATGGGTTGCACCGGCTGCAGGATAACATTTTGTGTTGGCAGGGGAACGGGGGGCGAAATATACCACACGGGTAATCCCAATGTTAACCCGGGGAGGCTGAGGGTAGCCATAACGGGAGCGCTTACTACACCTGAGGGAGGGAATAGAAAGGGGATTGTGTGGATTGGTGTAACCCCAATGTGACTAGGTACCAATGGTGGTTTATGCAACAAGGAGGGTTGACTACCGGGTTGTTGTGAAAGAGTGCAGAGGTTAGCGACGTGGGTCTCCGGTGACGGTGGTGGAATGGCCTGGAATGTAGAAGTCATCGGCGCGTCGGAGTATAGTCCGGGTCCCACTGAGGAAATGAATGAGGTAGTTGCACCACAAACAGGTTGTTCGACCATGGGGAGAACATTTTCAGGTGCAGCGGGGGCTTTGGGATCGTAATAGGTGAGTTGGTCTACCTTGACCATGCGTCCCTCATGGGGGAACTGCATGGTACGGAAAACGGATGAGGCAACAGCCCACATGGCATACATGTAACTACGGCCAAGTAGAAGGTTATAGTCAAGTTGTGCATTGATGACCTCAATGTCAATGAGCACGGTTTTACCTGTGAGCTGGACGGGGACATTAGGTAAGAGACCCTGGGGTTGTGCCGAACGCCCGTCATAGGCTCGCAACGCAGTGGTGGACTGCTGGAGAGTGGGAGATCCCAACTTCTGCCAAACAAATGTGGACATGACGCATGTAGAGGCCCCTTCATCGATAATGCACCGATGGATGACAAGATTCCGAACGGAAACAGAAACTTGGAATGCTAAACTGGAAGGCAGTCGAGGTTCAGATTGGTCTGAATCGAATGCGATCAGTTGTGAATCATTGGGGTCAATCGCGCCAATGGCAAAGAGCAAAGTCTTGTGCTGCGAAGGGCAGTTTTTTAGGACTTCCAAAGCAGACATGGCTGCAGGAGACTGGGCTAAGTCGTCGGCAATGCTGTAATTTGACGCAGCGCGAGCATTGGGATTACTATTGATGCGACGAAGTGGGAAGCAAGGTGCTTTGGGAGCGCCATCAAGCGGAGTCGGGGGTATACGTAACATCTGATCTGTGGGATTAACGTTAGTGTTCTTGTCGGCGAGAGGGGCTTCAGAGGTGGAGCCATATTGGTTCCGACGGGTTTGGAGGTTGGCATCGGCAGTTGACATCATCAACAAATGGTGAGTACCTGAATCGAACATGGGTTGATCAGGGGCTGCATAAGTGATTTGCTGTGGTGGCGCGTTGCCCTGAGGGGGGACCAACGGCTGCGTGTTCACTACACCTTGGTTTGGAAAGGGATTTTGCAACACCAAAGGTTGATGTTGTGGTGGTGGAGGGTTGGGTGGCGGCTGAGGAGCCGCTTGCCCCTGACGATGGGCATCGTTAGTCCAGAGTTGCCGAGCTCGCTCCAAATGTGGGCAAGCATGTGTGTAATGACCATAAACCCCACAAATAGAATAATGATGATTTGTTCTGAGATTATTGTTTTTGGGCTGTCTGGGATTACGATCCGGATTCTGGTTGGGAGGCGCAGTGTTATTATTTTGCGGCGGATTGGGAGGTGGAGTACTTTGCTGATGCTGTTGGTTATTACCACGGTTATGTCCTCTTCCATGTTCCTGCTGCGCATTTTGGTTGCGCTGGTTATTCTGGTGCGGGGGTTGGTTGTGTTGTGTGTACACTTGCCCTTGAGGAGTGGGAGGATTTTGGTTTGCCGTAGGTGCGGGAGCAGGTTGTGGTGGATAATACACCGGTGGGGTTGGGGGTGGACCAGATACCTGCTGGGGTTGTTGGTAACCCTGAGCTATTGGAGGTGTTGGGTTAGCTATCGCAGCTAGCTGTGGGTAGTACACTGGTTGAGGTGCGGCTGGGGGGGCATATGCGGTTGGTGCATGACCAAAGCATTGAGGTGGGCATGAAGGTCCATGGGTATGGTGGTGATGTGCCATGGGAGCATATGAATTGGTTGCCCCAGATTGAGATGTAGCCCGCGAAAGGTCGGGACCAGGACTAGGATGTGCAATGGAAAAGGGTTGGGGTTGCGAGGTCAAACGACCAATGATGCCATCTGTGGCATGGGATGCCCCCGGCGCATCGTGTTGGGATGACTCGCCTCGAGGGGCGTCTGGTATAATGGTATACAGATAACCCGACTGGGCGTAAATGAGATCAAACTGTTGGGCTTTGAGGATGGCCTCTTCTTCGGACTGGGGTCTTTCGGATGCCACATCCTTCGCAATGAGAGGGAGGAGGGATTTTAGAAACCAATCTAGGAAGATACGGTCGTCTAACTTGATTTTGCAGAGGCTTCGGCGTCGACGCCACTCATGAATGTGGTCAGTGATGTGGGTGGCCGTGTTCTGTCTGCAAGACAGTAGGATCTCAACGCCCGCATCATAGCGGACAGGTAACTGAAAGAACTGCAGGAAGGTCGAGGCAAGGGAGGTAAAGGTGGCATGGGTCCCATGGGGCTGCTCGATATACCACTTGGCTGCAGAGCCAGTGAAGGTGCGTTGTAACAGACGGAGGCGGACAGAGTCATCCACTATGGAGTTGGAGGAACACCATAGATGAAAGGACATGATATGGTTCTGGGGGTCCTCACCTGCCTTGCCCTCAAACTTAGGGATGTCGGAGGGGAGTTTGGTGGGCATGTGAGGCCACGCAGGATCGTGTCTGATAGGATCATTAGTGAGCCTGGCCAAGTCTGGCAAGTTCAGACTTGCCATGTACGGTAAGCTAGCGGATGTAGTGACTGGGACTGGGACATGCCTAGTCATGGTGGTATGATGTAGGGGTCCAGTAGCGCCTAACGGTATGCTAGGGATTGAAGGTATATGTCCTCCAATAGGTGTGGTCTGGTGTGGGCCAGCGCTTCCAAGTGCAACATGGGTTACACTTGGGTTAGGAATAGTAGTGGTGATTCCTGGAATCTGGGTTGTGGGAATCAGCGGGGGTGTGACCCCTATGTTGGGCATACCCATAACAGGTGGCGGCCCTGTGTTGAGAATTCCTATAACAGGAGGTGGCCCTGTGTTGGGCATTCCTAAATGTGGAGTGTCTACCATATTAGGCATACCTAGGGGGGTGGTGGTTGCCATGGATGGCACCGCAGCAGAAGGGTCTGTAGATGTCTCACCAATGGTGCTGGTAAAGAGTGGGTCAAAAGGTGTTCCAGCCATCAGGTTGGTTGGAAATAACGCAGTGGGGTTTTCAGATTCTGCCTCAGAATCAGATGTGAAGCGAGGCGTGTCAGAATCGGATGACTGTCTGGATGACCGACGATGTGTCGATTCAAGGGATAAGGCTCGGCGTCGGTGACGTGGCGAGCCAAGTAGACTGAACTCTGGGAGTTTCCCCTGTAGACGACGAGAGCGTCTAGAATTCTCAATGGTGAGAAAATAAGTTTTTGTGTAAAAATTTGTATGTGAGAAATGGTAATATATAAAAAACTCAAAACCCTAATGCAACCAAGGGTGCAAGAAGGGAAGTGAAAAATGAAGGCTCTCAGGCCAAAAAATCAACCTCAAAAAGGCACTTATTATAGCAGCTGTGCTATAATAAGTGGAGGGATGCAATAAACGGTCAGAGTACCAACATGCAAACAACTTCTAGAAAAAATAGGTGTAACTAGACCAAAGGTGGATTGAATCATGCAAACACCTAACTAAAAGTATTGTGAATCAACAAACGATATTCTCTGCAAGGTGATGAAATCCAAGTCAGACAATATGAGTGTTGAGTCAACGGCTAGATATCCCCCTACCGGGAGGGACACCGGGTAATCAATCCTAAAGAATGGCAACTAGGATACTCCGTTCATGACGCGTCGAGAAAAGGTAAATCTACCGTTTGGTCCTTGATCGCAATACCCATATACAGGGATATCCCGAGAACTGCGAATGGTAGCCCTTCGGTTACTGAATGGATTTCGGTATTCCACTCAGGCTTCCGAAACCATCCTCGCGACTTAAACCCTCCTAGGGGAGAGGCCTTCCCACAAACCGGTTGTGACCGCGCCAATAAATACTAAGAGATTTTAGCTCCCTAATGGACAACTTCTATGTCTCAGATGTAATAACTGAGGGGTGTTATTGGAACACCTATCCCCCCAATACTACCTAGCTACAAAGTTCTTTTAGTGTTCCCCAAGTGGGGTTAAAAGTTTGTTGAAGTTAGGGTTCGTTTTAAGGCTCAATTTAAATTAAGTGTTTGAGTGGGTGCACGTGTGGTATTTAAACTGAAATTGAAAAAGTAAATGCTTTGCAGAAAATATTCAAAAAACAAAGGATCTTTTGAAATATGAAAAGCAAATAATATGACTTTTTCGATAAATGGAAATTAAATGCTTTGCAAAGACTATTCAAAAAAGAAAGGATCTTTTGAAATATGAAAGCAAATAAAATGACTTCTTTTCGAAATAAATGGATTTCGTTTTCAATAATTGCTATGGGCAAAATATTAAAGAAGCAAATAGTAAAAAATTTATCTAGATAAAATGCAATCAAATCCTTCTTTCAATTTCTGAAAATATTTAAAAAGACTCTTTTCACATGTGCATTCTAAATAGTAAAATTTTTCTATGGCTGTAAAATATGCAGGATTTCTAATACTGGAAAAAGTGTTATGTGGGCAGCAAATACAGTAAGAAATTAATTTTTTTAACAATTCGGCCGAATGAAAAAATTAGCATCGCAGGTTTTGACAGAACAGCCGCGATGGACCACGCGGGTTTCTGTCGCACAGTCGCGATGGGCAGCGCGGGTTTTGACCGCGAAGCCGCGATGTGCAGTGCGGGATTTCATCACACAGTCGCGATGTGCAGCGCGGAAAAGGTCCGCGAAGCCGCGATGTGCAGCGCGCTAATGGGCCGCAAAGCCGCGGTGAACCGCGCGGAAAAAAGTCGCGATGAGCTGCGCGACTGTTGGGCAAAAAGCCGTGAGGCGAAAGCCGTATGCGGACGCCGAAAAACGAACTCGAAAATTGAGAATTTCGGGCTGTTAATGGCTAAAAAATGGGCCAAGATCTAGAACAGCAATGGATCTGCTGTCTAGGGTGGCAGATCTATGAATTAAACTAACAAATACAATAAAAAACTAAGATCTAAAGCAAAAGTGAGATCTAAAGATTTGAAAGCAGCAGAGTCGCCAAAAAACTGTTGGCTTGGTTTTGCAACCAAGCTTAGTGCTATGGGCATCTGCTAACTAGTAGCAGCAGTTTCAATATTAAGAAAAAACAATAAACTAAATCTAAACTAAACTAAACTAGCATGTGCATATCATAATAAAATTTTGAATTAAAAACAAGAACAAGAAAATGTAGAAAATAAATTTGTATTGAAAATGGGGGCAAGCAAGTGCTTGCAATAGTAATACCTCCAAATGATGAAGATAGTTGAGAAGCTCCAAGAATGAGCAGCTCCAAACTCCAATGGGTCCTTTCTCCAAGGTTGCTACAATGGCCAAATACTCAAGGGAGATTTTGGCAGCATGAGGATAGGAATATGGATGGATGTGAAATGAGGAGCCCCTACCACCTTTTTATAGGTTTTGGTAGTGGGGAATATCATTCGTGGTTTTGTGGAAACCAATGGTATTGACCAACATGGTTTAGGTACTTTTCCCTCCTTTTTCCTTTTTTGAATATTTTTATTATTTTTTATTCCCTTTTTAATATTTTGGGAATTTTGGACCCTTTTTTAGGGTTTTTTATGCTTTTTTAGGAAAAATAATATTTTTGAGTGGGAAAAAGGGGTGTACTAAGGTCTTTTGGTGACCTTTTGTTGGCTTCAGAGGCTCAGATGGTGGAAAAGTGGACAAATGGGTCATGTGAATAAGGGAATGAGCTAGTGAGCACTTTTTAGGTGTTAACAAGGTGATTATATGGAAAACAACAAATAAGCAGTTTTCCCAAACAGTCCTCTTGGAGAGAAAATTTTCCACTCAAAACATTTGTGGCCCAATAAAAATCCGTGTTGAGGAGGTACAAAGAATGTTCTCATTTTTGTAGATGATTACTCAAGATACACTTGGGTATATTTTCTCAAAAATAAATTTTAAGTGTTTTTTATTTTTATTTTTTTTGTTATTATTAATTAATTAAAAGAATTCAAGAGTTTAGTTGAGAATGATAAAGGATTGAACATCAAAATTCTTGAGAACGGATAATGGTGGTGAATCGACTTCAAAATAATTTCAATAATTCTGCAAAAGCCATGGAATCCGTCATCAAATAACTGCAACATATACTTCTCAGTAGAAAGGAAGAAAAGAACAATAACATAGATGGCAAGAAGCACGATTGAAGGAAAAGAATTGCCAAAGTATTTGTGGGCTAAGGCAGTGCATACAACAACTTACCATCAAAAAACCAAACTCACATTGTTGCCCCATATTTATGCCATAAATAACCAAAGTCATGTTGAAATAATCATCATAAACATGCTTCTACCAACATTCACAAACCAAACCAAGCAAAAATTTATTAATGACAAAGTAAATACATTGAAATATATAAGCATGATCCATATGTCATAATAATAATAAAATCTATCATATCCACACAAAAATAGTAATAGTCTTGAATATATAACATATATTCCTCACCATGTCCAAACATACTATCATCACCAAGACAAAATGGAGAAACCAAACCAACTAAGCATATGACCTAGGTGATATAGGTCATGGGTGAGAAGAGGAACAAGCTTGGGGACTACTTATGCCCTCGGGGTAGGATGTGGGTGAATGGTCACCTCATGATGCACGCCATCACAAAAAATACAATCCTCATGTTCCCTTGATAATATGGGGTTGCACGAGGGAGAGGGTGAGAATCAACAAAATCATGTATGTGGATTTTATACAAAGAAACAGTGGAAGGATAAAAAACAACAAATATTAGATGAATGTCTTGTTAAGGTCCTTGAGGAGTCAAAGATGAATCTAAGTCGACACTTTTTCAATTTATGAAGTATAGGGGAATATTTAGGAATCAATTTATCATGATAAGGTTGGTGTGGGGGATAAGAATCATTTGAGACAAAATAGGAAACCTTGGTAGGCCCACCCCAACCATTGGATTTATGTAAATCAATAGGATTTCACCCATCATCATTAGCAACAAGTAATTGTTGTCCAAATTTACATGGGAGATTAGCATTTGGTACAAAAAGTAGGAGAATATTAATAATCTCTTATATACTAGGATGTGGTTACAAATAAGGTGGAAATGGAATGATATGAGGTTTTTAATTTGGTCAACCACCTGAAGATAAATGGTCTATTTTCACTAATTGCACTAACTCCTATGAATTTGCATTAACATGAACTGAACATCTAAATTTCTCCTCCCACCTCTCCAAATATTTTGATTATTTTCCCCTCCTCTCCTTCAGCCTTAGGAAGGGCCCCTTCCATGAAACTCTTCCTTTATCAAGAATTACAAAAAAATAGGCATTGAACAATTAGACTTGTCACTCCAAATCTCCCACTCAAACTAAAAGAACCAATGAAAAATTCACATCACGAAACAAATCAAAATCAACAAGTAGCCAAACCAAACATAATGCACTAGATAGATTTAGGAAGCTATTAGGCAAGTTAATCTAAGGAAAGACAAAGGGAAAAAGAATGGTCCTTGCCATAAAGAAAGTAGAAAAATCATCACCTTAAAAATTCTCTCTACATCATCTATTAACCAAAGTAAACTTGTTGTACAAAGGAGAATGGCTCTCTCAACTCATGAAAATTTGAACTATGTGAAGGAAAATATGCTACATAGAGGTTGGAAATTTTTTAAACAATATTCAATGAGTCAAGGAAAAAATTATTTGAACAAGCAAAAACAACATTAACTTTATTTCAATATAAACCTACATCATGCCTTTAAGAACAAAAATATATAGGTTAAAACATTTAGAGTCATATGTAAGTGTAAGCACTCAGGTTAAGCATAAAAACAACACACAAAATCATGCCAAATAATGGACAAAATATGTTAGAATAAACAACTAAGGCCAACACACTCATAAAACCATCAAAGCCTCATACTATTATGCAAACCATATAATTTTGAAACTAAAGCAAGGTCTTTGCAATTTTCACCAAGGGTGCCTAAGTCAAAGATTGATTAACTAGACTCTATGATAATGATAATAATAAAAATATACACAAAGGGAAATTTCCAAAGAATTAACAAAGGTTTAGGGCCAATTCAATTAATTCTCAATCCCTTGAAATTAAGGTAGGGACAAGGGCTTATTTTACCAATACACCACTACTTATAATCATGGAAATAAAAAAAAAACTCAAGGAGACATATACCAAATGTGAATTGAAAAAATATGGTGATCTCAGGTTGAATGGCACACATATATAAATGTGAACTATGCCTTAATGGCTAAAGTTCAATAAATTGAAGAAAGTGAGAATTATAAAAACCTTGCAGGGACTGTTTAGCGAGCTTTAACATCAACAAGTTTCATAACATCAACGGGATTCACGAGCTTCAAAACACGAGGGAAAATATAATGAACAATTAACCACTCCGACAACAAACCAAATAGGGCAGAGAACATAACCATACTAATCTAGATCAGTCTGTTTGCTTGGAAGTTGAATGAAGACAAAGCAATTTGAGAAGAACCCAAGCAAACGCAACTTGATTGCTTGCTCCAAAGACCCAAAAATGAGATATGGCAAAAAACCCCAAAATCCTTGATTGCTTGCTCCAAAGGTCCGAAATCCTGAAACTTGGAAAAACCCAAAATCATTTAAGCTATGATAAAAACCCAAATCGAAACAACATATATAGAGGGCGAATGAAATTTGAAAATGGGATTCAATCCATAATATGTGGACAAACCCCAAATGCAGGTGAATTGCTAGCGCATGAGACAACTGACGTGGAGGCCACAACCACCCTCCACGAGGCTACTCCTAGAAGCTCCAACCAAGCTCATTTAAGAGCTCCTCGTTCCAATGCTTAACTCCTTAATGAATTTGGTCATCTATGCTTTGCGTCGAGCTGTTGGGTGTACCGAGATAATGATGAATCCCCTGTGTGAATTAATGGCCCCTCAAGAGGCTGGATATCTGCCTTTAAGCACAACGAACTCCAGATTTTATGCATTTATTTTTAGCAAGCTAGTCATTCTTTCCTCTCTGAGAAATTTGGGAAATTTAACTCATGCTTGGTGAGGTCCTTCTCTAGTTGAATTTGGCCTCATTCCAAGTGCCCGGGGCATGTGGGTTGTTCGGGATCTTTCCAGGCCTCATTTGGTTAACAACGAAGGTAAAATTCGTGCAATAGCTCGAAGAATTCGTGTTGTCCCCCGCCGGGTTGGTAGAGGCAAAGGACGCCATGGTCGTCGCGACCGTGGAGGTTTAGCGGACAATGGCTATGATAATTCTATCCCTCACCACTTGAGCAATATTCTGGACGATTGGGAGGGAGAATTGGTCTTACAACAGTTAGTCAGTCAAAGAGATCATGTAAGGAGAAGACATTATTGCTTGGTCGAGAATTATTTGGCCCAACTTCTCCTACAGACTCATTATTTCTCACAAGGGAATTATCCAACCCCTTCTCCATCCCTTGTTCCTGCTCCAGCACTGCATTCGTTACCCTCTCCGACTGCCTCACAAGTTTCCAAGCCAACGGTGCAGCAAGGAACCCAACTTGACAAGGTCATTCAACAACTGATGGACAAAACAAACATTGCATCGACCAGTGGACTCAAGCATAAGCATGTAGATGGAAAAGGGAAGGTGAATCTCTCCATTTTCATGAAGACTACTCCTTTTCCCACAAAAGCAATTCCTGATAGTACCTCCAACTCTAAGGACTACCGCTGCCCAATCATTGAAGAGCTTCCTGACAAAGCAGACTCTATCTGCAAGTCTGAATAACTCAGATGGTTTTTCCTTATCGGTTGGTCTGTTTTTAGTTGCATGTTGATAAACATGTGGTATTCAGTGTATAGGACAGGTCGAATTTTGGACAATCTTTACAGTTTTGATATTTCCAATAGTTTTTTAACTAGATTCCTTTTAAGGCTTTTTGTAATAATTTCAGACTCAAACTGGTTCAACAGACCTCTAGCTTTAGGATGCTATGTAGCATTGGGCTTATGCAGTCATACCACAATGATGTACTGGTTGTTATGGTTAAGTGAGAAGCCTATCTGGGATCGAACTTTCTGTGCATGTACTTCTTTTTGTGTTTTAATATAAATTTTCCATGGAGCTTACAAAAAAAATGTGGATGAAATTACCAAAATACTCAATTTCCATGATCGATCAAGGGCGAAATTACCCTCAACAACTGTTATTTTTGTAGATCTCGGTGAATTTGAGCTAGCTTCCAATTTTTTGTGGGTGATGGGGGCTCCAAATCGAATCAAAGAGGGATGAAATGATTGTATTTAGGTTCCCCTTTAAATATTTTATGGGGCTAATGTCCCATTTATTAAAAATAAATAAATAAAAAGTGGGCTAATGCTTGTAAATGATGGTTGAGTAAAAAAATCGCCCATCTAAAAATTAAAAGCCTTAAATTTTGCCCATGGGCTAAGATTAGTCCCTAAAAATTTTCCTCACCGTAGTCAATTTGAATTGAATCCGATAACATTGAAATCAATGCACTGCACTCAATCAAGATCCATGGTCTATTGAATTGAAACGAATAACACTAAAATCAATGCATTGTACTCAATCAATGCAACAGTCTCAGAAATCAATGTTCCAACATTGAATTCAATGCAACAATCACTGCAATCAAGAAAGAACTGAAATCAATGCAACAATCTCAGATATCAATGCACCAACACTAAATTCAATGCAACACTGAAATCAATGGAAAAATGTTTAAAAATTAATGCACTGACACTGAATTCAATGCAACAGTTACTCCAATCAATGCAACGGTCTCAGGAATCAATGTACCAACATTGAATTCAATGCAACAATCATTGCAATCAATCTGACATTGAAATCCATGCAAGAGTCTCATAAATCAATGCACCAACACTGAATGCAATGCAATAATCACTGCAATCAATCTTGTAATCAATGCAAGAATCTTAGAAATCAATGCACCGACACTAAATTCAATGCAACAATCAGTGAAATCAATACATAATTGAATATTTTAATTGTCTTGTTTATTTCAAAAACCATAAAATATTAGTATTATGTGTTAACTATTTATATATGTTTATCATCCATTACTATATGTAAAACATATTATGCACATACTATGCAGATATTATGTACATATTAATGGTTAGTTCAATTAATGTTTAGTGAATATATCATTCCACTTACGCATATTTATAGTCAATAGAGCTTAGATTGGGTGGTTGGGAGCATTGGTTGTGATACTCCCCACCTTTTTTTTCCAAAAAGAAGAAGTCTCTTGCTATTCATTTGTGAATCAAAGAAACTACACTGTATCTCGGATCTTATAGACATTACATTCATACTGGATACTGAATAAAACATCTACGTAAAACATTAAATCTCAAACCTTATAGACATTACATTCATACTGGATACTCCAAGTAAGCATTAATGAAATAGAATCGAGAATTATGAAGCTAAGTACCTTCCTCCAATCGTACAAAAATAGTAAATTGTTTAAAGTCCAGAACTGGAAATATCATTAGGCACCAGTTATATGATACCAAAAAGAAAAACTGAGGACCAACTTGTCATTGATGTCTCCTGTACATAAATAAAGAGAACAATACTACTTCGTTCTATAAATATCGATTCTAAGTAAAAGGAAGTAACAAGATAACAACTATTTAGTATATCAAAAGGAGCTTCTCCTCCACGAGCTGATTCTTCAAAAAATGCCGGATCATGGCTGTAACGTACCCTCCCGTGGACCCAATTCAAGGAAGGGAACATGATATCAATCTCTGGGGCTGTTCATAAAACTCAGCCCATTCATTATATTCACAGCAATTAAATAAATGTGTGCAGATGCAAATCAATTAAACATGCACAGCGGAATTAAAAACTCATCCACACAGATATCATATGCATACAATATATCGAAAACAGTCATCAATTTAAACATTGAAAAAGTAAATACATAGACAAAAAAACACTTATCTTCATTGTGCAATTGTCCGAAACAACTAACTATGTCCCTGCAACGTTCCACCCAACCATAGGCCAATTGTGTTCATCAGTTCTCTCAACACAACTGCCACCCCCGAGCTAGGCATGATTCTTACAAGGAAAATGGGACATTCAAGCTTAGGCACAACCAAACAAACATTGCATCTAAGCCAAGCAAGTCCACAGCTGGGTTTATCAGGCTAAATCTGAGCCTTGGATGCTTGCACTCAAGCTCAAGCCAAACCAACAGATACCCATTACCCATACCCCAACATACTCTTTCTACACACAACAAAAATGATCATTGGGCAGGGATACACATTTACAACAAGGGTATTTTACAAAACAGGCTCCATGGGTTTTTCCCCAAATCGTGGCTCACCAAAATAGACTGCGGGAAGGGAAATTTGTCCCCAGGGAGCAACCCGATTTCTCCCACATGTTATGAGCGTTTCAAATGGCCAAAACGGCCTCATTGAAACCCCAAATCGATCTATTCTCTTCCCCATTGGTAACCAAAACAAAAACACCCTTCCCATCTTGACGGATGAAGGAAAACACAGGAAATCAATAGAGAAAAACGCCCAGGTAGCTCCAAACTCGTGGGAGAGCAAAGTTGGTTGATGGGTAATGGCTTGAGGAGCAATTCATGGCTCTTTTCTTTCCCAAGAAGCAAAACACATTTTTCCATGAAGGGTGGCTTGCCCATACTAGAATTTTGGACAGCCATACCTCCCATTCCCCAAGGCATTAACTATTGCACCCAACTCTTGGGAGAAATGAATGATTGGGTACAAAAGTCAACATGGGTAGTTGAGGGTTTTATGGGTTCTCTCATTCACACTTGGCTTGACATGATTGTCTCCAAGGGTTTGAATATTTCCCTCCCAATTCCTTGTAAAATCATGCCCCCATCTCTTGCTGCATTGCATAGCTAGTTGTGGGTATTTTATTAAAATGCATATTTACATGATATCGAAATTCCAATGTGCTTGACTAGCACATAAACCATATGCATCAATAAATCGATGGTGGGGCCTTGGCCTTGAGCTCCTCACCACGATTTTATAACAATATTACATCATTTACATTTTAATATAATGGGGTCAAAATGGGGATGTTACAATGGCCCTACCATCCTCCATATTCAATCCCTTTTTAGACAGAAGGTCAGCCTTTTGGTTATAAATACTTCTCACATGTCTAAATGAAGTATAAGTGAAGGATGAAAGAAGTGTCTTTATCCTCTTTTGCCAGAATGTAAGTGCAGGAACCTGTAACATATGCTTTCCCAAAGCCCAATCAATGATAGCGTTGGAATCTCCAAATATTTCAAACCGATTAACCCCCATGGAGTGTGCCAAAAAAAGAATGCCCCACAAAGCAATCAATTCGGCTCTAGTGTTAGTCCCAGGACCATATCCAAAGTATAACTCCACCCATTGCTCTTTATCCGGGATAATGAGGCATCCCGCACTGCAATGCCCTACTTGGGCCGCCCCATCAAAACAGCCCACAAAGTAACTGTAAATCAATACCGGAGCATCATGAATTTTTACCTTCAATGGTACTGCCCTCCACACTATATCAGACATATACTGTTTAATAAATGTCACAGACCCCAAAAACGAGTATGATTTATGATCAAAGAGGATCAAATTCCTGAGCCTCCAGATGCCCCAAATGAACCTGATCAGGAATGTGATCGAATTCCTGAGCCTTCCAAGCGATACTCCCCACCTAGCTAGCTCATGACGGCCCTTGACAATTTTGTAAAAGGGAGCATTGTTTTAAGAGTTTTTTTTGCTTTTTTACTTCTAATTTTTATCCCTTTTGACTTCTAATATTGACGGCTTAATTTGCACCTTTTTTTCTTCTAATATTGATTGGCCTTAACTTTTTTCCCTTTTTAACTTCTAATTTTGAGTGGGCTTAATTTTTACTTCTAATTTTGATTTGTATAAGAAACACAACATTATGGACATGCTCCTTCGTAATATTAATTTCTTCTAATTTTGATTCGACTAGCATAACATATATATAATTTTCATTAAAATATATGTAATTGTTTTTAAGTCAACATGTTTTTAGTTTATATATTATATTATTAAAATATGTCATGTTACATCACATCACATCATCACATCTCCCCTGTATTGGTTTTATTATTTTATTATTAAAATATGTCAAGTTACATCACATCACATCACCACATCTCCTCATACTAAACTGTAGAGCGTCTCTTGATGCAACAACTTTCTATTAATGAACATCTAAAAACATTGTACATGTACAAAGAAATGCATAATATCTAGAATAATAATAATCTATCTTTAGAAAGTGATGTAACCTCTATATTAATTTGCAAAAATCCCATAACAAAATGTTGAAACTACATTTTTTATTAATACCAAAATCCTAAAAGAAAATAACCCTAAAATACAAGATTTGTAACCTTAAAAAATGGTCATTTATCATTGCATTTTATTAACCTTTTAAATTTTCATGTAATTTCCTCTTTCAAACATGTTCTCCATTCATCTAATTTTAAGAAAGTATGGGTAGCACACATGGGGTTTCACAAGGCCAGATCTATGATGCCTTCACGAGGTCACATATTCATGAAGACTTGATGCCACAAGAGGAGTTAGGTGGGGACATGAAAGTGAGGATGATTTTTAAGGGTTTTCTAAATAAGGATGGTAAATGTTGACTGATGAAAACTTAGGGATGTTTCATGCAAAATAAATGGTTTTTAATGTTTTTTTTCAAATATAATGTTCAATAGGATTGGTGGAATAGGAAAACTATTATAGGTAAGGAAATTTAGGATCTTAAAATATCATTGTGTAAGGTTGTAGTTTGTAAACTTTTTCAAGTTTTCCATTTTTAGTTTAATGAATTCTTTAGTGTGGGGTCACAATTAGTAGACTTTTCTATTCTCACAAAATAACTCAAGACCATAGTACTTTGAATACGTCTAAATATTTTATATATATTTATATATACTTGATTTGTTAAACCATGTGGTAATTCACTCATTTACCTAAATCTATGCAGTTTCCATTTTAGTTGGGTCATCCAAGAAATTAGTTTTTTTCCATTGGGCAACTCACATTTTCTCAAAAATAAAGTATAATAATATCAAATTCAAATGGCTAAACAAATATTCAAAAATATTAAGAGAGTGATGCAATTAAAGCATTAAATTTACAAAATACTCAAAAATATGAAATATATGTTGAGAATATGATCCATGTTGTATCATTGTATCAAATGTGTAATAATTTTAATTGCTTGAAATGATAAATCAAAATTCGAATTTTTCAAAGTTAATTTATGAGAAATCCAATCTTCTCTTTCCTACTCTTATTTTACCCATCTTGCCACTAAATTAATACATAACTAAACACATTTTGCATGCATAAAAAAGAATTGGGTACTAATTTCTTATTCCTAAAATCTTATAATCTAACTTTTATTTTACCACTCTCTATTTTTCTATTATAATATTAATGTAGTTATTACTATTTTTCTATTATAAAAGTAATGTAGTTATTGTTAATTAAAAATAGAATTTAAAAATTAAATCATAAACTCATTTTCAAATATTAATAGTATTTTTAAACTTATCAAACTACAACAAATCTTTGAATTAATAGGTATAGTCCAACTCCTAATTAATTATGAGTTTGAAATTGAATGGAAAAACTACTATGTACACCATCGAATATAATAAGCCTAGAAAATAATTACAGCTTAAGGTAAAGGGTTAAGAGTTAGTTTGTGAAGAGTGCTCAAGGCAAAGGGTTAAGAGTTAGCTTGTGAAGAGTTCATAGTGCTGGTAGAAAGATCAAGATGCGTGATACATGTCCACTAAATGGATAGCTTGCACTAGTTAAACTTAAATACTCTTTTATCTTTTTAATTGATTTTTTAAATTATATTTAAATTATGAAAGAATATAATTATTTTTAATATATTTAATAATAATATGTTTTATGATAAAAATTATATTTAATTAATTGTTTAAAATTTAAAATTTGATAAATAATTATAACTAAGTGAATCTTTATTTAAATTTAAAATTTAACATGTTTTTAATAGACTATCTTTATATAAAATATCGACATGATTCCTTTCAATTTTCTCTCTCTCACATATATATATAAAAGTTAAAATAATATAATGATTGTTGTACTTTATCTTAATTCAATTGAACCTTTTTTTTTTTCTGAAAAAAAAAAATCATATTCATTGTTCATTAAAGAGCTCCGAATACATTCTTTAGGTACTTCTCAGTACTTTTGAAAGATCTTACATACTGCTTATAATCTTTACAAAAATATAGGTATTTTCAGTTTGTGTAAGTTCAAAGAAACTAAAAAACTTTACATATAACATTCCAAAAAGATAAACTGCAAACTTAATGCCTTTATCTATATCACCGCTAAAAGACTAATATATGAGAGAGTCCATACTGCTCCTAGTTTGCTCATTTGTTCCTTGAGAGCATGACAAAATAGTGCATTAGCCATCTTCCTCCAGCAATCCTTCCTTTGATAGCTTATTTGCCCTTTCGTTTTGTTCCCTGTAGATGTGGAAGAATTCCACTTTTCGAAACTACTGTACAAAAAGATCAATCCTGTCTCCTATATTTTCCAGTGACGGAGTCTGCAAGGTGCATTTCCTATTCATTCTTTTATCCATAAATCAGAATCCCCGTAAATTCTGAAAAATTCCACTTTATAGAATACCGCCTGTTGGAGAAGTAGGAGAAGAGCACAACCTTCTGCCTGGTTATTTGTCCCATAGCCTCCATTTGCTTGGAAAGAGATTTTTTTCCCCCTATGGATAAGATGACCTCCCAATCCACAAGCTTGATTCACACAGGCTCCATCAAAAAATCCCACTGATTCCTCATCTCCATGACTCATCATCTTCATAACCCGTGGTTTTTGGATCTTATCCTTTCCCTGAAAATACTTAAAGATCGAAAGAATTTGAGCAGTAACAACAAAGCTTGGGTAATTTTGGTATTCAAAAATTGCCTTGTTACGAGCAATCCAAACTTGCCACACCACCAGATAAGGAAGACTTCTAAATTTTTTAAGCTTTTTATCATCAAACCATTCCTTATAAAACAATTCAAAACCGGTGCCTTCATCCGGAATTATCAAGAGATGGGTGCTTCCTACCTCCAACAAAGCCTATTTGATGAAGGAACACCTTAAAAATAGATGTTACATATCCTCATCTGCTTCCATGCATAAGCTGCATCATCTCGGCCCTTCCATCTGCCTCTTCTTTATTCTATGCCACGTTAGAACCTTATTGTGAATGATCAACCAAATCAGAATCTTATTCTTGTGAGGCACTGAAGTACTCCATAACTTTTTCCCCCACCAAGGATTTTCCTCCTCTCTGAGTTCTATTAATGCCTCATATGCAGCTCGAACAGAGAAATAACCTCCATCCTTTATTCCTTGCCATTTTAAACAGTCCCGTTCCGTCTCAATTCTGATAAATCCATATTTCAATTCTTCAATCCAGTTACTCCATATAAGCCTCCATCTGTCTGGTATCCTCAAATCCTCCGCTGACAACCAAAGCTGAGATAGACCCATTACGGTCCCAGCCACATCTGCCAATACTGGCAATCCTCTTTCCTGTAGAAATTTCATTAATTCCATTGGGAACTTTGGACCTTGTTTTACCTCGAGATAAAAATCACAACCAATTCTAGCCAATTTGTCGTTCCCCACCTTCCAGACTAGCCGATCCTCCACCATAGGCATAGCTGCAATAATAGACTTCCAAAATATGGAACCTCCACATCCATTTTTCCTTGGATTTCTTATCTATTCTGCAATTGATTCTCTGCCTAGATATTTAAAGCGTAGAATCGACTGCCACAACCCTTCTTTGGATATAAAAAGCCATGCAGATTTAGATAACAAAGCCTTTCCAAACAAAAACATATATTTTAGCCCCTAGCCTCCAGATTCCTTTGGCCTTGAAATCGACTCCCAGGAGGTCCAGTGAATTCCTCTGTCTTCCTTGCCCGTCCAGAGAAATCTAAAAAAGAGTTTTCTGAGAGAAAGAACAATACCTTGAGGAAGCTTTGTGTTTATCATCCAATAAAATGGAAGTGCACTAAGGATGCTTTTAATCAAGACCACTTTACCTCCCTTTGATAGGTACCGGTTGCACCAAAAATGAATGCGCCTCCCCACCTTTACTAGAAGCCACTGCCAATCATCAATACCATAACCGTTTGGTTTCAGATGAAACCCCAGATACTTAAATCCCAGAGAAAGAGGAATTATCTCCATAGGCATAACCTCCAAAAAGTCCAACAAAGCTGCATTATCCAGGTTATTTATATAATAGGATGATTTCTCCAAATTCGTTTGCATCCCTGTCGCCTTACAGAAAAGCCAGAAGAGGTATTTTATCACCCAAGCTTCAACAATTAAGTTTCCCAGAAAGAGCAAAGCATCGCCCACAAAGAAAATGTGTGTAATCTGAATAGCACCAAAACACAGACCCTCAAAGGAGTTGTTCTCCACAGCCCTCGAAATCAGACGACTCAATCCATCCATCACAAGCAGAAAGAGATACGAGGATAATGGGAACCCCTAACGAAGCCCTCGATCCGGCTTGAAGAAATAAGAAGCTGACCCGTTGATCAGAACTGCGAAACTGACAGTAGAAATACAAGACCATATCCAATTAACCACTGAAAGCCCACAACCAATTTGGATAAGAATCATTCTGAGATAATACCAGCTAGCCCAGTCATAGGCTTTTGACAAATCCACCTTCAACACTTTTGCCGGGACCTTACCAGTTTTTATCGAGTGAATGACTTCCTGCGCACACCCGATAGCCTCGTGAATACTCTGATCTGGGAAGAAACCATATTGTTCTTTGGTTATATGTCTGGCCAGGATAGGTTTAAGCCGCTCAACAATCAGTTTCAAGATTGTCTTATATAATGCATTGCACAAAGAGATTGGCCTAAAATCTCCAAAGGACTTGGGCATGTCCACTTTTGGAATAAGAACAATAAAGGTGGAATTTATGCTAGGTTTTAAGATCCCCATTGTTCTGTTCCACTCCACCACCCTTAGCAAATCCATCTTAATCAAATAAAAAAAAGCTAGATAGAACTTAGATGTCCATCCATCAGGGCCGGGGCTCCTATCCTTTTTGAGCTTAGAAATAGTAGACTTGAGCTCTTCCAATGATACCGGCGCATTCAATATAGCAGAGTCTTCTTCTTTCACCCATTGATCAAACTGATTAATAGTTTCAACCATCTCGAGAAAATTATTCCCTTCAGGCTCTTTATAAAAGGACGAGAAGAAATCAACCCCCCCCGCTGCTAAACTATCAAAACCTTCAAGCTTCATCCCACTAGAATCCTGCAGCTCCCAGATAGAGTTTATCCTTTTCCGGTGATTTATCATCTTATGGAAAAAACCTGTGTTCTCGTCTCCCTAGGCTAACCAAACAGCCCTGCTTTTCATTCTGAGATCCGCTTCCCTTTCCATCAAAATAACAGTTCTTTGTGATTCCAGAACCTTCAAGTCTTCTAAGGGTTTATCCCCCAGATTTTCATAGAACTCTTTTATCCCCACCTTCGTTCTTTTCAAGCAAACATCCAAGGAGTTTCTCAACTTTCTTGCCCAAATGCCTGTAAGAATTTTAATGGAATGCAGATTATGTTCAAATTGATCTTCACACGAACCTAATAAGGACTCCTCAAAGGGTTTCCAGTTATCATGCACTAGTTTCAAAAATTCTGCATTATGTAACCAGTATGGTTTGAACTTAAAAGGTGTTCCCGGTTTTTTTTCTCCTTTTTCCAGACTGCAGAGGATCGACAGATGGTCTGAACAACCTCCATAAACTCTCCAGGACTTTATCCGTTCCACCTTATCGGATAATGCTCCATTACACATAAATCTATCTAACCGTTTAGAAATGGCATCTGGTTCTGGCCTATGATTAAACCAAGTAGGATACCTTTCCTGGGGTTCTATGTCCATAAGATCATTCTCCAATAGAAGATTATGAAAGAAAACCTGAGCCAGGTCCACCCTAGCCCCTCGAACCCATACTTCCCAACTGTGCAATGTAAAATTTAGATCTCCTGCAATCATGAACGGGTAGTCCATCAGAAAAGAATTCTGAAAGAAGCCTTTCCAAAAAGCAAGCTTCCTATTGTATGGGCCGTAAGTATTAAGCAGGTTGAATACCAGTCCCAGTTCCGGGAATTCCAGGGTTGTATTCAAAATAGATCTATTGGCAAAACAATTTATGAGAGTTGCACTGCTCTTCCATCCCGTAATTAAACCCCTCGACAAACCGTCACTGTCTACCCATGCAAAATTCCAACCTAGGAAAAACCTCTTCAATCTATCCACCGCTCGTGAACCTTCACACATAATTTCTTGTAGAACCACCACATCCGGCTTATTAATTTCCAAAACCCTCCCAAAAGCCAGCAATTTCGGGTTGCTGGCTAGCCCTCGGCTATTGAAGGATAACACCTTCATGGGGTAACCTTGGAAACAGGTCTATCTCTAAGAGCCCAAGATTCAGGATTAGCAGGAAAACAGCCAAAATACTCCCAGAGGTTTTTCCGAGGACCCACACCCCCCTTCAGATGAAAAGACCTGGAGATAGGGCTTCTAAGACCATTTGCTAACTTATGCAGAGAACGAAGTCCATAGGAGTGATTCAGTTCATTAGAAACCCTCAAGCCCTCCCGCTCCCCAGAGTCCAGAGCCATAGAAGCACCACTTCTAATAAATTTCTTACAACTCCTCAAATTCAGTCCTGGGCTAATAAAGCCTAACTTGGCTAAAGGGCTGAAAAAAGACTGACCATCTACTACTTAATCCTTCAAAGAGTTAAAAGAAATCAGGTTATCAGACTTACCTTCTAAACTCGCCGAGTCCTCCGAAGAAAAAATACTTGTCTGTCCAACATCCAGTTCCTTCCATTCCTTCATAGCCTGGCGCTCGGGTTCCAAAATTTTATGCTCCGTTGTCCCACCTTTCAATTCTGATACTTCAATTAGGCCTGGCGATGGTCCCGAACATCCCACATCCAAAGCCTCTACTTCAAGAATCCCTTTATCCACCTTATTATTCCCTTCAGCTAGGGTTAGATCAAACTTTGGTTTCCCCAGACCTGCCTTTTTGACCCAAACCCTTTTGGTAAAGGGTAGATGACAGTCAGCTAAGACATGACCATCAATATGACAATGCCCACACCGGAAAGGCACATTTATGAAATCCAGTATTTGACGAAAACTGAAATTACCTACCGTTATCTCTATGGCTTTAGGTAAACCTAAAGAAGTATCCACCAGAACCAAGATTCTCGCCAACAAACACAGAGCCGAAAATTTATAAGCTTGATCAATCATCAGGGTTTTGCCAAAACAATTTCCCAACTCCGACAGGGAAGGATCATTCCAGAATTCCAGCGGGAGACCGAAAATCTTCACCCAGACTGACGTCGAAGACTGAATTTCACAGTGGGGATCAAAACACGAATACCACGGTTTCAAATTCAACACTGTAAGGCCCCAGAACCAGTTACTCTCCAAAATCGAAGCCACATCTGATTCCTTTCTGAATCTAAACCCCAGCCATCCCTTGGTCACAATAAAAAACTCCGGTTCATACTGTAACAACGGCTCCCATTGCTCCTTAATCCAAACTCGCAACAAATCTTCCATTATCCGAACCCCAAAGAAACGCCCAACCATCGTTTTACCAATCAACTGTAAAATACCATCCACCCGAACATCCTCTCCTACCGTTAAGTGCACCCCGACTCTTTTCTTTATCACCTTCTTGGCCTTCGAAGTCCTAAACCCTTCTAAATCATTCAAAATCTACTTATTCAAAACCCTAACAGGGCTCAGCCTTTCTCTCTCCTCGCCCAGAGCCGAGAATGTGAAGTTATCAATACTGGCTCCATTATTTCCATCAAAACCTAGGGAAAGATGAGCCTCTGGGGTTAAGACAGACACCTCACCCAAAGTCATAATGACCTGCCTCGTAAAAACTCCCTAATTAAATGCAACGTACTTCTCTATCAGCTATTACATAATTCTCCATCACAGTGTTGTCACCTTTATCATCCTTCTCCAATTTTAACGTACTTCTCCATCGCTGTGCTGTTAACTTTAACATACTTCTCCATCAAGAACCCCAATGTACTTCTCCATCAAGAACTTATCAATATATTTTGTTATATAGAATTTAACCCTAGATTCAATTGAACCTATCAACTTACACAACTTACTTAGCGTAAGATACAAGGCACTACTTTATATTTTATTTTAGAAAATAATAGTATAATATAACGATATAATAAAACACTCTTATTATAGTAATACCAAACGATATATATAACACAATTTTTTGAGTTATTTATATGTTTGGAGTTTTCAATGTGTAATTTGAAGTGTTTAATGTTTAAGAATATTGTAGGGGTAGTGTATGTATATTTTTATAGATTTTATTTATATTTCTTGTCTTATGTATAAGGAGGAGTTATATATATTAATTTGGTGTATGGTTATATAATGAGGGATGACATTTAATGGTTGTAAATTTTGTATTTTTTTTATTCAGTTTAGACATAAATTTTCATAAAGTTTTCTAATGATTTTAAAAAATAATTATTAAAATTAAAATTTTTAAAATTAAAAATAAATTTTGAAATTTCACTAAGTAGATATTTTTTATTAATGGAATATAAATTTATGAGAATGTGGCTTCATTTTTAAAACATAGAAAATACAACTATTTTTTAATTTATGGAATATAAATTCATAAAAGTTGGCTTCATTTTTAAAACATAGAAAATAAAACTATTTTTATTGATGGAATATAAACTTATGAGAATGTGGGTTTATTTTTAAAACATAGAAAAAAAAACATTTAAGGTTTTTTTTTAAATATAGAAAAAAACATTCAATGTGGGATTTTTTATAAAGTTTCATATGACAACTTTCACATGTCATTATTGAATTTTGTTTTACTAAAAAAGAGTGATTATCACATTTTATGTGATGTTTCAATTTGATGTGACCAATTATATATATTTTTATGAAAATATTTTTATTCAGATAATTACTTGTTTGAATGACAAATTTTATAATAATAAAAATATGCTGTTATGATTTTATATTACTTTCCCAATTTGTATATTTAATTTTTGAATTTCTACATTTGATATAGAATAACCACTTATAACATTTTCACTTGTTTATAAATAACCTTAATTTTTTTAAGATACAAAGATAATTACCATTAGTTTTACAAGAATAACATTATTGTATTTCAATCTAAAATTACAAAAGTGATCTTCCCAACATTAAATAGCCGATCAAATTCTTACAACATCAAAAGATAATGACAAAAACTAACCCAAAAACATACAATATACTTGGTTAATAACATGCAGATAATAAACATATATTAATATGAGAACATATAAACAAAACCATGGTTTACCAATTCTCCATCTATTTATTCCTCCTACATGAGAAATCCTTCCTCCTCTTAAAAAGCCTCTTTATAGTGCATCTGATCCATAGAAAAATAACTCATATATATAAGACATCAATAATAAATTTACTAAATAAAATATTAATTGTTTATAAATTTCTACATTAATAATAGTTTCACTAAATTAGTAAATTTTCATATATAATAAATTTAATAATCATCATCAAAATTAATTTAGTTATTTTGTATTTTTGAAACACAAAAAACTATAATATACAAAATTTTCATCTTACAATGTATTATATGCTTTGAGATTATTTAATTAAATTAATTAAAATAAAATAGTAAAAAATTAAAATTAAAATTTATAAAAATATATTGAAAAAAAAATTACGAAAATAATTTTAATAAAGAAAATGAAATATAAACGCAAAATAAAATGAAACTTTTAACATTTATAGTGTGAAAAATATGAAATGCCAACACATTAATTGAAATGTGTAAATTTAAATGCAAAATAAAATTAAACTTTTAACATTTATAACGTGAAAAATATGAAATTGTCCAAATAAGAAAAAACACATTAATTGAAATGTTAAAAAGGGATGATAATTAAAATGCACATATCAATGGCTGCCCTACTACATTCTTCAAGGCGACTAGAGGACTCCGACAGGGCTGTCCTTTATCGTCCCTGCTGTTTATTCAGGTAATTGAGGGATTGAGTCGTCTAATCCACCAGGCTAGGGCTAAGGGATTGATTAGTGGTATAAAGATGTTCCATAACCATTATGTTACACATCTGTTATTTGTGGACGACGTCCTCATTTTTGGAATGGGAAATGAACAGGAATGGATCCATTACAAGTTTATATTGGATACTTTTTGCATTGCTGCAGGGATGCAAATCAGCCTTCAAAAGTCATGCTTTTATTTTATTAACTTAATTGAGGATCAACTGACCTTTGTGCCTCGACTCTTTCCTCTTGAATTGTTGGATCTGAACAGGGGTTTAACCTATTTAGGTTATTTTCTTAAGCCAAATGCCTATGCGGTTTCTAACTGGCTTTGGCTGGTCAAAAAGGTTGAGAACAGGGTGCTCTGCTGGGTACATTAGAAGCTCTCCCTGGGTGGTCGGTTGGTACTACTTAATTCAGTTTTGGCTGGACTACAGATTTACTGGTTTAGCATTGCCCAGGTGTCGGTTTCCATTATACACATGATACGTAAATTAGTTTTCAACTTTCTTTGGAAAGGTAGTCACATCTTCGAGGGTGGTCATTTGGTATCATGGGAATTTATCTCTACCCCAAAGGATTTTGGGGGATGGGGAATCTGGAATTTATTTTGGGTCTACAAGCCATTTCATGTTAAAAGTTTATGGAGGGGCCTTATGGATGAGGGCATGTGGGGGAGTATTATTCAGGACAAATATATCTATCCTGAGACGGTCAGTTGTTGGGCTCTGGCTGGGATGAAAAGGAAATACTGTTGTTCTGTTAGTTGGAAAAACATGCTGGCAGAAGCGTCGATTATTAAAGATGGGCTATCTTGGTTAGTTGGCAATGGTTTTTAGATCTATGTGGGACTTGATCGCTTACTTGGCACACCTGGTGTGGGTGTTTTGTTTATGGCAACCATCCAGCACTTGCATGACAGGGGGCTGATATACTTAAATTAGGTTAAAAAATTAATTGGTGATGACAGGTTGGTGGACTATTGGCTGTCGGCTCGGGATATTCAACTCACTGGTGAGGCGGCCGTTGAATGGGATTCATATGTTTCTGGATTGACACACGCTGGCATTTTCTTGAATGATGGAAATGACTCTCTGGAGTGGGAATACGGTGGTGGAGATGGCACAGTTTCTACGGACATAGTTTATCATACTATTGCTGAGCTTTCACGTCCCCCTCTTTTTAATTGGTGGCATTCCCCTCTTTGGCAGTGGGGGATTCAAGGTAAGATCGGACTTTTTATATGGTTGGGGATCAGCATAGACTCTTGACAGGTGATCGCCATCGTTTACATGGGGGTATTGGGCCTTCGGTCTGTTACCTTTGCTTCGGCGCTGAAGAAACCTACAATCACTTGTTCACTTGCTGCCCTATCACATTACAGCTGTGGGATGAGATTGCCATTGCACATAAACTACCTGGTGCGTGGAGGGGTAGTTCTCTGGAAGCGTGCATTAAACATTGGCACATGAGATATTGTAGCCTGATGGCCTTCCCATTACTCTTTCTATGGGGTATTTGGCGATTGAGAAATTTGATCCTTTTCGAGGATTCGGATTATAATTTTAATCATTCTATCATGTAAGCTGGGTCTACAACAAGAGGGCAGACACATTATCAAAGATGGGGCTACAATCAACTGAAGGAAAGGCCAAGATCAACCACTTTATGAGGAACCATCTTTTGGAAGAAAAGGAAACAGTCTTATATTGATTTCCTAGCTCTTTTCTTTCTTTCTTTTTCTGTATTCGGTTTTAGAGATTAGTCCTTTAGGATATACTTCTGTATTGATGGATCACTTCAAGTCGATTTCAGGTGATTATCACTCAATTGATGATTAAGGTCATGGTCATAACAGTGGACAGATTGCTGAACAATTATCACATGTTTCCTTTTTGGTTATATTAGTTTTTGATATATCTAATAGTTAGTGATGGAATATTGTATTACCGCATATTCGAATATGTCCATTTTAGACATAATTCTTCGTGTAATTTTTTTGATTCATATATATATAAATAGTAAGAGACTCTTTTTTCTTCTGGAAAAAAAAATGGCTATTTATTAATTTAATAGTAAAATAAATTTCACAATTTAAATTTTAACGTAATCATTAAAAACACGGCAGCTCAACTTCTTGATATCATGATCTACGTACCTCGTGATAACTGATAACGTAAATTTAAATGATTTTTTATTTTCACAATTATTATTTCTTAGACAAAGGTGACGCCAAGACCAACCGCCTCAATATTGACCTCGTAACTATTTATGATTGTGTCTCGTTCAATAAATATTGTAGTGGTCCCACCATTCCAGTTACGCATTAGATCCCGCCACGTGGAAGTAGGAAGGCCCGAATTTGCCGCCACGTTTCTCTTGCAAAGGATATACGGTTCCCTTTTGATTCGCCCGTTAGTTGACGGAGAAACACGTCTGAACTGTAATTCATACACGTGAACTTTGCTTTTGCCCGTTAAACATAGCGACAAAAACAGACGGTAACTGGCATTAGGTTCAAAATTCGCTGTTGACGGCTGGCCGGCTCCATCGCTTATCCGAGTAGATGTACACGTGGCATATAAAAAACCTGCAACGTTTGAACCGCCGGGCGGCCGGAGGCGGATTTGCCGTTAGCTGTACGCAAGTGACAGAGAAGTGGGTTTATAAATAAATTGTGTATCTTCTTCTTAATTTCAATGCTCATCTCGCCATAGCTGGAGGCTTGGAGCTTGTCGTGAAAAAGATAGAAACTGGGAATTTGATGAACGATTTCTGTTTTCCGTCATTTGAAGTGAAATATTTTCAGAGTTCGTCAATGGCAACAGCGGGAACGGACGCGGCGAGATTCGATCCCGAGGCCTCAAGCCCGGCGATGGACAACAGCTTCTTGGTTCATTATAAGCCGAAACCCCAGGTACAGGGGCAGCTTTCTGTCAAGAAGGCCCTCGCTGTGCACATCCAGGTGATGAGAATCCGTCAAGAAGATCAGTATCTCCGGGAGGATTTGAGGGAGCGCATAAATCCATCGGATACAATTGCGTTTCTGCCGATCTCGTCACAGATGAAGGACGTGTTTTTCAGGTATTCGAGGAGCACGTTCCCGTCGCCGCTCGGCATAAAAGCTGGAGTTCGGGCGCTCTGAGGAGATTCGAACCCGCGACCAGTTTGTAGTGTTATGAGAATATAGTGTGTATAATATGTTCGCCAATTCTTCATGAGACATTTAAGGTCTTTTCTACTTCATTTGACTTGCAGTCAGTTCTCTCTGTAAATACGTTTCCCACGAAGTTCTGTTTATTCTGTGTAAATCGTTGGGGATACTGGGTACTACTTGGGTAGTTATTCCCACAAGTATGAAAAGAGGGCTTTGTATGCATCCGCAGAATAATAAATGCGATATATGTCCATTATGAACTATATAGATGCGATTATACGAGGCGTATTATGAAGACTGAATCAGTTTAAAAAATCCTAAAATCCCAGGGTGTTGTTATCAATAGCTTATATTGGAAAAAATTGGGTGGTTTGGATTTTTTTTTAAATTCTAAAAAAAATTCTAGAATCTTTTATATTGTCTTTCTTTTTAAGAGGTTATAGGTTCAAATCCAGAAAGAGATCATAAGTTCGAATTCAAAAAGAGTAGGACATGTACACTTCTGTTAAACCTCTATAAACATTAGTAGATATATCACGGAGCAGAGGATGGTCCCATGCTTTATAAAAATAATGTGTGCACCCCTCTCTCACCCTCCCTCACCACCCTACACCACTACTGAATATACATGGTTAAATGTAAACTATATATGTAATAATACCAAAATCTATATTAATGAGTACACTTACATTAAATTGCAGTTTCATAATATTTGTTACAATATAAACTTTTCTAAAAAAAATATAGCTATCTATGAACATTTCTTTCAAAGTTTTTGAACACAGACTTTCATTAAATAAAAAGATCATAATACTTCTAAATTATAATATAATAAATTAAAATAAATACATACAGTTATGTTTTATATTTAGAATTTTTTAATTATTATATTTAAATTTATATTTAGAATTTGTTAATTATTATATTTAAATTTAAAATAAATTTGAGTTAATATTTTTAAGATAAAAATAAAAAAAATGTATAATAATATTTAATAATAAAATTATTTTTATTTTTTATTTATTTTATAATATTAATTGATATTGAATATAATTATAATTAATTGTTATTCACTAATGCAAACTGATTCACCACATATTATGTATTAAACATTTTTTTTTAAAGTCTAAATCACCTCAAAATTTATTTTTAAATTTCATTATTAAATAACAGTAATTAGCAAATTTGTTCAATGATGCTTTACTAGTTAGTCATGAAGTTGTTTGGCTTTATGGTCGTTTTGAAAAAACATCGGGGCAATGTTTTGGTTAGGAAAATAAAGTGTTAACCTGGGTTGGTAGGCACAGGAGGGGTCATTTTTGACCCCGGGGAAAGCAAAATGAAAAGCTATGCCTAGGGAATTGGAATAAAGACCAATAACGACGCTGAATGGCTTGCCTTACTTAAAGGTCTGGAAATCGCCATGAAGGCCGGGATAAAAGATCTGATAGTCGTTGCGGATTCCCTTCTTATAATCCGAGAAGCCCGCAATCTCACCAGGAAACGCTCCACCCCATCCAATAAGTATCACCACATCCTCAAATTTATCAACAGAGATTTCAACACTCTTAAATTCTTCCATGTTTTACGCTTAAATAATCACCACGCTGATGAAATGGCTAACAAATGGGTGCTCCAATGTTTTGGTTTTCTATCCTATGATGGTGATGACCCTACTCCTAGTTGGATTCCCTAACCACTCCTCCCCTTGGGGTGCTCCCTCTATACCCCGACATCTTTCTCTCCCACCTCTCGCCATCTTTGTTAGCGGCCACTCTTGCTCCTGCATGCAAACACATGTCACATTGATCGAGGGCGGATGGAGGCATTTAATGCCTTCACATGGCCTCTCCTCACCTACCCCCACTCCTTCGCACGCTCTGATTAACCCTTCTTTCAGATGCTTCCAAAATTTCTCTTTGTTAACCTCTGCCCTGAGAATGGACGCCCGCTCCACTTCTTGCTTTGCTCCTTCCCTGGGCGCTAACTCTGCCATTTCTCTGCCTCTCCTCTCCTGTACGCTCTGTGATAAGCCCCTGCTCTCCTCCCTCGACATCTCTCTTCCTGGAGCATCTACGCACTCTGCTCGTGGACCTCACGTCCCTTAGTCTGTGCGAAGACGAGCTAGCAGCCCTTGATTCCCCCACCCATTCGACCCCTCAAGGTACAGTGGTCGAAACCATGGAAGCGCAAGTGAACATGATAAGAATTAAGGTGGCAGACATAAAGAAGAACATGACGAGAGTTTTTACCCTACTGCATTCTCTCAGCACCGAGGTCAGGCATAACAATGACCTAATGAACGGTCGAATCTCCTCCATGTCAGAAGCGGTGGACTACACAGCAAACAGTATATCAAATGTGGACTCCAAGGTGGACGATAACTACAGGAATATCTCGGACATTGAAGGAAAGGTGGACAAGCTCAGAGAAGATTTGGCTCACTGCATTCCAGGGTTTCAAGACACTACAGGCTCCAGCTCCAATCTAAACGACTCCATGGAAAGCCCAGAACCTCCTCGTCCACGACATAAATGACTCATCTTATTGGTTCTTTCTTTTTGCGGGTTATAATTTATCTTTATGCTATAGTCTAGAAGAAACTCTGGTCTAGTTTTAATGGATTCTACATCCTGTTTTTATAATGTATTGCTTTTGTAAGCTCATTTTGGGACAATATGTTAAGTTTTATAGCACTAGCTTCAGACCTGTTAGAGCTAGGAGAAGAATTACCAGAACATGAATGGAAAATTTGAACGATGGTCCCTCTCAGAGGAAAACCAGAACCTCTATGTATTTATTATTTGAAGACTCTTTTTAATACAATATCCATAACCATTCTTGTTAAAAAAAACAAGGAAAAATAAAGTGTTAAATATTTTTCAAATGTAAATTTTGTATTATATTAATTTTTATATGATATTAAGAATTTAAAATTAATTAGTTTTTTTAAATAGAGTGGATCAATAGTAAATAATGTTAATGTATGAATTGAGTGGATGTAGAGTTAATTTGGTGTGATGGGGTGGGTTAATTTGGGTTTTTTTATTATTTTGAATTTAGTAATTTTGGGAAGAGGAGGTAAATTGCAAGGATTTGTGTTTATATGTGGTGTTCGTTAGCCTTCTCAAGTTTGGGAGACTTTTCACTTACAACTGAGATACAATAATTCTCAACAAAATCCTTTATAGCTTTATAGCTCCTTAAATAGAATTTCCAATCCAAAGCCTTAACTACTTGACATGGTCATATAATTAATAAGTACCACCTTAATTAACTACTTAGCCTTATTCCAAAGAGATAGTCATATACAATACATGACTAACTCCTAAAGTAAGCCTGGTTAGGTAGGACCCTAACATTGGATTTTGCATACAGGGAGAGGATTGCAGATAGTAGTACATTTCCTTATGTCAATTCTCAACGTGAATAACAATGAAGTCTCTCCTTGATGGATTTACAAAAGTAATTGTTGGTTTCAATTTTTGGTGCAAAATCTTCATGATTGTTTTTGGTTAGAGGCAAGGAGGAGAGTCATAGAGGCTTGTGGCACATCCATCATTTCATGTTTGCTCAATGTTGTAGGTGGTGGTGGTTTCAACTATAACTATAGGTTTGATATTTGACACTAGGAGACATTTAGTATGGCAAACCTTGCGATTGTGATCTTTGCAACTTGGTAGAGTTCACAAGAATTGTTAGATGTTAGCTAGATAGATTCAAGATCTTAAGATAACAATTTCTCTTCTGAGTGATAATAAGCATACCAAGCTTGAAACTATGAAAAAAAAAACAAGAGATTTGGAATTGAAAATCACAAAGCAAGCCACCCAATCTCTATCGGATCCTAGAAGATAAAGCTATGAAAACGGCCACTCTCCATCAAGCTTAGTAACACATGGAAGTGGAAAAGAACATACCAAATATCCAACTTAAACAAAATTATAAATACCTTTTTTCAAATTTTTATGTTTTTGCACTTCAAAGAGTATGTTAAAACAACCCATTAGAATCTACTTTTTAAAATTTTAGAGCTAAATTCATGCTAAATCACTTCTTTAATATAAGTGTTATCAATCTCAATATATATATATATATATTCAAAATAATAATAATGTAAGTCAAAGATAAAAATTAATCATAAGGTAACCCAAAATATGTCTTAGAAATCAAAATGCCCAAAATATGCCCATTAGAATAATCTAATCCATACACTAGATACACGTGGATTCGAGATATGCCCATTAGAATAATCTAATCCATACACTAGATACACGTGGATTCGAGAAACACTAGCATCACATCGTCATACACTAGATACACTTGGATTCGATAAACACTAGCATCACATCGTTGGTCAACATACATATAATGGATGGACTTGACTTCTATACACATCACCTAAAACAAATTAAAGACTCCACTATTACATTCATAGCTCAACTTAAAACAATACCATTATAAATTTTTTATAATGTGAATTTTTTATAATCAAAATAAATGATTGATCGACATTAAATATCAGTCTTGTGATGATTTTCAAAATTGCTTATCAACAAATGAAAATGTCGTCAAGTTGTTTTTTTTATAAGTAAAAATATTTTATATTAACAAAACTTCAAAGGTTACATAGTTTCAAGAGTTCATGGCTCCCAAAAAACATGTTGATAGCAAACTTCCTATGTTGTTTGAAGTTCTAACATAGTAGCTATCCCTAACATAGGCCCAAAAAGGATCATCCTTCCCAATTCTATAAGCAACCATAGTGCCATTACAAAATACCAGCTTATAGGCATAATAGTAAGACTGGACAGAGGACCCTGCCCTCCTACTTACAACTAAAACAACAATTAACATACATATGATCATAAGTAGTAAGTGTCGACATAAACATGAAATAACATAGAGTTGGAACAACAGAAAGTAGGGCACCCCAACTACGGCGCCTGGCAGAATGCAAAATGAATGGAGTTGTTGGCAATGGTTCCAGTGGGATCCTGAATCGATATGCCTCTGCACATAGGGCTTCCAGAGCTGCTTCCCAGGCCAACTGGAGATTGATCAAGCGGTAGATACAACGAAATTCCCAATTTCAAAGTGATGAGGTCCACTTTTTTGTGCAAAACTCTGCAATCGTTGTAGTGTTCTTTCCAGGCATGAACTGGTTCAACCTCCCCCATAGCCTTATTCTCGCGGTCCATCAGCACGTGGGCCAGCAAGCCCTTAGTAACCCAATATGTAGAAACATTGCGATCATAGGTTGACAAACGACCTGCAGTGGTTTGCGGGTCCTGAACCCATTCATCCATCTCGTCATGGATACTCTGTAAGTTCTCTGGTGAAATATGTTCCCAGAGTTCCTTCTCCAGGCCCTCAATTTCCTCACGAATCTGGCTGGGGATACGCTTTTTGAAGAACTTGGCAGCCAGGGAAGCTTTGGCTTGCTCTCGGGTGGATTTCTTGGCTTTACGAGACAACAGAGGTCGAGTCTCGTCACTGTGAGCCCAGGAGGATCGAGGCTTAGGCTTAGGGGCCATATCAGGGATGAGAGAGGTGCAGGGGAAAACAAAAGACTTGGGGTTCAATTGGGTGAGAAGGAAAAACACAACAGTACCCAGAGGTGACCACTAGAGGGAGACTAGGGTAGCAAGAGGGTGGGAGGGGAAGTAGAACGAAATAACATGAACAGAAACAGGAAAGAACGTATGAACCTGAAGCTGCAGGGTTCCACCTTTTATAACATAAATCTGGTAAAATGCCATCATGCCTTTGTAATGTCCTGGATCAGATCGACGTACCGCAGTACTCAATCCGTCATCATGACCACCATTTTCGGATAGTCCGTAATCCGTCTTTATCGAAATTCCTTTCACGATTTAACTGCCTAGGATAGTCTTGATTGCTATTGATATCATTCCCACTGATGTCACGTGTTGGCACATGATGAAGAGAGGTGGGGGATCCATCACTCTCGTGGGAGGTTTCCAGGGAATCATCGCCAGTTGAGGTGGCAATCTCTCGATGTTGCCTTTCTGTATCATCATTATGAGCCAACTAATTGCAATGCGCAACCCAAGGAGAGTTCGAAAAGAAAGACAGGGGTCCTTCTCGAAATCTATGCGGGGAAGAGACTCCTACTTTTTCCAAGGTTTCAACCACCTTATTCCCATCACGTCTAACGTGGCAGAAATACCAGGCACAGGGATTACGGAGTATGGTTCCAAGTCCCTCCACCCTGTATGCCAGTCTCCAACTGCTGTCTGTGACTTGTTCTGGGGAGCGGCCTAGTTGGATTTTTTTTTCCATCTGGATGATCAGCTTCGAGTCCCCTTCAGCTATGAGGGGTTCCCAGTTGTTCCTATCTACAATCTTTAATCCCTATAGGAGGCCTTCAAACTCGGCGGCTTTGTTTGTGTCTTGCCCAAAATTACCATAATAAATATGCATGATTTGGCCATTATGGTGCCTGAACACTCCATCGAAGCCAGCAACACTTGGGTTGCCTTTGGAAGCTCCGTCAAAATTGAGCTTGTAGGAGCCAATAGGGGCTGGCGACTAGTATTTGGGGCTAGTGGGATTAGGGGGTTGCTTTGGATTGCCAATCCAACTGGAATCCGATTTCTTTAAACCAAGTTGCTCCAGGATCCGAGCCTCCTGGGTATTGGCATCCCAGTCCTTGTTCAGCCAAGGGGTAATCTTGAGAGTTTCCTGAATATGCTTCACAATTTTATTCCAGATAACCTGAGCAGGAGTTTTAGTTTCTCTGAAAATTCATTGATTATGCTCCTTCCAAGTTTCCCATAGGAGGAAACAAGGAAACATGAGCCACGTTGTGTTAACAATGTTGTTATTGAGCCACGCTATGTTAACAAGGAAACATGAGCCACGCTGTGTTAACAAGGAAACATGAGCCATGTAGTGTCCCAGGCTCTCATGGTCTGATCAGAATTCCCCTGTTATCTATTGGTTGGTCTGAATAATTACACCCCCCAATCCCACAGAGAAGAAGAGAACGGGCAAGAATCCAACAGATGATTCATAGTTTCCTCAACACTCGAGCAAAGGGGGAATTGAGAGGGGCCAACTATTCCTCTTTTCCGGATAAGTTTTTCTTTTTTCCCAGAGATCATAAGCTTCCTTGGTGTTGAAGTTTCCTTTTGTTGAATAACCCCACCTAATTTTATCATGGCCTCTCTGAGTTTTTATGATTATTTTCTGAAGGGCCTCTTCCATGTGGTGGTTGCCTTCGGGCATACATCTTTGTAGCCACCAGTGAGATGGTTTCCATTCCCTATAAGTCTTGTCCTCCGAGTCAAGTCTCCAAAAATGAGCCACTTTGGAGAGGTTAAGTGCATAGCAGAGCGCTTGGCATTCAAGGGTGGGGGGGGATGAAGGAAGTTTTGGGCTTTGTTTCCAGGAATCCTCCCAAAGGTCCGCAGAGAGCCCATCGTGAATTTCCCAAAAGTTGTGGTATTGGATGATACTCTGGTTTTGGAAGTCCGTTTTCCATATGTGAGAGCCCTGAAGTTACTCATTGAATCAAATGAGTTCCTACTTTGGTCGGTCTTGGGCGTATTTAGCATGTCATAACTGAGCCCAAGGCTCCTCGTTGTGGGTAACCCATTTCCACCAAAGTTTAGCTCCCAAAAATTCATTATTCATCTCAGGGTCTCTCAGACCAAGGCCTCCCTGGAGTTTGGGTCGATAGATTTTTTCCCAACTGACTAGAGCCCATTTCTGTTTCTCTGCATTTCCATCCCACATAAAGGTTCTTTGGATGGCTTCGATTTCCTTAATCACAGATTTGGGCACAACAAGAACTAAGAAGAGGTAAATGGGCATTTCCTGGAGGACAACTTTGAGAAGAGTGAGCTTGCTGGCCAGGTTCAAGGGTCGAAGCGTCCAATTATTTAGCTTTTTACGCATTCTATCAAGAACATCAGTCCATGATACTCGTCTGATAACACATTCCGCTAGAGGGGTGCCTAAATATTTGGATGGAAGGTAGCTCCCTTGGAAGCCAAGAATACGAAGTGTGTTCCTTTGGGAGATGGTGGGAGTGTTAAAAAAGTAGACTTGGGACTTTTCTTTGTTAATCTCTAGCCTAGAAGTCTTGGAGAAGGTGATAAGGAATTTCTTGATGGATTTTGCTTCCTGGATGGAGGCATGACCCATAAGCATAGTGTCATCCACAAACTGTTGATGAGTTTGTTTGACGACATGTGGGTGAACGTTGAGGCCTCTCATTTCTCCGTTGGACACCATGGATTTGATAAGTCTGCTAAGACCTTCTTCCATCAAGATAAAGAGGAAGGGGGATAGAGGATCCCCCTGTCGGATGCCTCTTGAGGGGCAGAAGGTGCTAGTAGGAGTTCCATTAAGCAGAATGGAAAAAAAGGTAGTTGAGGTCATACTCATAACCCAGTTAGTCCATTCCTCATTAAAACCATATCCAGTGAGAATTTCCCTCATGTATTGCAACTTAACTTATCATAGGCTTTAGAGATGTCAAGTTTGAGCAGCATCCCTGGGATTTTGGAAACCTCGAGGGAGTGAATAGCTTCATGGATAAGAATCACCCCATCCAATATTTGTATTCCTTCAACGAACCCAGATTGCTCCGGGGCAATAAGATGAGGAAGAATAGACTTTAGGTGTTTGGCCATGACCTTAGTGATTATTTTATAGATGACATTACAAAGGGAAATTGGTCGAAACTTACTTGGTGTGTCTGCACCCTCCGCTTTGGGGGTGAGAGTGATGAAAGTAGCATTGAAGGCGTGTAACACTCCTTTGTTTCGTCTAGAGTCTTCCATAATTTTCCAGACGTCATGTTTGAGCATGTTCCAGAAGTGGTGGAAGAAGTTAGTCGTGAAGCCATCAGGGCCTAAGGCCTTTCCTTCTGCCATTTGGTGGAGGGCTTCTTCAACCTCCATGAGAGTCACCGGTTGCTTCAGGAGATCATTCTATTCATCAGTGACTGTGTGGGGGATAAGCTGGGTGATTCTTGTGATATGCTCATATTGGCTACCTTGATATTCTTTCGTGATATTCCCAAAAAATTGTGTCAGTTTGGTTTCCATATCTTCTCTTGTTTCCACATATTGTCCGGCTTCCGTCTTGAGTCTATGAATCCTGGCTTTCTATCTGTTCTGGACGACAAATTTGTGGAATAAGGACGTGTTTCATTCCCCCTCTTGAAGCCATTGGTTTCTAGACTTCTGTCTCTAGTAGATATCCTCCTGCTTTTCTCTAGCTTGAAGTTTCTCTATGAGGACTTGCTCTTGCTTTTTCAAATCTTCTCTATAACCGTTATTCATACCTTCTCGTTGGAGGCTTTCTAGTTGCTCGCTTAACTGTTTTTTATCTTGGAATATGTTCCTGAATTCCTCCTTGTTCCATGTGTGAATCTTGGATTTTAAGGCTTTTAGCTTTTGTTGGAATTGGTGCTTTCTTATCCCAGCTAGGGGGACAATGTCTTCCCACCACTGTTGCACCAATGATTTGAAGTCCTTGTACTCCATCCAGAATTGTTCAAATCGAAATGGTTTCCTACCTTTGAGACCAGACCAATCCCAGAGGAGGATAATAGGCCAATGATCAGACCCTGCCGAGGGGAGAACATATGCAATCAACTCACCACCCACTGTGGTAAGATCCTCAGATATTAGGAATCAGTCCAACCGAATGGAAACATGATGGTCTCCCCCTCTTCTATTATTCCATGTGAACTAGCCATTCCCAGTTTCCAGGTCGAAAAACTTACTGGATTCAATGAAGTCCTTGAAAGCTTCATTGGATGGTCCAAGCAAGTGTCTACCACCTTTCTTTTCTTCTAGGGAGGTGATCATATTGAATTCCCCTCCAATCAGCCAATTCTTTTCACCTATCCAGTTTTCCATCCATGATAGGGAGTGCAGGAATGAGTTCTTTTGAAGGTTGATGCTTGGGCCGTAAACATTTGAAAGCACTCCCTTTGTTCATGTCTCTGAGATTTCTAAGTCTACTAAGAGCGCAAACCTAGTGGCCCAGAAGTTCCCCAGCGTGATCTCCTCAGATTTCTAGATGGTCGCTAACCCACTAGCAAAACCTCGAGCCTCAATGGCGACTGTTTGACGTCCTTTCCATACCTTACTTCCTATTTCCTGCATTTTCTCCATGCCGCATTTTGTTTCTTAGAGAAAAAAAATATTTGGTTTCTCCATCCTGATCTTATTCTTCATATTCTTAATCTTGCATGGGTGATTCACCCCTCGTATGTTCCAGGTGATAATCGTCATTGACTAACTCCTATTAGCCTCTGTGAAGGAAGCCCTGATAGAAGGATACTGCCCTGACTCTATGAGTTTGGTTCCTATCTCCGCAATCCTCTGCTTGTTCGATTTTCATCCTCTCTTTTCACCTTCTTCTAGTAGTTGTCGTTTGTTCCCTTTCATGGATTCTTTTGTGATACCTAAACAGGGCTTCGCTTTTGTTTTGAGAATCGCCTCCTGCAGGAGTTCTAACTGTTTGCGTGAAACGTAGCCTTTTCCTTTCTTGTTGCATTCCTTCTCAATGGAGTCTATGTCTAGTTCTCCCAGATCCATCTCTTCTGTGTCCTCTGAAGAGTCGTCCTCCATATCCTTTGGACCTTCCACAGGAACTACTTGGGCTAGGATCTCAGCTTTCTGGATCGGTTTCTTACCATTCTTCTTGTTCCCCACGACCTCCAGGGTCTCCTCGATATTGTTTAGTTTATCGAACCAATTCAGGAGGGAAGGGTTCTTGACCTTGTGATGATCAGGCGCTTGGTGGTTGATCTACTGTCAGCCGATCGTTTTTGGCTCACCTGAGTGAAACCATATGTATCTACCTTTCTACCCTTCTCCGTTGCATCCGGGGCTAGATCATGGTTTTTGATGTTCTGAGGATAGTTGCGGCTGAGGTGGCCATACTCATGGCATCCGCAACAGCGAAATGGAAGGTGCTCATAATCCAGCGATTGGGTCAATTCCTCGTCATCCCACATTAGGTTGTTGGATTTTGGGAGAGCTTGTGCTAGATCCATATAGATGCCGATACGAGCAAACAAAGTGTAATGTCGCTGAAGAGTTTGTTCATAATCCTTCGCGAATTTGCCTAGTGCATTATCGATATCCTGTAGGATTTCTGGTTCCCAGTACTCACAGGGGAGGGAATACAACCTAATACAGACTGGGGAAATGTTGAGATCCTCCTTGTCAGGGTTGAATCTCTGTCACCTACCTAAACTTTGAGACTATTTATTTTATTGCAAAAACATTATGTTAAATTATAATTACAAAGTTTTGTAATTATGACCAAATCTGGTCAAGGATGATTGTAATGATATATTATTATTATTTAATAAATTAAAACAGGAGACAAACACCAAGGGAACTGTTGAATGAGTGTTCATTGACCCACTAGGAGGAATGGAAGCTGATAGAAGGCATGGGACAGGCGTCAGCATTTGCACTTCACCACTAGCTGTTGGTTATGGGACAACTACCCCTAAAATTGTGGCATTATCCCCCAGGTGGGTGGAACAGAATTGTTAGCTCATTAATGACCAGGTTAACCACTGAAAAGGCCTAGGTAGCCTAGAGAAGGCGATTCGAATTGAGCAGGGAGCTCCATATTATTTTCTGCAGAAATAATTCCTCAAGTGTATCAGGTGATCACTGAGAGATTCAAATAGGGAGGCTAAGTGGATGTGCATTGTGAGTCTGTTGAAATTATTCTGAGAAGGAAACCAGAGGTGCTGGTGCAGTTCTCTTTGACTGCTAAGTCTATATGACTGGATGATCTACTTTGTTGCTGCAAGTGGATGACCTAAAGCTTGTACAGATTCTTCTTCCTATTGGTTCAGTGAAAAGGCTCGAGGGTCCTAAGGCAAGTAATTTGGCTGCCTTCAAGAGTAGGTTGGGTGGAACAGGCTCCTTGGGTTGTTTGTTTCTCCTACAATTTTCAGGTTCTACTGTTTTGTCTTGTTTATTTACAGTTGAATGAATAGAATAAAGCTATTGTATTTCATTAAAAAAATTTATCAGTCATATTTTGTTTAGACTCAGGAATTATACAGCTGTAAAAATAAATCTAACAATATTTACAATATTTTGTTATATCTCAATTTTCGTGCAAGTAGAATAGTATAGGGTTTTATCCTTCATTATGTTTCTAAAACTGTTGCGAGAAATAGAGTGTAGTTACAGTCTCTTCTACTTTCTGCATATCTATTTTAAAGTCTCAGGTAAGACTGCTATTTATATTCTACACCAAATATCTTTATTCCTACCAAAACAATTACACTTTCTTTTATGATTTCTATCAAAACAAATACCATTGATCTTGTTTACAAACAATACTAGTACTCATACAGTAATCAGAACATTTAAAAAAAACATCTACATTATCATTACTTAGATACTTAAAACATAGAACAAGTTTGCTTTGTACGAATACACTTTCTTGGATAAAACCCTAGTTCCTGTGTTAAAACATTTTTAGAAGCTATTCTAACTCTTTGAATCAAAGGATTATTCAAGTCTAAGTTCGACCTTTTGAAGGCTCTTTATTTTACAAACAGTTATGGGTTCATAACCCTTACCATCGAACTATTAACTATGATATTATCAATCTCAAATGGATTAAGATTTCATGTTCAACCTCATTGAATACATACTTAAACATTAATTGAAACAAACCATAAACACACGAAGCTAGTTTTTCCATTTCCAAAAGTCCACTCCTAAATCATATAGGTTAGGTTTATCAAAAGTTACAAAACAAAATATGAAGTTTGGCTTTCGGCCATCACCAAAAACATCAACATTGATTCCAATCATCACAGGCTATCAAGCTACTATCGAAACCTACAGGTTAGGGTTTCGACTGCACATCACAAGACTAAATCCATGGCTCTCAAGCATCTTTTAAATCCATAACAGTTCATAAAATAAAACATTTAATTATCACATAACCTGGAGCATGACTCACAGTTTTCAAGACACGTAAAACATCATCAAGTACAGGAATCAAAATCCTTGTATATCTAGTTTAATCGAGGGATAAAACCCTCTCAACAGTTACATTCTTTTACAATTGTCTACGCTGAAAAACAACACCACAGGCTTAATGCCGAATGGGTTGAGGATTTCATCCTCCCCAGGCTTCCAAGCAGCTCACAACATTTCGACAGTGGTCACTTCCCATAGCCCAAGATAAACATGAAGTCTCGGCTAAAAACATAAGACGACCCAACAGTCACCTAACCGAAGCAACAAGGTAACCACTGAAGCTTACCATATCTTAAGCAGCTTCCAATTATCAAAACTCAAGCTTGAGAACCAAAGCTAAAGGAACCTGCCACATAAAACCTGAGTTGGGTCAAAACGAGTACCATTATAGAAGTTTCATTAAACGAAACAAACAACGACTGCAACACTTAATTTAATAGCAAAAGACAGGCTCAAACCCTGTACATTACCTTTAGATAAGTTACTTCTGAAGCCATGACGCCAACGCCATTGTAAAACTGTAGCCATCATCTCCCCACCAAAGGCAACGAAGGCTGAAAACAACTTAGAGAACAAGCCTTCAACATCTTTTAACTACTGTAAACTATCATAAAAGGCTTGGCTCTTAAAATAATTACAGGTATCAGAACAACACTCAACAGGTCACGGTTTCGAATTGTGGAGAAGTTCCCAAAACACCTGCTAATGAAACCCTGGAGTTTCTCGGCCTGTCGGCCTCTCCATAGAGCCACTTCCAACACAATGAATTCCAAAGGAAACAATAACCACGTAAACGTAGTGGAGTTTAGGGTTAAGACCAAAGTCCAATAATCTCACATGATCAACGGTGGAGATTTCTCATCACATCACATCGTGATTCGAATTACCAACTGCATTAAAACCTAATTAATAACCATTGCCACCGTGGAGACATCTAGGACAACCCTCAAGCTATATCAAATACAACTCGAACACATTGACTGCCCTGTCACATTACCTTCACGTGTTGAACCACGATGGTAGCCACAGTGATATTTCATTAAGCAGGTAGATAGGAGTTTTAAATGCCAAGGTTGGATATGATAGCCTGCCAGCAAATGCCCATTACCATATTAATAACCGGTCTCATCACCCATCGACACGTGAACTATGTTGCAACCCTGTCATAATATAAATTCTATCGTAAGTCTTATAGTATCAAATTACAAAGTATCATTCTTGGCTATGAAAGGGTTACGATAATGGCCACGTTGTATATATGTTGTTTGAATTTAGGACATTACATAACCCCTTTGCATATAGTCGATATGGTAAAGAAATAAAATAGAATTGCATGAAATCATATATTTTCAAATAGGAATTGCATAAATTGTTGTATATAGTTTTTAGGCTATAGATTGTCAAGCACTCTATATGCAGATAAACTACTATCAAACACACAGAGCATATGAAATTTATTGTCAACCCGAGAAAGTCTTTTTATTTCAAAGGATAAGTGCACAATATATGCTTAAACACAAAACCATTAGAAGTGAATACTTTTATCTTCTATCATCCATGTTCATCCCAAGAATCTATGCAACCCCAATTGCCTTCTAACTGCTATACTACAATCCTTTTCTATTATGCATCAACAAGAAATGGTACCAGATCTAATCAACGATTGCAAAAAGGAAATCTCATTCGCATTCTAAAATAATCACTTGTCTAATCTAATCAAGCTGGGAATCATAAAGAACATTACTCTAGAATTTCAAATGAAAGAGATTGAAGCAACTGTTCTAAGAAACTGAATTGCAAAATAGAAACCAATCAACACATAACAGGAAAGCTAAATTGTAAGAGCTCCTGGGATCACGTCTCAACTGTAAGATGAACACGGCAGTGTGAACAGAAATTGAAATATATAAAGCAACCCTGACTCAGTCGACTGTTATTCTATACCATTCACCAATTCTCACAGAAATGTACTCTTTTACTAATAAACCCACACAATAAGTATTGCTGCTGCGTACAAAGGAAAGAACAAAGCATCACACAACAAGAAAGATAAAATCCTAATTTAACTCAGCAATCTCTGTGGAAGACGGGCCCAGTCTTCACACAGAAACGCTGGTTGAACAACACTCTCTTAACTCAGAAGTAACTCCTTATATTAACAGAAGAATGAGTACACAGTTTGGCTTGGCTGCTAATACAAAATAAATTAATTGTTTGCTGTTCAACCCCTGAGTCGAGGCAACTCACCCTATTTATACATACAAATTGTAACATCTGATCCCATAATTGGGCGGCCATGAAGATCTCTGATCTTCAGGCGCCCTAAATAATCTAGCTGTTACAATGCGTGGCAGAACAGAAATATCCAAATATGAGAGAATTATTAATTGCCCCAGGAGTGGCGGTCCTTCCATCTCACAGCTAGACTCGAGCAGCAACACACTTAAGATAGCAAATTCTGTTACAACTGCCCTGTCACGGCTGTGTCTTGATGGATGATTCGAGCCCCAAGGAACCTTCTACAAGGAACGAACATCCCTTTCTTTTATGACTTGTTCAGCCCCGGTCTTCCTGCAATCCATTTGTCTCAACTACCTTCATAATCGCAACATGTTAGCACAATTTGAGAGCTGCACGGCTTTAATTATCACAATTATAAGCATTAATAAAATAAAACAATGATCAGCCATACCTTGGTAATTTGGGAGATAAGGTAAGGACAATGGGTTTGATTGCCATGATAAATAGTGTAGGACAGGGGTAGGAAAGATGAACAATGATGACTAAAAAAGGGCCAATTCTGGGCTCAACATAGATAATACAAAGGAGTTATATATATATATATATATATATATATATATATACGATAATGGCCACGTTGTATATATGTTTTGTTTGAATTTAGGACATTACATAACCCCTTTGCATATAGTTGATATGGTAGAGAAATAAAATAGAATTGCATGAAATCATATATTTTCAAATAGGAATTGCATAAATTGTTGTATATAGTTTTTAGGCTATAGATAATACAAAGGAGTTATATATATATATATATTTACATTCTAGGAATTAATTTGTAAAATGATATATAGTTTATACTATAGGTCATGCATATGACTTTGCATATAGCTCTTGCACAATAGTTGCATATAGTCATTATATCAAGAAACTGAACCTGCTATTCCACAGATTACCGGATCCCAGAATGGAAGTTGCAGCACAGAGGATGCACGAATCGCTGAGCGGAGATGTTGAGAGAATGACCAAATTTGGAAAGTTGAGCACAGAACAGTGTTTGAAATTTTCATGCCGAATTGGGGAAGGTGGCAATTATTAGCGTTTACGTCGTACGAGGGAAAGGTTTAATCAGGTATAATGGTGGTACGAGTAAAGGCACGACCAATATCGTTTAAATGATATGAATGCTTAATCACGTGATAAATGAAAGCCATACCTCATAAAACTGTGCGTTGGAAAGCTGCGGAAGATGGTGGAGCATGCAGTTGATGACATCACGGAGCCGAATTCGTGCACAGTCGGATGTGCGATCATGATGAATGGGATAAGGCAATAAGTTCTTCCGCTGGTGAAACACAAACCGTCGCTTCCTCGGTGTCGGAATGATGAATTCGCCGGCACAACTGAGGTGAATCAGCGCCATGATTAGCATGTTTGAAACAATTCTTCTGTTAACACGGGAGTTACCACTGCAAATTGCCAAAAAGAATGATAGCACGGCCAACGAAAAAGATGTTGCAGTCGTAAAAAAAAATATGTTGCAGCCACCGGGAAGAAGTTGTGGCCACCGAAAAAGAATTCACGGCAGCCGGGAAAAATTTAAAAGTTTTACGGTGGCGGGAAAGATGACAGCTGGTCGGGAAGAGTTGTTGTAGTGTTGTGACGTGATGTTGCAGCCGCTGGATTGAAGTCACGGCTTTCGGGGATGATTTGCAGCTGACGGGAGGAAATATTTTAAGGTAGACGGAAAATAGTAACGGCGAAATGTTGCAGCCGCTGGATTGACGACCGACGGGAGAAAGAAAAATACTACGGCTGCTGAAAATGAGGTGGCAGTTGCTGGAAAATGAGGTGGCAGCCGCGGGGAAGATGAGGTGGCAATAGCGGGGACTGGGGTTGCAGCTGCCGATGTTGCAGCCGCTGATGTTGCAGCCGCTAATGTTGCAGCCGCCGATGTTGCAGCCGCCGATGTTGCAGCCGCTAATGTTGCAGCCGCCGATGTTGCAGCCGGCGGAAAAGATCGACGGCAAGTGGGAAAAGGGATTTTGCGGATACTAGGGAAAAGGATAATGTGGTTGCCGAAAAAGGATATACAGCTGCCGGAAAATATGTTGCAGCTGCCAGAAAATATGTCGCAGCTGCCGGAAAATATGTTGCAGCTGTCGAATTTTTTTTTTTTTTTTTTTTTTTTAAGCAAGGACGGCACAGGGAGATTTTCGTCTAACGGGCCCAAACTGGTCGTTCTCCTGGCGCTTCTCTGAAAATTTTTGAAAGACAACAGCAAGCAAAGAGATCAAATGCAAAGAGAAAAAGAAAGAAAACAACAACTATACGCTACAGCAAGAAATTATTTATGTACAGCAAATACAATTTTCAGTTTAAGGTTTGGCAAAGGTAGAGAAAAGTTCCTGCTCTGGTGCCAATTGATAGTCTGGATCAGCAGCAATCTGTGAAATGAATGCATCTCTCGAAATGGGCTTACGATACAGTCACAGTCTGTGGCCATTAGCAAGTAATGGTATACGGTTTTCGTCAATGGTCACCAGGCGAACAGTGCCGTTGTCAAATACCCTGTCGACCAAATATGGACCCAGCCATCTTGTGCGTAATTTTCCTTTAAAATCCTTCTTGAATCTGGAGTCGTATAATAGTGCCCAGTCTCCTTCGCGGAAGATTTTCTTTTTGATGAATCGGTCATGCCAGTTAGATCTCTGTTGCTGAAGCAGCACAGTCTGGTCTACTGCAGCTAACCGTTTCTCATCCAATTCATTTAATTGATTCAATCTTCTTTTCTGGGCTTCTGTTACATCCAGGTTCATTTCAATGGCTGTTTTCAGGGTCTTGATCTCAAATTCAATTGGAAAGATGGCACTCTTTCCATACACCAGATCATAGGGAGAAAACCCCGTGGTATTGCGCCAAGTTGTGCGATATGCCCACATTGCTTCTGGAAGCCTGTCAGCCCAATCCCTTCGATGGCTTTTAACTGTTTTGGTAAGAATTGCTTCAATAACTTTATTAGTAATTTCCACCTGACCATTGGCCTGGGGATGATAAGGTGAAGCTATCTTGTGCTGCACATGATACCTCCGGAGCAAGGATTCAAATTGGTGTGAAATGAATTGTGGTCCCCCATCGGTAACTACTTCCTTTGGTACCCCAAAGCGGGTAAAAACTTCACTGTACAGAAAATCAATCACCGCCTGGTCATTAGCCTTAGCCAAAGCTACAGCTTATACCCACTTGGTCATGTAATCTGTACACACCAAAATGTAAACCTTCTGTCTGGACGGAGGGTTGATAGGACCAACAAAGTCCAATGCCCATCTATCAAACGGTTCTAGTACCACTTGGGGCTGTAAAGGCATCTGATCTGTCTTATTAGGTTGGCCCATCCGTTGGCAGCTGTCACAGGACTGAACATATCTTTTAGCATCTCTGAACAGTGTCGGCCAATAATAGCCCATCCGCAACGCCTTATGCCCTGTTCTTTTGTCTGCAAAGTGTCCTCCGCAAGGTTCATCATGACAGGCCTTCAGTATATGAAAGATCTCATCTTCTCTTACACATCTTCTAATCTCAAGATCAGGTGCTGTGTAAAAGAGATGGTCGTTGAGCCAACAATACCTGACACTTTGCTGAATAATTTTTCTTTTCTCTCGTTTAGACATATGTGGCGGAAGCTTTCCTGCAACCAAATAATTAGCAATGTCTGCATACCAGGGTGAATGAGCTGAGAGTGCGAATAAATGTTCATCCAGGAAAGCATCCTCAACAGGTGAACTGTCATCACTGTTAGTAAATCGTGATAAAAAATCAACAACAACATTTTCTTTTCCAGGTTTATCTATAATAGTAATATCAAATTCCTGTAATAATAAAAGCCACCTGGTTACTCTGGCATTAGTGACAGGTTTGTTCATTAAATACTTAATGGCAGACTGGTCAGTATGCACAAATGTAGGATACCCAGTAATGTAATGCCGAAACTTATTAATAGAATAAACAATAGCAAGGAATTCTTTTTCAGTAACAGTATAATTTAGTTCAGCAGGGGCTAAGTTTTTACTAACATAATAAATAGCATAAGGTACTTGACCATCATGCTGTCCTAGTACTGCTCCAATGGCAGTATCAGAAGCATCTGAAGAAATGTGGAAAGGTATGGTCCAATTAGGTCCCCTTAGAATAGGGGCTGTGGACAGCTTCTCTTTAAGCTTATCAAATGCTGTCTGGAATGCTGTACTCCACACAAACTGTGCGTCCTTCATTAATAATGAAAACAAAGGAGAAGCAAGTTTGGAGAAGTTTTCTATAAATCTCCTGTAATATCCAGCATGTCCCAGAAAACTTCGCACCTCTTTCTGAGTTGAAGGAGTTGGTATATTTGTTATCACCTTAATTTTTGAAGGATCCACTTGGATACCATCGGTAGAGATGAAATGTCCTAATACCACCCCCTCACTCATCATCATATGGCATTTTTCAGTGCTTAATGAGAGGCGAGCCTGTTCACAGCGAATTAAAACTTTCTTTAAATTTTCCAGTGCTTCCTTGAAATCCTTGCCAAAGGGAGTAAAATCATCCATAAAAACTTCCATACTATCATTAACCAATTCAGAAAATATGCCAATCACAGCTCTTTGGAACGTTGCAGGTGCATTGCACAAGCCAAAGGGAAGCACCATGTAGGCGAACGTTCCCCAGGGGCAAGTGAAGGTGGTCTTATCCTGATCCTCCGGAGCAATCTGAATTTGATTGTACCCACTGAACCCATCCAAGAAGGAGAAGAACTTCTTCCCTGATAGGGTATCAAGTACTTGGTCAATAAAGGGCAGAGGAAAATGATCCTTTTGTGTAGCTTTGTTCAGCTCCCTATAATCGACACAGACTCTCCATTTACCATTTTTCTTGGGCACGATTACAAGTGGGGAAACCCACTCACTATCTGAAATGGGATAGATAAATCCTGCTTCCAAAAGTTTCTGGATTTCCTCCTTCACTATATCCCTCAAATTAGGGTTCATGCGTCGTTGGGGTTGACATACAGGCCTGGAGTCGTTTTTAATATAAATATGATGAGTGCACAGACTGGAAGGAATACCCTTCATGTCTGTATACTCCCAAGCAAATTCCCCCTTACATTCCTTCAAGAGATTGGTTAGGCGCATCTGTTCTTCTGAGGAGAGACCAGGGTTGATGTTCAAAGTTCTTCCAGGCTCTACCTCAATAGGAATGCTTCTCGAGTTTTTCAAAACTGGGATTATGTTTGTGTCATTGACTAGTGCTTCCTCCGTAAGCTGTTCTTGTTCTTCCTTACCAAGGGTACTGTTCAGGAGTTGATAAACTTCTTTATCTACTGAAGCAGGTTCGCTAATGAAATTATTAATGGCATCGTCTTCTGTTTCGTTTTTGAAGGTTAGTGCCTTCCCTATTGTTAGTAATGGCTGAACATCCTCCTCCTCTTCTTGTTCTATCCAAAGGGAAGTTTCAGTTTCTAGACTCGGCCGTGCTGGAGGATATAGGGTGAGGTTTTTGGTTTCCATACCATCAGATATAGTCATAGATCCCGATCGACAGCTGATGCAAGCATCAACTGTAGCCAACCAAGGCCTCCCCAAGATCAATGGGTGTCCCCCCAGCTGTGATTTTGGTTGTAATACCAGAAAATCGGCAGGGTATTCCCATGAGTCTACTGAAATGACAAGGTCGTCCAAAATCCCTTCAGGTCTGATGGTGGATCTGTCTGCCAATTCTAAAATGGTAGGGGTTGGTCTAATATTGGTGAATCCGAGTTTTTTTACAGTCTCCATTGTTATAACATTGATCGCAGCTCCTAAATCTACTAGTACGTTGGGTATCTGCGTTTGTCCTATGTGTACAGTGACAGTAGGATTGCCAGGATCCTCATACTTGGTTATAGGGGTTTTTTCGGTCATTAAAGCAGATAAATTCCCTATGACATGAACAGTAGGAGGATCTCTGGGTTTCCTTCCCGGTCTTTTAGTGCACAGGTCCCGAACAGTTCTAGCATAAATAGGTACATCTTGAAGAGCTTACAAAAGGGGGATCTTAACATAAAGGTTCTTCAATTCTCCTAAGAGATTGAACTGAGGTTGCCCCCTTATTTTTGGCAGCATCAGTCTCTCAGGGTATGGTGGTTGCCTTACCAGCTGGGTAGGCTGCGTATTATCTGATTTATTGTTTAATGTTTCAGCCATCCCATCTGAGGGATGCTCAGCACCTTCAGTGATAGGAACCGGATCAAATGGATGCTGGGAACTCTCTTCTTTGTCATGCACAGACGGTGGAATATTTTCTGAAACTACACGTTCTATTATCTTCCCAGACCATAGGCAAATGTCATTACAAGGTACAGGGGAGAGAGAGTAAGCTGGCATATTGAGAGCCTCCAATTGCTGGACTGTTTTATTATTTGGGTTAGGGTTAGGTTGGGCAGGCAGCTGAGGCCGTATTGGTATATTAGGAACATGATTATTTTGCAGCTGCAGCTGCGACTGCTGAGGTGGGTATTGAGGATATTGATGAAATTGAGGATATGGAGGAGAATACGGTAACTGTTGAGGTGGAGGTGGTTGAGGAAACTGGTTCCCAGGATAGAAGTTCCTCCATCCAGGAGACCATGATGTAGGTTGATGTGGTGGCTGTGTCCAAGGACTCCATGAGTTATAACCTTGCATCGCAGGTTGAGGAGAATTCCACTGAGCATAATTTGAAGGGAATTGTGTATTCACATTTTGCATATTAGTATTCCAATTATTCAAATTATTCAAAAATGGAAATGAATCGGGAGACATACCTTGATTTCGAGGCTGCCAAGGTTTCTTCTGTGCAATGAAGTAGGCTGATTCCACTTCTGGGGTTGATGCCTGCAGAACAGCCTTCACTTGGGGCAATGTGGGACATTCTTTCATATCATGGTTCAGCTCGCACAGCTGACACACTTGTATTTTGTCAAGAGGGCATTCTTTCAGCGGATGAGTCTTTCTACATCGGGGACAGAACACCCCTAGTGTGAGATCCTCCACTGCCTGTCTTTGCTGGGCCTTCAAGACATCAATCTCTGAAGAGATAGAGCTCATCATTTCTGTTTTAAAATTTTCAAGAAGATTGCCTATCTCTGCACGTGTAGCTCCCCCATTGGATGACTTCTGAGTTCTGTCGAAGACATCACGTTCCAGCTTATCTCGTTTGTTCTGCTTGTTATGCCTAGAAGATCCCCTAGAGTATCTCTTACATAACTCCACCATTGTTTCAAAAGGTTCTTTAGAGATATCTCCATTTCCTAGCAAATTTAACATGTCTAAACAATCGTCCCTGATCCCTCGAAGCAGGATTATCTTGAGCACATCTAGTCCCATGTTTGTCTGCCCAGCTCTCTGCACATTGTACAGCAGCCTTTCTACAAAATCCTCCAAACTTTCATCCTCCTTCTGTACCATCTTGAATAACTCCTCCCTTTTGTCCCTGGTGTTACAATATTCTTGATATTTTTCCAGGAACACTTGCTTCATCTTATTCCAATTAGCAACAGTTCCTCCCCCAAGGCTCATGAACCATCGTAATGCATTGTCCTTCAGGGTGGCAGGAAAAAGCTTCAGCTTTTGGGCATCTGTGACATAATTATAGCTGCGACAGAGGATATCGAATTCAAAAAGGAATTCGTCTGGATCTTCTGCGGCCCTGCCATGAAAGCGAGGTAACACCGATGGTGAGATGTTTTTCATAGGAGCTGTCCCTTCTAGCTGCTGTATTGGGAATTGCAATGTAGCCATGGTTTCTTCTGGCAGGGAATCATTTTCATGATGGTATTGTACCACTGCTTCTTCTTCTTCGTTCTCCTGTCTGTTATTCATCTTTTCTTCTATATCTTCTTCTTCGTTCGTTCCTGCGTTCCTTACCTCAGTTGTAACAGCTGCGTATTCTTCAGTTGTAACAGCTGCGTATTCTTCAGTTGTAGTAGCTGCGTATTCTTCAATTGTAACAGCTGCGTATTCTTTAGGTATAGTAGCTGCGTATTCTTCAATTGTAACAGCTGAATCAGCCGTTCCTTCTTCAGCAGGGGTATATGCAAGAATCACAGCTGCTCCTGTATCTTCCACTGTGGATCCTGATGCTGGCGCTCCAGGATCAGCAGGGTATCTTCTGATAGGAGTCTCCCGTTGACGAGGTCTGATAGCTGAATCAGTTTTGTCAACAAGGTCGTCGATGAATGTTCTTCTACCCAGCGGTGGACCTCGACCACGACCCGAACCACCTGCACTGTTAGTAATTTGTGGGGTTTTGGGGGTTGGGAGGTGATCGCATTTTACCCTCCTCGTATTCATGCGAAGCAGATCATTTCAAAAATAAACAAAAAGACTGTCTAAAAGCGATTATAAGATGCAACTAATGACTAGTGTTTAATTTTCATCCTTCCCCAGCAACGGCGCCAAAATGTCAAGCACTCTATATGCAGATAAACTACTATCAAACACACAGAGCATATGAAATTTATTGTCAACCCGAGAAAGTCTTTTTATTTCAAAGGATAAGTGCACAATATATGCTTAAACACAAAACCATTAGAAGTGAATACTTTTATCTTCTATCATCCATGTTCATCCCAAGAATCTATGCAACCCCAATTGCCTTCTAACTGCTATACTACAATCCTTTTCTATTATGCATCAACAAGAAATGGTACCAGATCTAATCAACGATTGCAAAAAGGAAATCTCATTCGCATTCTAAAATAATCACTTGTCTAATCTAATTAAGCTGGGAATCATAAAGAACATTTCTCTAGAATTTCAAATGAAAGAGATTGAAGCAACTGTTCTAAGAAACTGAATTGCAAAATAGAAACCAATCAACACATAACAGGAAAGCTAAATAGTAAGAGCTCCTGGGATCACGTCTCAACTGTAAGATGAACACGGCAGTGTGAACAGGAATTGAAATATATAAAGCAACCCTGACTCAGTCGAATGTTATTCTATACCATTCACCAATTCTCACAGAAATGTACTCTTTTACTAATAAACCCACACAATAAGTATTGCTGCTGCGTACAAAGGAAAGAACAAAGCATCACACAACAAGAAAGATAAAATCCTAATTTAACTCAGCAATCTCTGTGGAAGACGGGCCCAGTCTTCACACAGAGACGCTGGTTGAACAACACTCTCTTAACTCAGAAGTAACTCCTTATATTAACAGAAGAATGAGTACACAGTTTGGCTTGGCTGCTAATACAAAATAAATTAATTTTTTGCTGTTCAACCCCTGAGTCGAGGCAACTCACCCTATTTATACATACAAATTGTAACATCTGATCCCATAATTGGGCGGCCATGAAGATCTCTGATCTTCAGGCGCCCTAAATAATCTAGCTGTTACAATGCGTGGCAGAATATAAATATCCAAATATGAGAGAATTATTAATTTCCCCAGGAGTGGCGGTCCTTCCAGCTCACAGCTAGACTCGAGCAGCAACACACTTAAGATAGAAAATTCTGTTACAACTGCCCTGTCACGACTGTGTCTTGATGGATGATTCGAGCCCCAAGGAACCTTCTACAAGGAACGAACATCCCTTTCTTTTATGACTTGTTCAGCCCCGGTCTTCCTGCAATCCATTTGTTTCAACTACCTTCATAATCGCAACATGTTAGCACAATTTGAGAGCTGCACGGCTTTAATTATCACAATCATAAGCATTAATAAAATAAAACAATGATCAGCCATACCTTGGTAATTTGGGAGATAAGGTAAGGACAATGGGTTTGATTGCCATGATAAATAGTGTAGGACAGGGGCAGGAAAGATGAACAATGATGACTAAAAAATGGCCAATTCTGGGCTCAACATAGATAATACAAAGGAGTTATATATATACGATAATGGCCACGTTGTATATATGTTTTGTTTGAATTTAGGACATTACATAACCCCTTTGCATATAGTTGATATGGTAGAGAAATAAAATAGAATTGCATGAAATCATATATTTTCAAATAGGAATTGCATAAATTGTTGTATATAGTTTTTAGGCTATAGATAATACAAATGAGTTATATATATATATATATATATATATATATATATTTACATTCTAGGAATTAATTTGTAAAATGATATATAGTTTATACTATAGGTCATGCATATGACTTTGCATATAGCTCTTGCACAATAGTTGCATATAGTCATTATATCAAGAAATTGTATGATACTTACTTACAATCGTATATAATAGAAACCGTATGGTAATTGTATAAAGTTTGCCAAACATAGGATAGAGCATGAAGTACATAGTTCACAACTTTTAAGACTTAGTCAAGTCATCAAGATAACATGAACATATATATATTATCAACAAATTATGAAACCACTAGTATGGGAAATGAGAATAAGTATAACATACCTACTTTTAGATATGAAAACCAGATTATAATTGAAGAGATATCACCCGTATACATTTCATTATTATTCTCTAAAAACCATTAAGACATTTGGAGATTACTGAAACTAGTTAGGAATTCTTCTGTCACACTTCGTAAACATTAATGCCCTTACCTGTAATCTGTGAAAGGAACGATTCAAATGCTTTAGCATGAATGCTAAGTAAGCCTCGGAGTACTCTTAGGACCCCTTCATAATCAAACATAAGAACAACGGTTAGCACTTATAACATTACATCGATTGAACATTGACATAAGTAATGTATCTGAGATGAGAAGAACATTCAATAGCATCAAAGTATAGATATTAATAATCATATCGCAAACAGTACATTTATGATCATTCAAACATTTAGTACAACAAGACGACATATAAAGCATTTATTATAATTCTGCATAGTTAGTTTATACATTAAATGCTACGCTAAATTTTTTAAAATTTTTATGAATTTTTTTGGGGTGTTACAATCTCTCATTCCATGGGAAAAGATAAAACCCCGCGGAGAAGAAAAAGTATGGCCCTCCTTCCAGGATCCAGTCTCTCTCTTCTTGGTTGAAAAATACTATTGTGAAAAAACCCTTGGCTCCAAGGTGTAGATCATAATGACCCTTAGGGTTCCATGCGGTCTTGATCCATCTAGTTAGGTCTTTTTCCTTAAGCCAAATACTTATGAACTTCCCAATTAGGGCCTTCTCCTTCCATTGCTCCACACGCTCCCACATTTTTTCCGATCTAATCTGTAGAGACGGGTTCTCTTTGGTTTTGGGAATACACCACCTATGGGTTTTCCTTGATCCGTGAATGGTATTTCCAGGGCCGTCATTATCCGGTTCCTTTTCACAGTTATCCTAAGGCTGATGCGACAGGCCCTGGGAAGTCGAGCCTGCATGTCGACGCGAGGAGGAGGGGGATCTTCCCCCTCCAGGGATCGTCATGGGCTACAAGCCCTCGTAGTGAAACATAAACCCTAAAAAAGCTTCAGCAGTCCTTTCGTAAATATTAGTCACTCCTCCCCAATCAAAAGTTATAATCGAAAATGTCGTAAAGTTGTTAGTCGTGAGATTTAGTAATTAAGTTTTCTAAGTTGAATACAAAAATTAAGGAGGTGAATTAAAAAATATAAGAATATAAAAATAATTTTTTATAGAATATGTCACATCAATAAATAATTGGCTTTATAAAAACATTAAAATAAAAATATATAGAATTGGTCACATCAAAATCAAAACATTATACAATAAGTGACAACAACTTTTTTTTAGTAAACAAAAGTCAACAATGTCACATGGAGATTGTCACATGCCACTTTTAGAAAATTCCATATTTAATGTTTTTAATTTGTTTTTTTATGTTTGCGCCAAGAGGCGCTCTACAAACCCAGTATGGGGGAGATCTTGTAACGTGATATAACGATAGTAAATTTATAAAGTTGGTAACATGTCGGAAAAAAATAATAGTGATAGTGAATATTATGGGAGAGATCTTGTAACGTGATATAACGTTAATAACGTTAACAAAAAACAATAGTGATAGTGAATATTATGTGAGAGATCTTGTAACGTGATATAACGTTAGTAACGTTATAACATTGGTAACATGTCGGCAAAAAATAATAGTGATAGTAGTGAATATTATGGGAGAGATCTTGTAACGTGATGTAACGTTATAACGTTGGTAACATGTCGGCAAAAAATAATAGTGATAGTAACATGTAAGTTTGTCGGCCATTAATAAAATTTAACATAAAGTAAAAAATTATAATATGAGGGAGATCTTGTAACATTAAGTTTGTGATATTATTGTCAGCCATAAACAAAAAAGAATAATACAAAGTAAAAAGTAATAAATATTATGTGGGCCATAAAAAAAAAAAGAATAATACAAAGTAAAAGTAATTAACATGCTCAAGTAATTAAAAGTAATACAAAAATAATTATAAAATTTTTGTTTAATATACTCACTTTTTAAAATAATAGTTTTAAGTGTAGTGCTTTAAATTTGAATTTAGTTTTTCTAAAAATAGAATTCTAAATTTTCTTTAATATACTCACTTTTTAAAAATAATAGTTTTAATGGCAGTGGATGTGTAAGTTTTTAAAAATAAAGAAGTAAAAAAATAATTATAGCTAACATAAAAACTAAAAACGTAAAAAGTAAAGAAATAAAGAAGTAAAAAAAAAATATTATAGTGGACATAAGAAGTAGAAACAAAAAAAATAAAAAAATATTATAGCCGACATAAGAATATAAAAGAAAAGCAGCCATAATAATAGTTATATTTGCTAACTAATAATTATAATTGATAACTAAATATAACTCCAAATAAAAAGAGATTTGAATCTTGGTCTCTACGTTAAGACAAACCCAATCACCTCGCTACTTACCAATAGATCACACACAAATGGTGTTAAAAAAAATAATATGCCTATTGATTTGATTGATTGCATTGATTTCAACAATGCATTGTCTTTTACATGTATGCATTGAATTTATCAATTTAATAAAAAAACATACTTGCATTGATTTCAAAAATGCATTGGTTTTTGTTATTTACATCTGTACATTGAAGTTATCAATTTAATAAAAATATGTAAAAAAATATATTGTAACCAACATAAAATATAGAAATATATGAAGTAAAAAAATATTATAGTGGACATAAAAAGTAAAAAAAAACACAAGATGCATGTTGATTTGATTCATTGCATTGATTTCAACAATGTATTGTTTTTTTGTTTTTTACATGTATGCATTGAATTTATCAATTTAATAAAAAAACATTGTTGCATTAATTTCAACAATGCAATGTTTAATAGACCACAAACAAATATTCTTAAAAAACACAAGAAAAAAAACATTGTTGCATTGATTTCAACAATGCAGCCATAATAATAGTTAGACTTGATAACTAACTATAACTTCAAGCAAAAAGGGTTTCGAACCTTGGTATCTAGGTTAACACAAGCCCAATCACCTTAATTCCTACCAATAAACTACACACAAATGTTGTTAAACAATAGAAGATGCATATTTATTTCATTCGCTGCATTGATTTTAGCAATGCATTTTTTTTGTTTTTTACTTGTATGCATTGAATTTATCAATTTAATAAATAAATAAAAAATTTCATTAATTTTAGCAATGCATTGATTTTTGTTATTTACATCTATACATTGAATTTATCAATTTAATAGAAAAAATACTCTGTAATGATTTCAACAAATTAAATTTTGGTGTTCTCTATTTCAAGGTATATCATGGATCCTCATAATAATATTGCAAATAATGAAGATATCGATTATCAAAGAAGAAAAGTACGACAAATGTATAGAAGAGAAAGAGAAAAATAATCTTTGTAGCAAGATTTCTGTGGTTGTTGATTTCAGGAGGTTTTGGAGAATCCACAGCATTCATGTTCTTTAGTCGACGTTTCGAATCCATAACAGAAAAAGAAGCATTAGAACATACAGAAGAACAAAGAAAACACGACCGTGAACTAAAGAGATCGTGAAGAAGTGTTATTTGTGCAAAGGGATTCTCAAAAACATGAATGAGAGATAATTTCAGGGTTATATAGGAATCAATATAACTACCAATGAATATGACATACTTGTATACATGGAATGTGATAACAAGAAAAATTTGAACTCTAATTTTGTTGATATGGAAACTTCCAATCGTGCACTGCAGTTCATATCTGAAAATTGACAATATCGATACCATCTGAAGAAATGTATACTAGACATCGAAAATTTCGTGAACGAATTAATCAATTAGCAGAAGTTCAAATGTGTCATGTCTGCCAGGAATCATATGCTGGAATACAAGTACAGGTCCAATGTAGATTCTCATATGATCGATATGAGAAGATGTCAAAACTACCAAGTGTGAAGATAAGAAAAGATGAAGAAGATAGACTGAGAATGATCACGATGTGAACCATATTTTCATTTATTTAATCCTTACAAAATTATTATCTCTATTTTCCAGTTTAACAATTTACTCATACTTCTTACTTACATTATTATAATCCTCATAATTCTTTCTGTGTTTTCAACTTAACATGTTCCTTACAATGTTGAAATTTTTTATTGCATATTTTTTAGTGTAGATGTTATTCTGTGGATGCATTGATTTCAGTGTATGGACACATTGATTTCAGTGAATGGACGCATATATTTCAGTGTATGGGGTTTTTTATTGCATATTTTTCAGTGTAGATGTTATTCTGTGGACGCATTGATTTCAGTGTATGGACACATAGATTTCAGTGTATGGGCGCATTGATTTCAGTGACAACAAAAGAACGAGAAGAAGACTTGAAACGAAAAACTAGAAGAACAAAAAGAATTTCGAAAAAGAAAGTTGGACGAAATAATAGTAGAAGAACGAAGAAAATGAAACACAGATCAACAAAAAGAATATCGAAAAAGAAAGTTAGATGAATTGACAGCAAAAGAACGAGAGGAACCAAGAAAATGAAATGTTGATCGACAAAGAGTGTATCGAGAGAGAAAGTTGAAGCAGTTGGAAGAACAAAGAAATCAAGTTGCAGAACAACAAATAAATCAAGTTGCAGAACAACAAATAAATCAAAATGTACGAAATGGCGAAATGACGGCAGAAGAAGGAGAAGAACAAACAAAACAAAATGCAGATCAACAAAAAGAAAATCGAAAAAAAAAATTAGACGAATTGACAGCGAAAGAACGAGAAGAACAAAGAAAACGAAACGTTGATCGACAAAGAGCGTATCGAGAGATAAGGTTGAAGCAATTGGAAGAACACAAAATTAGTTTGCAGAACAACAAATAAATCAAAATGTACGAAATGATGAAATGACGGTAGAAGAAGGTGAAGAACAAACAAAACAAAACGCAGATCAACAAAAAGAGAATCGATAAAAAAAGTTAGGCGAATTGTCTCTATTTTCTAGTTTAACAATTTACTCAATCCTTAATACTTATTACTTACATTATGATAAACCTCGTAAATGTATCTATGTTTTCAACTTAACCCGTTCCTTACAATGGTGATCAAACTCTAGTTTTGTGTCACCGCCCACGACTGAAACCAGCCTAGATCCAAATCCTAGGCTCTATCAAGCACCGAGAGGGATCAAATCTCCCGAGGTGCAAACCTCTCCTTGAGGGGAATACATGAGCCGAGGTTTGCACCTCAGGAGATTTGATCCCTCTCGGCGCTTGATACTGCAAAATAGATGAGCAAAAAACACTATATCTGAATGAAATCTCACTACCAACATGCCCCATGGTGAAATTGATCAAAAAGAAAAAATTGCCTGATGCCTCATATGCCACACAAATATAACAAATGGACAATTTTCCATGTTTTACAAAATGTGGTCCAACAAGGGGCATCCTACAACGTTTACATTGTTATGTATCATATGATTACAACAGTGTTACAAGATTCTTGGCCAAAGAACATGGTTGCATAATTAGCACAAAATCACAGGCTTTTGATAAATCCCTAAATCACCTGTGAACCCTACGTAACTAGGGAGTTGTTTGTGAAGGAGTTTAGTAAGGAGGAATTTATAAAATCAATGCAACTCCTAATTATGCTTACAAAGCAAGTGACAACTCTGAAACACAATTGTGGCATGTGAGATTTGGTCACTTCAATTATGATATTTTTATAAAACCAACTTCTATGGTTGAAGGAGTTCCACACTTGGATAGAATTGAAGGTGGAACATGTGAAGGGTGATTATATGGAAAACAACAAATAAGCAGCTTTCCCAAACAATCCTCTTGGAGAGAAAATTTTCCACTTACAATGTTTGTGGCCCAATAAAAATCTGTGCTTAGGAGGTACAAAGAATGTTCTCATTTTTGTAGATGATTACTTGAGATACACTTGGGTATATTTTCTCAAAAATAAATTTTAAGTATTTTTTATTTTTATTTGTTTGTTATTATTAATTAATTAAAAGAATTCAAGAGTTTAGTTGAGAATCATAAAGGATTGAACATCAAAATTCTTGAGAATGGATAATGGTGGTGAATAGACTTCAAAATAATTTCAATAATTCTGCGAAAGCCATGGAATCCGTCATCAAATAACTGCAACATATACTCCTCAGTAGAAAGGAAGAATAAAACAATAACATAGATGGCAACAAGCATGATTGAAGGAAAATCATTGCCAAAGTATTTGTGGGCTGAGGCAGTGCATACAACAACTTACCATAAAAAAACCAAACTCACATTGTTGCCCCATATTTATGCCATAAATAACCAAAGTCATGTTGAAATAATCATCATAAACATGCTTCTACCAACATTCACAAACCAAACCAAGCAAAAATTTATTGATGACAAAGTAAATACATTGAAATATATAAGCATGATCCATATGTCATAATAATAATAAAATCTATCATATCCACACAAAAATAGTAATAGTCTTGAATATATAACATATATTCCTCACCATGTCCAAACATACTATCATCACCAAGACAAAATGAAGAAACCAAACCAACTAAGCATATGACCTAGGTGATATAGGTCATGGGTGAGAAGAGGAACGAGGTTGGGGACTAATTATGCCCTTGGGGTAGGATGTGGGTGAATGGTCACCTCATGATGCACGCCATCACAAAAAATACAATCCTCGTGTTCCCTTGATAATATGGGGATGCACAAGGGAGAGGGTGAGAATCAACAAAATCATGTGTGTGGATTTTATACAAAGAAACATTGGAAGGATAAAAACAACAAATATTACATGAATTTCTTGTTAAGGTCCTTGAGGAGTCAAAGGTGAATCTAAGTTGACACTTTTTCAATTTATCAAGCACAGGGGAATATTTAGGAATCAATTTATCATGATAAGGTTGGTGTGGGGGATAAGAATAATTTGAGACAAAATAAGAAACCTTGGTAGGCCCAGCCCAACCATTGGATTTATGTAAATCAATAGGATTTTACACATCATCATTAGCAACAATAATGTTGTCCAAATTTCCATGGGAGATTAGCATTTGGTACAAAATGTAGGAGAGTATTAATAATCTCTTATATACTAGGATGTCGTTACAAATAAGGTGGAAATGGAATGATATGAGGTTGTTAATTTGGTCAACCACCTGAAGATAAATGGTCTATTTTCACTAATTGCACGAACTCCTATGAATTTGCATTAACATGAACTGAACATCTAAATTTCTCCTCCTCCCTCTCCAAATATTTTGATTATTTTCCCCTCCTCTCCTTCAACCTTAGGAAGGGCCCCTTCCCTGAAATTCTTCCTTTATCAAGAATTACAAAAAAATAGGCATTGAACAATTAGACTTGTCACTCCAACTCTCCCACTCAAACTAAAAGAACCAATGAAAAATTCACATCACGAAACAAATCAAAATCAACAAGTAGCCAAACCAAACATAATGCACTAGATAGATTTAGGAAGCTATTAGGCAAGTTAATCTAAGGAAAGACAAAGGGAAAAGGAATGGTCCTTGCCAGAAAGAAAGTATAAAAATCACCACCTTAAAAATTCTCTCTACATCTTCTATTAACCAAAGTAAACTTGTTGTATGAAGGAGAATGGCTCTCTAAACTCATGAAAATTTGAACTATGCGAAGGAAAATATGCTACGTAGAGGTTGGAAATTTTTTAAACAATATTCAATGAGTCAAGGAAAAAATTATTTGAACAAGAAAAAACAACATTAACTTTATTTCAATATAAACCTACATCGTGCCTTTAACAACAAAAACATATAGGTTAAAGCATTTATAGTTCATATGTAAGTGTAAGCACTCAGGTTAAGCATAAAAACAACACACAAACTCATGCCAAATAATGGACAAAATATGTTAGAATAAACAACTAAGGCCAAGACACTCATAAAACCATCAAAGCCTCATACTATTATGCAAACCATATAATTTTGAAACTAAAGCAAGGTCTTTGCAATTTTCACAAAGGGTGCATAAGTCAAATATTGATTAACTAGACACTATGATCATGATCATAATAAAAATATGCACAAAGGGAACTATCCAAAGAATTAACAAAGGTTGAGGGCCAATTCAATTAATTCTCAATCCATTGAAATTAAGGTAGGGACAAAGGCTTATTTTACCAATAAACCACAACTTATAATCATGGAAATAAAAAAAACTCAAGGAGACATATACCAAATGTGAATTGAAAAAATATGGTGATCTCAAGTTGAATGGCACACATATATAAATGTGAACTATGCCTTAATGGATAAAGTTCAATAAATTGAAGAAAGTGAGAATTATAAAAACTTTGCAGGGACTGTTTAGTGAGCTTTAACATCAACGAGTTTCATAACATCGACGGGATTCACGGGCTTCAAAACACGAGGGAAAATATAATGAACAATTAACCACTCCGACAACAAACCAGATAGGGCAGAGAACATAACCATACTAACCTAGATCAGTCTATTTGCTTGGAAGTTGAATGAAGACAAAGCAGCCTGAGAAGAACCCAAGCAAACACAACTTGATTGCTTGCTCCAAAGAACCGAAAAATGAGTTATGGCAAAAAAACCCAAAATCCTTGATTGCTTGATCCAAAGGTCCAAAATCCTGAAACATGGAAAAACCCAAAATCATTTAAGCTATGATAAAAACCCAAATCGAAAACAACATATATAGAGCGCAAATGAAATTTGAAAATGGGATTCAAGACATAATATGTGGACAAACCCCAGATGCAGGTGAATTGCTGGCGCATGAGACAACCGACATGGAGGCCACAACCACCCTCCACGTAGCTGCTCCTAGAAACTCCAACCAAGCTCATTGAAGAGCTCCTCGTTCCAATGCTTAACTCCTTAATGAATTTGGTCATCTATGCTCTGCGTCGAGCTGTTGGGTGTACCGGGATAATGATGAATCCCTTGTGTGAATTAATGGCCCCTTGAGAGGTCGGATATCTACCTTTAAGCAGAATGAACTCTAGATTTTATGCATTTATTTTTAGCATTCTAGTCATTCTTTCCTCTCTGAGAAATTTGGGAAATTTATCTCATGCCTGGTGAGATCCTTCTCTGATTGATTTTGGCATCATTCCAAGTGCCCAGGGCATGTGGGTTGTTCAGGATCTTTCCAGGCCTCATTTGGTTAACAACGAAGGTACAATTCGTGCAATGGCTCGAAGAATTCGTGTCGTCCCCCGTCGGGTTGGCAGAGGGAGAGGACGCCATGGTCATTGCGGCCGTGGAGGTTTAGCGGACAATGCCTATGATAATTCTATCCCTCACCACTTGAGAAATATTCTGGACGATTGGGAGGAAGAATTGGTCTTACTGCAGTTAGTCGGTCAAAGAGATCATGTAAGGAGAAGACATTATTGGCTGGTTAAGAATTCTTTGGCCCAACTTCTCCTACAAAATCATGATTTATCGCGAGGGAATTATGCAACCCCTTCTCCACCCGTTGTTCGTGCTCCAACACTGCATTCATTACCCTCTTCGACTACCTCACAAGTTTCCAATCCAATGGTGCAACAAGGAACCCAACTCGACAAGGTAATTCAACAACTGATGGACAAAACAAACATTGCATCGACCAGTGGACTCAAGCATAAGCATGCAGATGGAAAAGGTATGGTGAATCTTTCCATTTTCATGAAGACTACTCCTTTGCCCACAAAAGCAATTCCTGATAGTACCTCCAACTCCAAGGACTACCGCTGCCCAATCATTGAAGAGATTCCTTACAAAGTAGACTTTATCTGCAAGTTTGAATAACTCAGACAGTTTTTCCTTCTCCGTTGGTCTATTTTTAGTTGCATGTTGATAAACACATGGTATTTGGTCTATAGGACAGGTAGAATTTTGGACAATCTTTACAGTTTGATATTTCCAATATTTTTTTTGACTAGATTCCTTGTAGGGATTTTTGTGATAATTTCAGACTCAAACTGGTTCAACAGACCTCTAACTTTAGGATGCTATGTAGCATTGGGCATATGCAATCATACCATGATTATGTGCTGGTTTTTATGGTTCAGTGAGAAGCCTTTCTGGGATCTCAAACTTTCTGTGCATGTACTTCTTTTTGTATTTTAATATAAATTTTCCATGGAGATTACAAAAAAAATGTGGACGAAATTACCAAAATACTCGATTTCCATGATCGATCAAGGGCGAAATTAGCCTCAACAACTGTTATTTCTGCAGATCTGGGTGAATTTGAGCTAGCTTCCAATTTTTTGTGGGTGATGGGGGATCCAAATCGAATCAAAGAGGGACAAAATGCTTGGATTTAGGTTCCCCTTTATATATTTTATGGGGCTAATGTCCCATTTATCATAAATAAATAAATAAAAAGTGGGCTAATGCTTGTAAATTATGGTTGAGTAAAACAATCGCCCATCTAAAAATTAAAAGCCTTAAATTTCTCCCATGGGCTAAGATTAGTCCCTAAAAGTTTCCCTGACCATAGTCAATTTGAATTGAATCCGATAAAATTGAAATCAATGCACTGCACTCAATCAAGAGCCATGGTCTATTGAATTGAAACAGATAACACTAAAATCAATGCATTGTACTCAATCAATGCAACAGTCTCAGAAATCAATGTTCCAACATTGAATTCAATGCAACAATCACTGCAATCAAGAAAGAACTGAAATCAATGCAACAATCTTAGATATCAATGCACCAACACTAAATTCAATGCAACAATGAAATCAATGGAAAAATGTTAAAAAAATAATGCACTGACACTAAATTCAATGCAACAACTACTCCAATCAATGCAACGGTCTCAGAAATCAATGTACCAACATTGAATTCAATGCAGCAATCATTGCAATCAATCCAACATTGAAATCCATGCAAGAGTCTCATGAATCAATGCACCAACACTGAATTCAATGCAATAATCATTGCAATCAATCCAACATTGTAATCAATGCAAAAATCTTAGAAATCAATGCACCGACACTAAATTCAATGCAACAATCATTGAAATCAATGCATAATTGAATATTTTAATTGCCTTGTTTATGTCAAAAACCATAAAATATTAGTATTATGTGTTAACTATTTATATATGTTTATCGTCCATTACTGTATGTAAAACATATTATGCACATACTATGCAGATATTATGTACATATTAATGGTTAGTTCAATTAATGTTTAGTGAATATATCATTCCTCTTACACATATTTATAGTCAATAGAGCTTAGATTGGTTGGTTGGGAGCATTGGTTGTGATACTCCCCGCCTTCTTTTTCCAGAAAGAAAAAGAGTCTCTTGCTATTCATTTGTGAATCAAAGAAACTACACTGTATCTCGGATCTTATAGACATTACATTCATACTGGATACTCAATAAAACATTCATGTAAAACACTAAATCTCAAACCTTACAGACATTACATTCATACTGGATACTCCAAGTAAGCATCAATGAAACATAATCCAGAATTCTGAAGCTAAGTACCTTCCTCCAATCGTACAAAAAAAGTAAATTTTTTAAAGTCCAGAACTGGAAATATCATTAGGCACCAGTTATATGATACCAAAAAACAAAACTGAGGACCAACTTGTCACTGATGTCTCCTATACATAAATAAAGAGAACAATACTACTTCGTTCAATAAATATCAATTCTAAGTAAAAGGAAGTAAAAAGATAATAACTATTTAGTATATAAAAAGGAGCTTCTCCTCCACGAGTTGATTCTTCAAAAAATGCCGGATCATGGCCCTACCATCCTCCATATCCAATCCCTTTTTAGACAGAAGGTCAGCCTTTTGGTTATAAATCCTGCTCACATGTCTAAATGAAGTATAAGTGAAGGATGAAAGAAGTGTCTTTATCCTCTTTTGCCAGAATGTAAGTGCAGGAACCTGTAACATATGCTTTCCCAAAGCCCAATCAATGATAGCACTAGAATCTCCAAATATTTCAAACCAATTAACCCCCATGGAGTGTGCCAAAAAAAGAATTTCCCACAAGGCAATCAATTCGGCTCTAGTGTTAGTCCCAGGACCACATCCAAAGTATAACTCCACCCATTGCTCTTTATCCATGATAAGGAGGCATCCCGCACCGCAATGTCCTACTTGTGCTGCCCCATCAAAACAACCCACAAAGTAACTGTAACTCAATACCGGAGCATCATGAATTTTTACCTTCAATGGTATTTCCCTCCACACTATATCAGACATATATTGTTTAATAAATGTCATAGACCCCAAAAACGAGTATGATTTATGATCAAAGAGGATCGAATTCCTGCGCCTCCGGATGCCCCAAATGAACCTGATCGAGAATGTGATCGAATTCCTGAGTCTTCCAAGTGATACTCGCCACCTAGCTAGCTCATGACAGCCCTTGGCAATTTTGTAAAAGGAAGCATTGTTTTATGAGTTTCTTTTGCTTTTTTACTTCTAATTTTGATAGGGCCTAATTTTTATCCCTTTTGACTTCTAATATTGATTGGCCTTAACTTTTTTCCCTTTTTAACTTATAATTTTGAGTGGGCTTGATTTTTACTTCTAATTTTGATTTGTAAAAGAAACACAACACTATAGACATGCTCCTTCGTAAAATTAATTTCTTCTAATTTTGATTCGACTAGCATAACATATATTTAATTTTCATTAAAATATATGTAATTGTTTTTAAGTCGACATGTTTTTAGTTTTTATATTTTATTATTAAAATATGTCACGTTACATCACATCTCCCCCGCATTGGTTTTATTATTTTATTATTAAAATATGTCATGTTACATCACATCACATCACCACATCTCCTCCATACTAAACTGTAGAGCGCCTCTTGATGCAACAACTTTCTATTAATGAAACAACATCTAAAAACATTGTACATGTACAAAGAAATGCATAATAGCTAGAATAATAATAATTTATCTTTAGAAAGTGATGTAACCTCTATACTAATTTGCAAAAATCCCATAACAAAATGTTGAAACTACATTTTTTATTAATGCCAAAATCCTAAAAGAAAATAACCCTAAAATACAAGATTTGTAACCTTAAAAAATGGTAATTTATCATTGCATATTATTAACCTTTTAATTTTTCATGTAATTTCCACTTTCAAACATGTTCTCCATTCATCTAATTTTAAGAAAGTATGGGTAGCACACATGGGGCTTCACAAGGCCGGATCTATGATGCCTTCACATGGTCACATATTCATGAAGACTTGAAGCCACAAGAGGAGTTAGGGGGGGACATGAAAGTGAGGATGATTTTTAAGGGTTTTCTAAACAAGGATGGTAAATGTTGACTGATGAAAACCTAGGGATGTTTCATGCAAAATAAATGGTTTTTAATGTTTTTTTTCAAATATAATGTTCAATAAGATTGGTGGAATAGGAAAATTATTATAGGTAAGGAAATTTATGATCTTAAAATATCATTGTGTAAGGTTGTAGTTTGTAAACTTTTTCAAGTTTTCCATTTTTGGTTTAATGAATTCTTTAGTGTGGGGTCACAATTCGTAGACTTTTCTATTCTTGTTAACACCCAAAAAGTGCTCACTAGCTCATTTCCTTATTCACATGACCCATTTGTCCACTTTTTCACCATTTGAGCCTCTAAAGCCATCAAAAGGTCACCAAAAGACCTTAATACACCCCTTTTTCCACTCAAAATGAATATTTTTCCTCAAAAAGCATAAAAAACCCCAAAAAAGGGTCCAAAATTCCCAAAAATATTAAAAATGGAATAAAAATATTCAAAATATTCAAAAAAGAAAAAATGAGGGAAAAGGTACCTAAACCATGTTGGTCAATACCATTGGTTTCCTCAAAACCATAATGGTATTCCCCAAAACCAAAAACTATAAAAAGGTGGTAGGGGCTCCTCACTTTCCATCCATCGATCATCTTATCGTCATGCTGTCAAAATCTCTCATGAGCTTTTGACCATTGTAGCTATCTTGGAGAAGAGACCTTTGGAGCTTGGAGCTACTCACCTTGGAAGTTGCTCAACACAAATCCTCACCATTTGAGGTATCTTAATACAATACTCATTCTTTTTATTTCTTGTTCTTGAATCATTTTCAGAAAATTTTATTTGTTACTTGCACATGCTAGTTTAGTTTAGATTTAGATTTATAATTGTTGTTTTTGCTTTCAATATTTGAAACTGCTATCACTTGTTGATAGGTTCCCATTGCACTAAGCTTGGTTGCAAAACCAAGCCAACAGTTTTTGGCGACTCCGCTGGCTTTGAATTCTTATATCTCAATTTTTTGCTTTAGATCTTAGTTTTTGTTAGTTTTAATCACTTTAATTCATAGATCTGCCATCCTAGACAGCAGATCCATTGCTACTCTAGATCTTGATCCCTTCTATTGCCATTAACAGCCTGAAATTTCCATTTTCGAGTTCGTTTTTCGGCGTCCGTTTTCGGCTTTCGCCTCGCGGTTTTTTGCCCGACAGTCGCACGGCTCATCGCGACCTCGCGTTGCACATCGCAGCCATTTTACGCGCTGCACATCGCGGCTTCGCGGCCATTGCCGCCTTGCACATCGCGACTGTGTGACGAAAACCCGCACTGCACATCGCGGCTTCGCGGCCGAAACCCGCGCTGCCCATCGCGACTGTGTGACCGGAATCCGCGCTGCACATCGCGGCCTAAACCCGAGCGGCCCATCACGGATGTTTTCCCGAAACCTGTAATGCAAGTTTTTTCAATTTGGCCAATTGTTTGAAAATTATTTTTTGCTGTATTTTCTGCCCATTTAGCATATTTTATAGTATTAAATTTCCTGCATTTTTACAGCCATATTAAATCTTTTACTATTTAGAATGCTCCACTAAAAAGTCTTTTTACAAAATTTTCAGAAATTGAAAGAGAGATTTTTCTGCATTTTATCTAGATCAAGGTTTTACTGTTTATTTGCTCGATACTTTGCCCAAACAATTTTTAAGAGATCCATTTATTTCTTGAAGTATTCATGTTATTTGCTTTCCTTCGAATTATTTCAAAGATCCATTATTTTTTAATAGTTTTTTCAAGCATTTACATTTCAAAAACGCCTTTATTTTTTGCAAAACTGGAAGGGTCTTTTCTTTCATTTGTAAAATCGCCCAAGCGAGGCAAATCAATTTTAGTTTAAATACCACACTTGCACCCACTCTGCCACATAATTTAAACTGAGCCTTAAAATTTACCTTAAACTCAACCAAATTTTAACCCCACTTGGGGAGCACTTAAAAGAATTTTGTAGTTAGGTAGAATTGAGGGGATAGGTGTTCCAATAACACCCCTCAGTTATTACATTTGAGACATAGCAGTTGTCCTCTACGGTACCAAAATCCCTTATAATTTTGACACGGTTATCAACCAATTTATCGGAAAGGCCTTTCCCTTAGGAGGGTTGAAGTAGCCAAACTGGTTCCAGAAGTCTGAGTGGAATACTGCAATCCATTCAGTAACCGAAGGATACCTTTCAAAGTTCTCGGTGTACACCCCCCTGGTGTACAGCGACGATAGAACCAAACTGCAGATTCACCCAACCGAACGTGTCGTGAACGAGGTATCCTAGTTGCCACTCTTTAGGATTGTCTACCCGGTGTCCCTCCCGGTAGGGGGATATCTAGCCATTGATTCAACACTCTATATTGTCTGACTTGGATTTCATCACCTTGCAGAGGATATCGTGTGTTGACTCACAATACTTCTAGTTAGGTGTTTGCATGATACATTACCCACCTTTGGTCTAGTAGCACCTCTTTTTTCTAGAAAATGTTTGACTGTTGGTATTCTGACCAATTTTGTTGCATCCCTCCACTTATTATAGCACAGCTGCTATAATAAGTGCTTTTTGAGGTTGATTTTTGGCCTGAGAGCCTTTATTTTCACCCCCCTTTTTTGCACTCTTTGTTGCATTAGGGTTTCGAGTTTTTTACATCACCACCTTACACTGAAAATTTTTATTTCTCACCATTGAGAATTTTAGACAATCTCGTCGTCTACAGGGTGAACCCCCTCAGTTCAGTCTACTTGGCTCTCCACGTCACCGACATCACGCCTTATCCCTTGACTCGACACGTCATTGGCCAAACATACAGTCATCCGATTCTGACACGCCTCACTTCACATCTGATTCTGAGGCTGAATCTGAAAACCCTACTGAATTATTACCAACCAACCTCATGGCTGGAACACAATATGACCCACTTTTTACCAGTACTATTGGAGATACATCCACAAACCCTTCTACTACCGTGCCATCCATGGTAACAACAACCCCCCTAGGCATGCCTAATATGGGGGATACTCCACCTTTAGGTATGCCCAACACAGGACTACCTCCTGTTATGGGTATGCCAAACATAGGAATCACACCACCTGTCATTACCACAGCCCAGATCCCAGGAATTCCTGGCACTATTCCTAACCCCGGTGTAACCCATGTTGCACTTGGAAACACTGGTCCATACCAAACCACAGCAGTTGGAGGACACATACCTTCAATACCTAGCATGCCCTTAGGGGCTACTGGAGCACTACATAATGCCACCATGAATAGTTATGTCCCAGTCACTACGCCACACCCATCTGCTAGTTTACCTTACATGGTTAGTCTGAACTTACCAGACTTAGCCAGGCTAACCAACGATCCTATCAGGCACAACCCTACATGGCCACCCATGCCTACGAAGATCCCCTCGGACATACCCAAGTTTGAAGGAAAACCTGGGGAGGACCCTCAAAACCACATAATGTCTTTTCACCTATGGTGTTCATCTAACTCCATAGTGGATGACTCCATTCGTCTAAGACTATTGCAACGAACGTTCACTGGATCTGCAGCCAAGTGGTACATCGAACAACCACATGGGACCCACCATACTTTTACATCTCTCGCCTCCACTTTCCTTCAGTTTTTTCAGCTACCTGTACGTTACGATGCAGGAGTTGAAATACTGTTGTCTTGCAGACAAAACACAGCTACCCACATCACGGACCACATCCATGAGTGGCGCAAGCGTCGTAGCCTCTGTAAGATTAAACTGGATGACCGTATTTTTTGGACTGGTTTCTTAAATCACTCCTACCCCTCATAGCAAAAGACGTAGCTTCTGAACGACCCCAGTCAGAGGAAGAAGCTATCCTAAAAGCTCAGCAATTCGACCTGATTTATGCCCAATCAGGCTATCTCTACACCATCATACCAGACGCCCCACGAGGCGATTCTTCACGCGGTGACGTGCCGGGGGCATCACATGCCGCTGATGGTATTATTGGCCAAGTCACACCGCAAATTAAACCTTTTAGCATGGTGAGCACCATAAATGCCCCAGACCTCTCTAGGGCTACATCTAATTCCGGAGAGACAACTTCCTACGCACCAACGAATCAGACTCATCACAGTCATGGACCCTCTTGTCCACAACATTGCTATGGGAAAGCGCCATCGACATATGTACCACCCACATGCTATAAACAACCGGCCACCCAGAACCTAATTCATTTCCCGACACAACCAATGTATTACCCACAGCAAGCTACAACAGCCAACCCAACACCTCCAATAGCTCAGGGTTACCAACAACCCCAGCAGGCAACTGGACCACCTCCAACCCCACCAGCTTATTATCCACCGCAACCTGCTCCCGCACCTGCGGCACCCCCAAATCCTCCCACTGCTCAAGGGCAAGTGTACACACAACACAATCAACCCCAACATCAAAACAACAACAACACTACCCCCGCCAACCAAAACCCTGATCGACCACTGAAACAGGGTAAGAACTCCAATTTATGAACAAACCACCCATGTTCCATATGCGGGGTATACAGCCATTATACACACACTTGCCCCCATTTGGGGCGAGCACGCCAACTATGGTCTGATGACGCCCAATGCCAAGGGCACGCGACACAACCAGCGCCACCTCCTCAACCACAACCCATGGTGCTACAGAATCCTTTGCCCACACAAGGAGTGGTGAACACTCGTCTGTTGGATCCTCCTCAAGGAACCACAACACCACAACAGCAAATCACATATGCTGCACACACAAACCAACCAATGGATTCAAATACTCATCATCTCCTTAAGATGAGATCGTCCGACATGAATCTCCAAACGCGTCGAAACCCATACGCTCCCATTGCACCTACAAATGTTCTCCCTATGATTGAACAACCAGTTCAGAATGCACCTACATCGTTCGTCTCCACAGTCAGACCGGGATTATACTCGGAATCACATATGACTTCCACATTCCAATCCATCCAACCCCCTTTGAAGATAACCAAGATATCTAATTTGTGCACCCTCTCGCACAATACACAAACACCCAACAATCAACCGCCCTTGTTACCCAAACCACCATTGGTACCTAGTCACATTGGTGTTACACCCACCCACACAATCCCCTTCCTATTCCCTCCTTCGGGAGTAGTAAGCACCCCGGTTATGGCTACCCTCAGCCTCCCCGGGTTAACCTTAGGCTTACTCGTGTGGTATATTTTGCCTCCCATTCCCCCGCCGACACCAAATGTCGTCCTAAAACCGGTGCAACCCATTGTCACTACTAGTCAACCACCTCCCGGTGTCACAACCCCTTTGTCATCTATGAATCCCCCTCCTCTTATCAAGCCCACTGGGGGCAGAGGCCCACAACCATACACTGTTGTACCCCCTCCCGAGACATTTAAACCCCCCCGTGTTTCGTGATCCCCCCAAATGCTCATTGTGTGATGAGTTAGGCCATCCGACTCATCAATGTCCACAATTACCTACATTACAGGAACACATGAAAATGCTTGACGACGACCCCAACATCCCGGTTGTCGAACTAGATCCAACCCCTAAGCCTCGTGATAAATCATTGCGTACCAACCACCCTTGTGCAATATGTGGTATTTACGGCCATTATTCACACCACTGCCCTGATCTCCCATATTACAGAGCAGCGTTGTACGAGATGAATAACGTCGACCTCTAGATATCCCCTCTTCTCATTGAGGAGATTCATCCCCCACCATCTTCCTCCTCGGAAGAAATTAACACCATTTACACGATTTCCACTGGATACCCCTCTGTCCGGTCGGCCCCTTCCATTGATCCCTTTGACACACATGTTCAACCCTTTCAAATCGACGAGGAAACCACATGTCCACAACATGGGGGCAGGCCCAAAACCTTGCCTACTCATCATCATTGTGATTCTCGTCAGAGATACTGGGGGCATCCACCCCACAAAGGGAATCCCCCATCATCATATCATCACTTCAGTATGCCACCACAGCCTACAACCTCATGGTATAACACCCCACCAGCAGTTTCTCAATGCCCTATTGATCTCTCTCTGAGACAACATATGCACCACATTGACACCTCTGAGTTAGGGGGCATAATAGATTACCTCGACCTCGGGATAGGGGGCATGATCAATCATTTTGAACCTTCCCCATCATCTCTATCTCAACACCTCAATGAGCCCATCGTTCAAACCAACACATATGTGATCCACAATCACAAACCCCATGCACATAGCATGGGGGTAGGTCATTAACCCTGCTAACTTCTTCACATGCATGATCTCAACCATTTTTTGAGTCACATATCACTTGTATATTCGATTTGATTTGATACACCTAGTATTCTCCCCCCGCAGGTCATCATTTCTCCCCACCACTGCATCCTTGGCTTGGTGGGCTCACTTTTATTTGTAGCCATTTTTTAACCTAGTTATTTGCTTTGACCATTCCGGAGTCCTTATGACCTCCATTTTTTGCACCATTTGCACCGTCGAATTCATAGTTCCGTTCCCGTGATGATGCTTGAGATCATTTCTCGCTCTCACCAAAAACTTTTGGGCATTCTTTCCATGCCCCACGCCACCTTGTTTTATATGCCACATCGGCTGTTCTCAGTTTATTGGCGATTTATATACCATCAGATTCAGTTTTCCGAACTTATGCTGATGCTTGAGATCATTTCTCGCTCTCACGCCCAGATTTTTCGGGCATGTTTTCCTATGCCCCCTCGTCTCCTCGGTTTGCGTGCCACATCGGTCGTTCTCCATTTTTGACGAGTCTTATATCGCCGGATTCAGTTTTCCACGCTCGTGATGACGCTTGAGATCATTTCTCGCCCTCACGTCCAGATTTTTTGGGCATTTTTTCCCATGCCCCCTCGTCGCCTCAGTTTGCGTGCCACATCAGCCGTTGTCCATTTTTGACAAGTCTTATATCTCCAGATTCAGTTTTCCGTGCTCATGATGATTCTTGAGATCATTTCTCACTCTCACGCCCAGGTTTTCTGGGCATTTACCCCATGCCCCCTTGTCACCTCGGTTTGGGTGCCACATCGACTGTCGTCCATTTTTTACAAGTCTTATATCGCTGGATTCGGTTTTCCACGCTCGTGATGATGCTTGAGATCATTTCTCACTCTCACCCCATAATTTTTGGGCACTTTTTCAAAATGCCACTCATCACCTTGGTTTGCGTGCCACATTGGCTATTGCCCCTTTTTGACAATCTTTATGTCACCGGATTCAGTATTCCGCACACATGATGATGCTTGAGACCTTTTCTCGCTCTCATGAATCCCTTTTTGTTCGGTATAATTTTACCCATTTTTTGGGTCGAGCAATCCCTTTTACGAAAAAGGCACTTAGGGAGTTTCTGTTAAGCTCTTTTCTGACTCCTAAAACAATGAAAAGATCGCCGAGCAACCTTGCTTCCTTTCATTCTCGCTAAACGTATCTGAAAGGACGTCTACCTGGTATAAGTTTACCCCTTTTCCGGACTTTGTAGACTAATTACGAAAAAGGAATACTCTAGTCACATCGGCTAGAAGAGTTCTCCATTTGCATCATTTTATGCTTTTTCGGGCCTTGGAGACTAACTTATGAAAAAAAACACCAATGGAGTCCCATTACCGCTTTCAGACTCTCTAAACATGAAAGCGACCACGAGCAATCACCATCATGGGCTCGTAAAACCAACAGGACAGTACTCATAACCACTGCAGAGTCTTCTTATCATTTTCAGACTCCTTAAAAATGAAAGCACTCATGAGCATGAACAGTCTTGGGCTCACAAAATCCACAGGACAGTACCATTTTCAGAGCACACTTTTATCCCTTCTTGGAGCTCATTAAAACTACGAAGAAGGACCCAATAGTGCTTCTCGGTGCCACAACAGATCACGTCTACTCATATGGCAGCTTCCCCCATTTTGGTCGCCTTTGTTCAGAGTATTCTGCAGTATGTCACCCTGAGAATCCCTCGATAGCACCCATCATTTCATCCCCCCCCCAGAGTTAATACATACCCTTTAGTCCTTCAAAGCTATGATCCCCGCATCTACAAGTCAGTTCCCTACGCTTCTAGGTCAACCATGTCATCATGCTCTGAACAAAGGAAGTTTGAGTCTACCCACTATATGACCCCAGTTACTTCCCATCCCCACAAGTATGTTAGTCCTACCATCAGTACTACCACACTTTAGTTCTACACCTCGCGCTCCTATCAAGGAAACATCATTTCCTTGTTAGTTGTTGGTCTCCCTCTGTCGACAACAACCAAATTTATTCCAGAGGATAGACCTAGAGGTCCCTGTGTCTTGGACTCATCACCATTTATGATGAGTGCCTACGAATCATTTCGAGAAGAGTCCTCACTGCCTCTCCAAATGGTTGTTTCTCACATGCTCGACGTCAACACCTTGATCGCATCGTTGAGACTCGCACAGGGTATTGGTCCATTCAGTTATTTGTTGAAGACCCCGGATACCACCTGACTCTTCCACATTTGAGAGTCTACCTATGGAAACAACCAGTTACATTTTTTCTATAGATATTCAAGTTACGCATGGAAACAGTATTCAGGTGTACCCCAATTTTATTCTCCCTTGAGTATAAAGTTACATATATTCCTCAGAGATGACTCACAATCATTGAGTCCCTACAGATGTTGAACACCTTCAGTTTCAACAGTTCATCAACCCTTCTGAGCCCTTTTTCAGAATAGTTGACGCTTTATTCCAGTGTATCAGTTATTGAGATCAGTCATGTTATGATCATGAGTACATTCCAAAAATAATGTCCCCTCTGGACCATTATAACGTACCAGCAAATTTTTTATGTATTTTTCAGGTCCCCCTTCTTAGGACTAATTGTTATGTATATGTCTTGATACAAGCATGGGTATGCCCGCCTCGTCCATTATCAGAGATTATTCCTCATTCATATTGAGGCCATGTAATATTGTTTATTTTTGCAGCTTCCAAGGGCTGTGGATCCAGTCTCCAACCGGTCTCTTCTCTTCCCCAAACCCCCCAAAAAAGACAAAAGAACTATGATGTCTATCGGCCATACGATGAGCTCATGCCCTCACCACATCAGGGGGCAATCTGTTAACACCCAAAAAGTGTTCACTAGCTCATTTCCTTATTCACATGACCCATTTGTCCACTTTTTCACCATTTGAGCCTCTAAAGCCATCAAACGGTCACCAAAAGACCTTAATACACCCATTTTTCCACTCAAAATGAATATTTTTCCTCAAAAAGCATAAAAAACCCTCAAAAAGGGTCCAAAATTCCCAAAAATATTAAAAAGGGAATAAAAATATTAAAAATATTCAAAAAAGGAAAAAGGAGGGAAAAGGTACCTAAACCATGTTGGTCAATACCATTGGTTTCCTCAAAACCATAATGGTATTCCCCAAAACCAAAAACTATAAAAAGGTGGTAGGGGCTCCTCACTTTCCATCCATCGATCATCTTATCGTCATGATGTCAAAATCTCTCATGAGCTTTTGACCATTGTAGCTATCTTGGAGAAGAGACCTTTGGAGCTTGGAGCTACTCACCTTGGAAGTTGCTCAACACAAATCCTCACCATTTGAGGTATCTTAATACAATACTCATTCTTTTTATTACTTGTTCTTGAATCATTTTCAGAAAATTTTATTTGTTACTTGCACATGCTAGTTTAGTTTAGATTTAGATTTATAATTGTTGTTTTTGCTTTCAATATTTGAAACTGCTATCACTTGTTGATAGGTGCCCATTGCACTAAGCTTGGTTGCAAAACCAAGCCAACAATTCTCACAAAATAACTCAAGACCATAGTACTTTGAATACGTCCAAAGATTATATATATATATATATACTCTTGATTTGTTAAACCATGTGGTAATTCACTCATTTACCTAAATCTATGGAGTTTCCATTTTAGTTGGGTCATCCAAGAAATTATTTTTTTTCCATTAGGTAACTCACATTTTTTCAAAAATAAAGTATAATAATATCAAATTCAATTGACTAAACAAATATTCAAAAATATTAACGAAGTGATGTAATTAGAGCATTAAATTTACAAAATACTCAAAAATATGAAATATATGTTGAGAATATGATCCATGTTGTATCATTGTATCAAATGTATAGTAATTTTAATTGCTTGAAATGACAAATCAAAATTCGAATTTTTCAAAGTTAATTTATGAGAAATCCAATCTTCTCTTTCCTACTCTTATTTTACCCATCTTGCCACTAGATAAATACATAACAAAACACATTTTGCATGCATAAAAAAAAGAATTGGGTACTAATTTCTTATTTCTAAAATCTTATAATCTAGTTTATTTTACCATTTTCTATTTTTCTATTATAATATTAATATAGTTATTATTATTATTTTATTATAAAAATAATATAATTATTGCTAATTAAAAATAGAATTTGAAAATTAAATCATAAACCCATTTTCAAATATCAATAATATTTTTAAACTTATCAAACTACAACAAATCTTTCAATTAATAGGTATAGTCCATTTCCTAATTAATTATGAGTTTGAAATTGAAAGGAAAAACTACTATGTACACCATCAAATATAATAAGCCTAACAAATAATTACAGCTTAGGGTAAAGGGTTAAGAGTTAGCTTGTGAAGAGTGCTCAAGGCAAAGGGTTAAGAGTTAGTTTGTGAAGAGTTCATAGTGCTGGTAGAAAGATTGTGAAGAGTTCATAGTGCTGGTAAAAAGATCAAAATACGTGATACATGTCTACTAAGTGGATAGCTTGCATTAGTTAAATTTAAATACTCTTTTACCTTTTTAATTGATATTTAAATTATGAAAATATATAATTTTTTTTAATATATTTAATAATAATATGTTTTATGATAAAAATTATATTTAATTAATTATTTTAAAATTTAAAATTTAATAAATAATTATAACTAAGTGAATCTTTATTTAAATTTAAAATTTAACATGTTTTTAAGAGACTTTTATATAAAATATCGAATTGATTCCTTTTAATTTTCTCTCTCCCACATATATATAAAAGTTAAAATAATATGATGATTGTTGTACTTTATCTTAATTCAATTGAACCTATCAGCTTAAACAACTTACTTGGTGTAAGATACAAGGCACTACTTTATATTTTATTTTAGAAAACATCATTATAATATAATGATATACTAAAATACTTTTATTATAATAATACCAAACTTTTTCTGGGTTTTTTGTGTTTTATATATATATATATATATATATATATATATATATAATTAATGTTTGGATTTTTTAATGTGTAATTTGAAGTGTTTAATGATTAAGAATATGTAGGGTAGTATATGTATATTTTTATTGATTTTATTTATATTTCTTGCTTTAAGAAGATTTATATATTAATTTGGTATATGGTTATACAATGAGGGATAATATCTAATGGTTGTAAATTTTGCACCTTTTTTACTTAGTTAAAATTTCAATGAGACATAAATTTTCATAAAATTTTCTAATTGTTTTAAAAAATAATTATTAAAGTATTTTTTTTAAAACTTAAAAATAAATTTTGAAATTTTACTTGTTTTATTTTTTTATTGATGAAATAAAAATTTATGAGAATGTAGCTTCATTTTTAAAACATAGAAAATAAAACTATTTTATTGATGGAATATAAATTTATGAGAGTGTGGTTTCATTTTTAAAACATAGAAAATCAAACTATTTTTTTATTAATAGAATATAAACTTATGAGAATGTGGGTTTATTTTTAAAACACAGAAAATTAAAAAAATTAAAAAAACATTTAATGTGGTTTTTTTTTTATAAAGTGTCATATGACAACTTCCACATGTCATTGCTCCTGGAGTATGAGGGTAAAACTGCTCCTGATTGGGTAAAGCGCCCCGGTTGCGTCCGACCGTGAGGGCCCCAAATCCAGGCGCATCTGGAAGGAGTGACAACCTGCCCCCTTACGGACCAGCCACGGGTTATCAAAGGTTGGCGTGGTTTGCAACCTCCTTTAGTCGCGTGATGGCACACCTCCAAAGCGGGGTGGTGGAGGGGAGTTTTCCACCTTCGGAGAAAAAAAAAAAAAAAATTAAAAAACTTCCACATGTCATTATTGAATTTTGTTTTACTAAAAAAAGTGATTATCACATTTCATATGAGGTTTCAATTTGATGTGACCAATTATATATATTTATATGCCAAAGTTTTTATTCTTATAATTATTGGTTTAAATGACAATTTTTATAATAATAAAAAATATTGTTATAATTTTATATTACTTTCCCAATTTGTATATTTATTTTTTGAATTTCTATATTTGATAGAGAATAACCACTTATGACATATTCACTTATTTATAAATAACCTTAATTTTTTTAAGATACAAAGTTAAGTAAACAACTCTTCAAGAAAAAAAAACTATAGCTTTGTTATTTACTAAAATCAAAAAGTACATCTAACAGAAATCATGTAGGTTCCAGAAACATATATTTATCTAACAGCATATAAATAAAACCATGATTTACCAATTCTCCATCTATCCATTAATCTTAGATGAGAAATCCTTCCTCTCCAAGAAGAGCCTCTTTTGATAGCGCATCTGCCCACAACATTAAGCTCTCTATAAATGTGATTTATAAAAAAATAACTCATATATATAAGATATCAATAATAAATTTACTAAATAATATATTAATTGTTTATAATTTTCCATATTAATAATAAATGTTCCAGGAAGACACATTGCAGGAAGACCATGTGTGATGACCTGCAAAAGCCAAACTTCATGGGAATGACCCCATGCTTTGGAAATGGGTTTCGAGTGAAACACCATTGCATATTTTAAGGATGACATCTCCGGTGAACTGCATGTTGGAAAGCCATATGAGTGAGATGGTGAAGCTGTGCCAAGAAGGCATGTGTGGGTTATGGAATGTGAAAAGATCAAGGTGGCAAATTGAAGGACTGTCGACTCAGAGAAGGGAGCCCCCATTCTTCGCAATGAAGAGAGAATACATCTAAAAATGGATAAGTATTCTGTAACTCTAAGCAAGAATATGCATGTCTAATTATTAGGGTTAATATGTAGAGCATGTTCCATCTTATTTATATTTTTTCAGATTGCTTGAGTGTGATTAGGACCTACATGGTTCACATCGTAAAGGGGTGCACACCTTTAGGGTGTTGGGTTGTGATAGGGTTTTCAATATTGACTACACCCTAAGGGAATGGACGCATTCCTAGTGTTTCAATACTCGATAGTGAATGTTATGAATTATGCTTCAATTTTAGAGCAGCAATATTGATGAGTTTACTTATCCATCTTGTGTTGTCAGCTAAAATAGATGAAATTTGGTGCTGCACACAGAAGAAGCATAATGAAATGATGTTGTGAAGGTTGTTATGTAGGGTTGTTGCATGCCTAATAAACCCAGTCGGTGCACTGGTTTGGCATTATTTACTTGGATGTTGTGGATGTTGTGAAGGTTGTTATGAAGGGTTTTTGCATGCCTAATAAACCCAATCAATGTACTGGTTTGGCATTATTTACTTAGATGTTGTGGAGGTATTGATGAAGGGTTGTTGCATGCCTAATAAACCCAGTCGATGCACTGGTTTGGCATTATTTACTTGGATATTGTGGATGTTGTCGAGGTATTGATGAAGGGTTGTTGCATGCCTAATAAACCCAGTCGGTGCACTGGTTTGGCATTATTTACTTGGATGTTGTGGAGGTATTGATGAAGGGTTGTTGCATGCCTAATAAAACCAGTCGGTGCACTTGTTTGGCATTATTTGCTTGGATGTTGTGGAGGTATTAGTGAAAGGTTGTTATATGCCTATGACTCTGTAGTAGAGATTTGATCTATAATGGTCGGTGGCACAGTTTCCTTCCATTAGCCGATGACCCAGACGGATGTGCTGGCTTGGCAATGGAGAGGGCCAACCAGGTATGGGACTGGTTGGGCACCACAAATGCTTGGTAAACCCAGTCGACGTGAAGGTGTATTGGTTGGGCTTAAACATCCACCCCACAGGTGATCCAAGGCTTGTAACGCAGAGAAGGAAACCTGTGGAGTAGCAAGGAACTTCCCAATACAGGTAAGTATTTGATTTTCATTCATTTTTGGATAATGAAAATTTCATGAACAAGTCTTATGACAGCCAAGCTGATACACTGTTGTTTCTTTGTTGGAAACTTTGGTCTTTGCAGGAAATCAAGAAGCCTTGAAGGCATCCTAGGGATGCATTTGGACGCGTGACTGTCCTAGAAAGCTAAGCATGAGAAACAATGATAAGAATGATGCTAGTGGACGTGTGGGGGTCCTAGCAGCCAAAGGTTCTGTAGGAAACAATGGGGAAGAATTACCTGATGGAAGAAAACCTTAGACACTAAGTGTCATAGCCAAGAAAGGGCAAGTCGAGCATTCACATTGAAGTGAAAGAGGCTAGGAGCAAAGAACCGCAATTATGGTGTGGCTCCGGATTGGAACACGAATAAGAGGGGGAAACTCTTACTCTTCTCTTTCCTTTTGACTGATGCATCTTAGAAACATAAAATTGTTGAATGCATGTCATGACTGAAAGATTGATTGTGTTTATCTACTTGAAATAAATTGTGAATGCTGAAAAAGCTAATTCCCTATGAAAGGATGAACATGAATAAGTTCATATGTATGTTGGGAAAGCACGAAAAGTGTGGAAGTATCATGATTAAAACATGGACGTTCCATGTCAATTGGGAAATTGATTGACTAATTTTAATGTTTATGTTATGCTTGGCCTAACAAAGAATTGCAATAATGAATTTCTTAGGTGAGAAATTGAACGCAATTGGTTGCAGCCGTTACAAAAACAAACAAGTGGTGCTAGCAAGCAAGTGAGGGAAGTTGTGTGCATTGACCATGGAAGCAGACCAAGGGATATTAGACTTGGTTGAAATTCTTCTCCAAACAATTGCCAAGAACCAAGAAAATCTTGGAGAGATGCTCAAGTTACAGAAGCAGCAGAATGTGATGAACCACAAGGTTTTGCAGGACTCTATTCGTCTGCAAAAAGAGGTAAAAAGTATTCTAGGAGCAATCAATAAGGGAAAGGAAAGTGGATCAATGAGGAAGCATTCATCCAATCACCCCATTAAGAAACGCCCAAAGTTGGAAGAGAGAAAGAATGTCGAAAAAGGAAAAAAGAGGCAGTTTCCTCCAATAGAATGTTGGGGATGTGGAGGAAGTCACCTCCTCCGTGAATGTCCAGCAAGGGGTAGCAAGAAAAGCGACATCCAGCAGGAGCAATGTGGAGGGGTTAAAGAACCTCACCTTGACATCTCCAATTAATGAAATGCAGGACAGACCCACCACATTTTGTGAATTTTGGACATGTATAAAGCGTGTATGTATTCCCAAGTATTGGAATACCGAGGACAATGTTATTCCAAGGGGGAGGGGAATGTAAAGTCCCCATTTTGAACCTTATAATATTTTGGGCTATAATGTAAATATTGTATGCATATTATGTATGATTCCTAGCGTGGAGCTCAAGGCCAAGGCCCCACTAGTGAACACTTGACCTTGAAGAGGCAAGTATTGGATATTATGCTACCCATGTGCTAGTGAACCATGGGAATTGTAAATATGCATTTTAATATAAATACCCACAACTAGCTATTTAATGCAACAAAAGATGGGGGCATGATATTTACAGAGAATTGGGAGGGAAATATTCAAATCCTTGAGCCAATCAAGTCAAGCCAAGTGTCAATGAGATAACCCATGAACCCTCAACTACCCATGTTGACTTTTGTTCCCAATCATTCATTTCTCCCAAGAGTTGGTTGAGGTAGTTAATGTATTGGGGAATGGAGAGGTATGGCTATCCAAATTCGAGCATGGGTAAGCCACCCTTCCTATAAATTTGTGTTTGGCTTCTTGGGAAAGAAAAGAGCCATGAAATTGCTCCCTAAGCCATTATTCACCCATCAGTTTTTCTCTCTCACGAGTGGGGAGTCACCTGGGCGTTTTCCCTCCACGTTTTTATGTGTTTTCCCTCATTCTCAGCTGGGAGAAGGGCGTTTTTTATGTTGTATAACAACGGGGAAGAAGGGGAATCGATTTGGGGGTTTTATAAAGACCGTTTTGGCCCACTGAATGCTCATACATCTGTGGGAGAAATTGGTTTTCTTCCCTGGGGTTGATTTCCTCTTCCCACAATCCGTTTTGGGTGTGCAACGATTTGGGGAAAACCCATAGACCCTAATTTGTAATCCATTGCTGAAAATGTGTATCCATGCCCAGTTTTTGAGTTTGTTGTGTGTAAGAGAATATTGGGGATGAGATGGGTATCCATTGATTTGGTTGTATTGAGCTTGAGAGTCCCTTTTCCTTGTATATATCATGCCCAGCTCAGGGGTGGTCTCTGAGTGCTGAAAGATTATAGGCTGGGCAGAGACCTATGGTTGGGTGGAACGTTGCAGCGACATATCTAGTTGCTTGGGACAACATTACAGTGAGATAAGTATATTCTCTTATGTGTATTTACTTCTGCACTGTTTTAATTAATGGATGATTATTCTTGATATGGTGGATGCATGTAAAAAAGGTGTGTGGATGATGTCTTATTCTGCTGTGCATGTTTGCTTGATTTGCATCTGCACACATATGCATTTTATTTGTAATGCAATTGTTTATATTTATATGAATCATGAATGTTGAAATGGGCTAAGTTTTATCAAGGCCCATATTTTGGTATCATGTTCCCTTCCTTGCATTCGATCCACTAGAGGGGACATGACATGATGGGTGAGCTGCATGGGGCCAAGTTATTTTCCAAGGCAGACCTCCATTCTGGTTACCATCAAATTACAATGAGAGAGGAAGACATATATAAGACAACTTTTTGTTGTCACTATGGACACTTTGAGTTTTTATTCATGCCCTTTGGCTTGACTAATGCTCCAACTACATTCCAATCTTGCTTGAACAAATTTTTCAGTAAGCAGCTCCGTAAGTATGTGTTAGTGTTCTTTGATGATATTCTGATTTATAGCAAGACTTGGGATTAATACTTGGATAATTTGGAGGTTGTACTAACAATTTTGGCAGATCAATCATTGTATGCAAAGTTATCCAAATGTGAATTTGGAATGACTGATATGTTGTATCTTTTCCATGTGATTGAACAAGATGGGGTGAAATTCCACATGGAGAAGATCCAGACTATTCTTGATTGGCCAAGCCCCAAGAATGTCACCAAGTTAAGATGATTCATTGGAATTTGTACTTACTACAAAATTTTTTCAAAGGATTCTCACAATTGACAGCTCCCTTGAATGATCTTACTAATAAGGAAGATTTTTGTTGGCCAGAGGAGGCTGAAAGAAGCTTTATGTTGCCTAACCAGATTTCACTCAACCATTTGTGCTTGAGTGTGATGTTTTTGGTGAAGGCATTGTTGCCGTTTTGATGCAAAATAAGCACCCCATTGCTTTTGAGAGCAGAAAGTTGCAACCACATGAAAGTCACTATTCCATCTATGATAAAGAAATGTTGACCATTATGAATGCATTGGCCAAGTTCCGACAATACTTGGTGGGGAGAAAGTTTGTTGTCAAGACTGATCACAACAGTCTAAGGCATTTCTTGACACAAAAGGAGCTTAATGACAGGCAACAAAAATGGGTGAGTAAAGTTCAAGCCTATGATTTTGACATAGAGTACAAGAAAGGGAAAATGAATTTAGTTGTAGATGCACTTTCTAGGAAACCATCCCTTTATTTAATGGAAATTATCGTTGATTGGAAGGTTCAATTAGCAATAGAGTACTCTATAAATAACTTTGCATGTGAGCTACTAGATGTTTTGGTACATGATGATGCATATAAGGTTCTCCATGATGTCATATACTATAAGAACCACATCTTCTTGGTGCTGGATTCAATTGAAAAAGAAAATTTTGGAAGTTGCTCATGATGCACCCTTAGCTGGACACCTCGGTTTCTCAAAGACATACATCAAGGTGAGAGAGAGGTTCTCATGGAAGGGCCTCAAAAATGATGTGATGAGGCAAGTGAGAGAGTGAATTGCATGCCAACAGAATAAGGTGGAGCATATACATCCTACTGTACAACCTCTACCCATCCCAGAGCATAAATGGGAGAGTATCTCCATGGATTTCATCACAGGATTGCCAAAGGATCAAGGTAAATATTATATTTTTGTAGTGGTTGATAGGATAAAAAAATTTCCACATTTTTTTACGGCTACATCCACTATGGAAGCAAGCCAAGTTGCTAGTATCTTCTTTCGATAAGTATTCAAGTTGGATGGTTTTCCCAAAACCATAATAAGTGATAGGGACAACAACTTCACAAGTGTAATTTGGATAGAATCGTTCAAGCTAGCGGGGACAAGATTGGATCTTAGCACAAGCTATCACCCTCAAAATGACGGTTAAACTAAAAGGGGGAATCAATGGCTTGAAGGCTACCTTAGGAACTATGTCATGGGGCAGCTATAAGCCTGGGTTACATGGTTGCACATGGGAGAATTCTGCTACAACACAACTTTCCACATATCCATTGGCATGACATCTTTCAAGGATTTGTATGGTTATGATTCTCCTACATTTTGAGAGAGTCAAGAAAAAGGATTGGCTCCAAGAGAGTCAAGAAATTTTGAGAGTACTCAAGGACAACTTCCAGACAACTCAAAATCAATATAAAATGTATGCAACTAGGAACATGACAAAGTGCAGTTTTCAAGTTAATGACTTGGTGTACTTGAGGTTGCATCCATAAAAACAATCTTCATTGAAAGAAAAGGGAGATAAAAATTTAAAACCAAGGTTCTATGGCCCTTACAAAGTTGTGCAGAAGATAGGAGAAGTTACTTATGAGTTGGATCTTGCAGAAGGAAGCAAAGTACATAATGTGTTTCATGTCTCTTGTCTTAAGAAGGTAGTTGGGTAGCAAGTGATAGTATCAGCAGAGCTTCCACCAATGGGTGATGAAGGATAGCTAATCTTGGTACCAGAAAGGATCCTACAAAACAAGAGCAACAAATTTGAGAAATAGGACCATCAAATAATATCTTGCTTTGTGGAAAGACTTTCCCAATGAAGATGCAACATGGGAGGGTGAGCAAGTGTTGCATCATCCAGGACTAAAATTTCTTGAGGACAAGAAATTCTGGGCAAGAAGGACTGTAATGTCCCCTCCCCGAGGGATCCATGGTCATCCTACTACCCATTCAATCCATATGGGTTTTGTCAAAAATTAAATAAACTGTAGGGGTTAATTTTGGTGTATGAATTGTCTAGTTCAATTAAATTCAAAACTTAGAAAAGTTGTGTAATTAATAAATTGTAAATATTTGATTATAATTTAATAGTGTGATGATTGGAAGTGCTTAGGTGGTCCAGGAGGGAGCATAGGAGGTCTATTGGACCCTATGATATGTCTTCCATAAAGGAAACTGGAAGAAAAGCAAAAAAAAAATCAAGAAATCAACTAAAAAGTTGGAAGGCAGCAGGAAAGCATAGAACAGCAAAAAGCAACATAAAAGAAGGAAAGCACTGGAAAAATGCTTTCGGTATTGGTAGATGGAGGAGCCACACATAACTTCATTGATGTAGCCATGGTGTATAGGAGAAAGCTACTCGCTGAACCATTCGAGGGCTTCACAGTCATCATTCCAGGTCACTATACTATGGAGTGCAAAATATGGATTCCAAAGCTACAACTCACCATAGGTAATTACACATTTTTTGATAGCTTTTATGTGGTTGATGTTGTTGATACTAATGTGGTCTTAGGAGTGCAATGGCTATACTCTATAGGGGAACATATAGTGAATTATCAAATCCCTGAAATGAGATTCAAAGATTCAGAGGGAAAACAAAGGGTATTGAGAGGAATACACACCTATCCGAATAAGGTAGTGTCCTCCCACAATATGAAACACAAGAATGAAAAGGTTTTGGGAGACATTACTCATGGAAGGACACCTGATAGAGGACGAAAAATTTTGCAGCATACTAAATTGAGATTGCTTGAGGGCAAGCAATCTTGGGTGGGGAGGATTGTAATGTCCCCATTCAAATAAATATCAAGTAGGGAAAATTCCACCAACGTACTAGCTTCCTAGGTTGAGGTGGAGACATTCAAATTGGAATAAGGAGACTAATAAACCCAAATGGAATTTGGTTTGGGAATAAATATATTAAGAGGGGAAAAATAAATATTTATGGTGAGAAAATAAGATGGCACTTGGTCATGGAGACACATTGGTGGTGTGGGACCCCCCAAAAGCTAGATTCCCCATGCCACATGGAATTCCACTCTCACTCATTCGAATCCAAGGTGGATTCCACTATTCTTGGGGTATTTGGAAGGGCATATTACTTGGAAAAAATCAATGAGGTCGAAATTTAGAGGAAGAGTAACTCCCATGGGAGAGGAAGAGGCATTTTGGAGCTAGTGGGACACTTGGGCTAGATTCCCTAGCTTCTATGACAGCAATGATGAAGATTCCTATGACATTCCTGAAAAATCAGACCTGATGAATGACATCTGACATACATGACATGTAAGGGATAAAAATAGCCTCCAAGAAGGATCCCAAGTGAGTTAGGGCAGCCAAAGAGACACCAATTCAAATTTGGTGAAGGAGGAGGCTAGAATTGGAAGGACAAGTGGCATACTTGGAATATATTCCCAAATTGAGATGGCATGAAGCTCATGGATGGAATACGAATTGGAGAAGCCTTATGAAGTTTATAAAATTCAGGAACAAAGAGGAATACCAACTTTTGATCATTTTACATTTTTCATTTGGAGAGAAGAGCTAGTAGAGAGCTAGTCTACTTGCCTTAGCACCAATTTCGAGGGTGAAAGATTCCCATCCTAATTGGAAATTGGAGAGGCCATTCACACATTTAACTTGGAGCTACAATGGATTCTTTAGTTATAGGTTGAAGCTACAGGGCAGCTTATGGTTCATTCCTCTACAACTTGTTCTTGCATCTCTTTCACATTTTCTTGCATATTTGGGCCCCTGGAGGAATTGCACCCTTGGTGAGATGCTAATCTCTTTGTGAGAGTAAATGAATATTATTTTATTTGTATTCTTATATATATACTCTGTATTTATTTCTTAGAAGACTCTCAGGTCGAAATACCAAGTGACACTATGTAAAAAATTCAAACAATGCATAAATGATGCCATTTTCTCTATGTATTGCTGTTGGAGCTTGAAGAGCCATTATTTCGAGTTGTATCAGTCATTATCTGTGATTTTGTTGATGTATGGAGTGTAATTAATGTTCTAAATAATTTTCATTAGCATTTCACAAGTCCTTGGCACCTAAATTTGGAATTTCATAACATATGGTGAAAATTACTAGCTTTCCCCCCTATGTGAAGACTTGCATATAAACATATGATTTAAGGTAGTTGAAGAAGGTCATAAGAACTAATTTATGATACATTGTGGAGCTAATTAAAGTCATTTATCAGTACCATACCTATGTTCTGAAATTTGGAATTGTTTAACATCATTTGGAGAGCCATCTTTGACCACTACCCCTGGGGGATTGAAGCTCGATTTGACTAGTACATTTCCCTACTTTGTTCATATTATAAATGAATGGTGTGGAAGTGTTTTAAGGGTTTTTAAGCATCCATCATACTCACTTATATGTATGAATACCTTCCAAACTCATTCAGACCCCATTTGGAAGCATTTGGAGCCATTCAGAAGCAGTTGGGTTAATACTAGTCTAAGGGTTGAATTGGTTAAAAATTGCAATTTTTCCTAGTTTGTGCAAATTCTTAAAAAGGGACACTACAAGTTAGTGATACCTTGTTCAGTGTTTGAAGATTCCAGCAGTTGGAGCACTTCTACAGTGCCTTGTATTTGCTTATGTTATTGAGGGAGGAAAGAGACCCCATGGGTATTTGCTATTATATATGAAGCTCTGTAATGTAAATGATATCCTCTAAGAATCAATTTAATGAAGTGGTTTTCTATTTTGAAAATTATATTTCCATATATTAATGAATATTTGTTCCTATGCTCGTTATAGTGTCAAATCTAGCTAGTTTTCCAAATTGTTGTATTATTCTAACTTCCATGGATCCAAATCCTGGTTTGTGAATTGATGCAATAATTAAAAAATAATTCAACCCATATCAACCTTCATATCATAATTTCATGACCCTTAGAGACCATTCGAATTGATTTGGATTTTCCTCAGTTGAGTTGTCCTAAAACTAGTAATCTATTTCCTATCTTCCAAACCATGTCTAGTTGATCCTAATTGTTAATATAAATGTTGTATTATCTGGTTGGGGTACTTTTTAGGTCAGTCACTTCCATATATGCACCAGAATCCATTAGGTTCCACATAAGTCCTAGGTCTATTTCCTCGAAGCCTTTGGTTTAGCCAAAGGAGTCTACCCAGGCATGATGCACCTAGAGAATGTGCAGCTGTCGAAGTTGGGAGTTTTTTAAGGATTTCCTTAACTTATAACAGACCCTAGAATCCATTCCTGAAGAATTCAAAAGGTATAGAGGTTTTTGGGGTTTAATTTTTTTTATTTCTAGCCAAAACTAGTCAGTTTGTGTTTCTAACCTATCCTCTATGTGTTTGTGTTTGTGTTAGTGTGCCTAAAGTTGGTTTGGGTACATTACAACTTATAATCTAGTGTATCACTCCAATTCCAAACACATTGACCTTGATACTCATTGTATTCGATGTAATGTACCTAGTCGCCTCTTTTAACTAGTGAGACCACGGGGCACTCAAAATTCCATTTATGAATTTGGCATTCATGCCCAATTCTTGTTTTTATCCAAATTCATTTATTTTTACAATAGAAAATAAATGAATATGGTGTCCCATACAATCTTATGCATTCATGATAATTTACATGAAACACAAACATGAGCACACATGCCATTCCAAGAGAATTCTATGCATTTCAACATTTTTAATCAGTAAATTAAATAGCAGGGAAACAAATAATTAAACAATGGCATTCATAATCAGAGAGATACTTATCTTTCAAATAGGGTTTCTCCAACTGGATGCATGTGAAGGACGTTCCTCCCAGCCATAGGAATTGCCAATCCAAGTATCACTTTGACATTAAACCTCTGAGCTGGAGATATCAATCCACAAGGGAAAATATCTCCCTCATCCAAATTTACTCAACTAAATCTCTCATGCAACCCACTGGTTCCTAATCCCCTTCCATGGCTGTCCTAATCATTAATTCTGCTTCCCCATCAACCTGGACAACGAGAGGAACAAGCTCCCTTCTCTGAGTTAAGAGTTCCTCGGGCATCCTCCAATTCCCTTTTGGTGCTCCAACATAGGTTGGACAAAAAGTTTCTGAATTTTGGACTCTAGGATACAAGCTACAGGCCAGGTTTCCCCAACACTAGTATACTCGGGTTAATGGCATGCAAAATTCATGTTCAATTGTGGTATCTTCATTCTTTGTTAAAGTATCAAGCTATGACTTCCCAAGGGTGATGACTAAGGAGTGAAATTCAAAATGGTCAAGGAATAATAAGGAACAAAACCCCTCTCTAGCTATGACCTTACTTCTGATACATTCATGGGTGTAGGCCATGGCATGCAAAATTCATGTTCAATTATGGTATCTTCATTCTTTGTTAAAGTATCAAGCTATGACTTCCCAAGGGTGATGACTAAGGAGTGAAATTCAAAATGGTCAAGGAATAATAAGGAACAAAACCCCTCTCTAGCTATGACCTTACTTCTGATACATTCATGGGTGTAGGCCATCCCATAATAGCTTCTATCTTCTATGGATCCATTGATATCCCTTCTTTAGAGATGATATGTCCCAAGTAATGAATTTTCCTCTGATAGAAAGAACATTTACTCATCTTGGCATAGGGTTGATGTTCTCTTAACACTTGGAGTACCAATCTCAATTGCTCATCATGCTCTTCTTCTTATTTGGAATAAATAAGAATGTCATCCATAAATACAATGACAAATTTATCCAAATACTCCCCAAATATTCCATTCATTAAGCACATGAATGTAGATGGTGCATTTGTTAACCAAAATGGAACCACCAAAAACTCATAATGACCATATCTAGTCTTGAAGGTTGTCCTGCTAATGTATTCATCTTTTATCCTCACTTGATGGTAACCAGGTCTCAAATATATCTTTGAGAAAATATTTGCTCCTTTGAGTTGATCAAATAAGTCATCAATTCTAGGAAGAGGGTATTTATTCCTCACAATGACACACTTGGGTGTATATACCCTTTCTTCAATAATTATTCCAGCTGCATTTATAGCTCTTTTAACTTGGGTGTACTCATTCTATATGGAATTTTAGAAACTGGGGCAGCTCCAGGCATCAAATCAATAGAGAAATCAATATCTCTTTTCGGTGGCAATCCTGGTATTTCTTCAAACACATCTGCAAAATCTTGCAATATTAGGAAATCCACTAAACTTGGGATTTTACACTTTTTTGGTTCTTGCACATGATCTACATATAGCTGACATCCATTTATGAAGCACCTTTTTAATTGCAAATCTGAAACTTGTCTTATGGAAATAGGCCTTGGGATTCCTTTCACTAGTTTTTATTTCCCTTCACTATCAATACAATGAAATGACTTGTTATGACAATCGAATATCGCATGGTGTGCATCTAACCAGTCCGTTCCAATCAAAACATCATATGACCCAAGTGGTATTATGTTCAAATTTGCACAAGTGTCCAATCCATTCATATCCAATGGACAACACTTTACTAATTCATTAATTTTCCTTTTTGTTCTAGGAGCCAACTGAACCATCCATGTTCTATCATGCTTACTTTTCTTTAGCTTAAATATTTCAACTAAATTAGGAGCAATATAACTATGAATTGCTCCAGAAACTATGAGAATAGCAATAGGTTGATTGGTAATTTTACCTTCAACCTCAATCATGTTGGACTAGTGATCCACTTCTCTATTGTCCAATGTTAAATATATCCCGGAAATGTTCCTTCCTACATCCTCCACGGTACCTGATTTCTGTAAATTGTGCACATTTCTCATTCAATCTCCTTTTTGTGGGAAATCTTTATACAGGTGGTTTCCTCCACATCCCCAACATTTTACTTGCTTCCTGGTTCCTTTTCCAATGGATTTTATCATCCTGGGCCCATTTTGAGTTGGATTTATTTGCTTATATGAATTTTGTTGGTTCTCGAGGAAAGATGGTTTAAATCCTTTCTTCCTTTCATCTTACTTATCCTTCATCTTATCTCTCCAAGGTTTCTGAAAATTTGCTCTTCCTTTGTTCTAATCATACATGTGCTTGGCCTTCTGAATTGCTTCTTCAAGAGCCTTCGGTTCATCATATTGAATCTTATCCTTGTAAAATGAAGGAAAACCACTTACAAGATTTGTATTTTACCTTCTCCTCCTTTATAAATCCAACATATCTCATCAATTTTAGAAACATCTTTTCATACTCATCCATGCTCATGTTTCCAAGCTTGAGTTCAAATAAATCTTCCATCTTCTTATCATAATAATGGTATGATAAGTATTTTTTTTCTGAAAGTACTTCTTGAATTGCCTCCATGAAATCCTTTTTTCACTAATATGATTAACTTGAACCAATTTGTCCACCAAATAGAAGCTTCTCCCTATAAGTTGTAACTGGAAATCCTAGCTTTTATGTTAGAGTAGTAATTATGTAGCTAAAGATACCTCCTCATTCTGAACAACCAAGCTTTAACATCTTTTCCCTTCTTGTTTTCACCATCAAATGTGGGTGGCTTAATTTTTCTAAGTTCCCCTTGTAGATCATCTTTATCATGTCTTCTTTTATGATGTCTAACTGGAGGCATTTCTAGGTTTCTACTAGAACTCTTAAATATATATGGATTTTTTCCTGCATAGTGTGGTGAGTGGTGCGTCTTACGACTCCTAGTAGCACTTTTAGAGTGTTTAGATTTCTAATGTGATATCTTCCTTGAGTCTCTTCTTCCTTCTTCCTCCTCAATTGAGGTTGATCCCATTTTCATTTGCCTCTACAACATATTCAGACTCTACACCAACTGAGTGTTTAACTCATTTTGTTTTTCTTAAGCCTGTCATTTTATCACATCAATTTTAAGCAATGATAGATTCTTGACAAGACTAAGCATCAAAGGTAATTGAACTAAATGGGAAAAACACGTTCATTTCTTCTTAATCAAGTTTAGTTCGAATCCTCCAACCAACAGTGATTAAATTTGAATGGATAGTGAACAAAACTCTTATCAAAGTCCAATTGTAACACAATTGCTTTATGATTAGACACCCCTATAGATAAAGACTAGGATGGGAAACGACCCATAGAATCACACAAGTGTTCAGACATCATGAATATGTCAAGTTGCTTAGAAATTCTAGCTGATCCCAAACACCCATTCGACCAAGTGTGAATCAAAACATTTTGGGTTATGTCCACTAACTTTGCATTGTCGAACAAAGTTCTGAAAAAAAGGAAAGAGGATCATGTTCAAATTCCCAGCCCCCCAAATCTCAACCGAAGACGGGGTGAGTTTGAGATCCCTTGCAAGAATCAAGGATTGATCATATAATAGCCCAGATCAGTCCACAATTTCCCAGAAGGCCCTCCTTTGGTTATAGGGCTCATATACATTGATAATTTTGATAGAATTTTTCATTCCTCTAATCCTACCATCCACCATTTAACCTGCAACAGTCGAGAAGGACTTGAAATCAACCACATCCAGATTCCAAGCCAAAAGTAAATCTCCAGACATGACATTTGCATCTAAAGCACAAACTTTCCACAAAGGCTTAATTTTGAGGAAGGAATCACATGCATTTATAGAGGAAGACACAATTTCCTGCAACAATATAATGTTCTGATGAACCTTCTCCATAAGTCTCTTAAGAGAAGTTCTTTTGGGTGAGTTTCCTAGCTCACAGATATTCAAGGAGAAAGTCTCATTAAGAAACCCCATTATGGGCCACATCATCTCTAAGAGCCCCAAAACCAGTAGTACATGGAGAGCATGATGCCTTTTCCAAACCCTTATTCAATAAGGAAGAAACCCTAGGGTTGGTAAAGGAAGCAAAATCAATATCAATCACCGAGTCATCCAATTTTGCCTTCCTCCCTTTTTTACCCTTCTGAGGTTTCCTGAGGGTAACATCCAACACTCGAATTGAAAAAATAGGGATGGAATCATAATTTTCCTCAACAACTGTAGAATAAGTAGGAATAATACCCTTGGACAAAGCTTCCTTGAAAGATAGGGGAGAGGAACAAATTATAGGTGAAGTTGACATCGAAGCCTGGGAATCACCCAAAGGAGAGGATGAAAGGTCAATAGGTAAAGGGGAGGTGTGATTACCACGAAAAGGAGGGAATTCAAACGAAGAAAAAAGGGCCACATAAGACTAGGGAACATCTAACTGTGCATACTCACGAACTGAAACCGCCTGCGCATGACTAGGTAGAATGTCAGGAATATTCTCCCCTATGTTTCCCATTAAAAGAGTAGAGGAAGATGGAACAACCTTAAAATTCTCATAAGAATGGAAAATCACCTTACGGCCAACGTTCCCTCCCACATCATTCTCCACCCCACCAGGAACATTCAAAGACCCCAAAATTTCTTCAGCGGAAAGAAATTTCAAGAGAATAGGAATGGTTTTTACGAACTTACTGAGGAAATTTGATGTCGAGGCTTGGTCCAAAGGAATTGGGATTTTGAGTCCTGAATCGAGCTCATCGAGATCATCAGCTGGATGATCATCCTACACATCTTCATCCAAAACCCCAAATGACATATTTGGGCATTTAGACCTAGGATGACCCGTTTCATGGAAACGATGGCACCAGAAAGGAATTTTCCAATAATCCAATCTCTAGAAAAAAGAACCTCCTTCCCAAATGAATTCCAACTCTTCCAGTAACACTTCCACAGTATCAATCTCAACAAGCATACGAGGGATATTCATGTTCGATGCCCACAAGTGCTCCTCTTCCATAAGGATAAAACTACCAATAGTATTTTCCACAACCATGAATTCCTTCAGAATCCAACAATGCAGGGGAAAACCAGGTAGAATAACCCAAAGATGTCATCGCACCAGCTTCTCCTTCCAAGGGTCAAAACCTGAATGCCAACAGGGCAAAACCAAAGAGCCTGACCCAATAACCCAAAGCCTCTCTAAATCTATCTTTTATCTGTCGTCTTCTGAAAGAACTGAAGACACACCCATCCATTCATAAACATCAAAACCTTAGGGACATGCTCAATGATGGGTTTCCATTTCAATCGAATCTAGTTTAGAATCTCCAATCTTGAAAGCTTGATGTATTCAAATTTATCGACTAGAGCACGGTTTGATAGGTAAAGCACCATATTGAATGTAACATCCTTGCCAAGAACATAGAGGGACCTTCCTTTCTTAGCCTTCTCAAACTTTAACTTCCGGCGAGCTCGAGCAACAACAATTCTTAAAGACTTCCTTCAAGGAGCATGATACTGCGCATCCAAGAATCCCTCCACATCATTACAAGAAGTATGACCAAATGGAGAGTGAGTGTGCTCACGGGAACCCATAGTACTACAGATATGAATACAGAACTTAACTCGAGAATCACAGCCACCCCCAATTAGCTCTAGTGAAACTTGTTTCTGACCATCCACCAGAGAAACCTTCGAAGGAGTGTGATCAACTAAAGCACAAGGATTTGTTTTTACTCCCAACCCTAGAAAGCCAGATCCCGGAGAGGAAGGATCCCAATCTTCCGATTTGACACCACCAAAAGATCTCTGAGCTAAATGTGTAGGTGATGTGATCGAAGTACTGGGGCCCGAGGTTCCACCTGGAATAGTGTTAGCAAAACCCCCACGACCCCCCCTCTGACCCATGTAAAGAGATAAAAAAAATGTAGTAAAAACAACACACAAAGGCCAATAGAAAGGAAGAAAACCCTTGTAAAGTTGGAAAACCTAGGTAAACCAGAGAAAACTGGAATGAAAAAAAGGACCAAAAACTTCCCACTTTTTTGACTTGGTTGATACTAGGCCAACCATAAAGGTTGGCTTAACTCCAAGTCCCCTGCAGATTCTGCCAGGAAAACCCAGCTAGGGTTTTTAGGAAAAATGAGACCCCAACTCCCCTATCACACACTTGTTCCTTGTCACTTCCCCTTTCGTCACTATTAATTCTCATGTGATCTATTTCATTTATATGTTCTTTTATAGCCTTATCACACACTTGTTCCTGGTCCCTTTCCCTTTCCTCACTATTAATTCTCGAAATCATCTATTGCAATTTTCTTCCATACCAATTATCTGATTTAAGGTTAATATTTATTATAAATATATAATTGTAAAAAAATATTAATCATTGTAAATAAATATTCTTTTTACTTTCAAAGTAATTAGTTGATATAGAATCTAATAATTTAAATTAATGTAAAACTATCTTATAATAAATTAAATTTATAAAAATATACATTTTTGCACATAAAAATTGTTTACATCTCAATTTTTTTTTATCATTTTCACTATTTGGTAAATCAAAATTTAACATAAATCTATGTTAATACTTATTTTAAAATATCTATTTAATTTTGAAATTGTTTTAATATATTATTTTATAAACATAAAACTTTCAATTTCTTAATATATATTTTTAATAAATATATATTTGTACAACTTATGTATGAGCTTAACATTGATTTTAATATTTTTTTAGTATACACGTCATAAAATTGATTTTCATTTTAATAAACACATCTTTCTCAAACATGTGTATGAGTTTAACTTTATAAAATTGATTTTAATTATGATTATTTTTCCAAGTTAATGTATTTATTAATTTATTTTAATATAGTTTTTAATAAACACATCTTTCTCAAACATTTGTATGAGTTTAAGTTTATAATATTTACTTTAATTATGATTATTTGTCCAAGTTAATGTATTTATGAATTTCTTTTAATATAGTTTTTAATAAACACATCTTTCTCAAACATGTGTATGAGTTTAACTTTATAAAATTGACTTTAATTATGATTATTTTTCCAAGTTGATGTATTTATGAATTTCTTTAAATTTTGTGATTATAGAGAGAGATATTTTGTACCAAAAAAGAAGATGATGCACCATCTAAATGTGAAAAATGTTTATAAATTTGAATTTATAAATTCAACGTATTGGAATATTCAATAGATTCGGCAATGTTAACATTAAATAATGCAATCTTTTCATTTATAATATTTTTTTGTCAATTCCAAATTAAAATAATTATTTCTTTTAATATTATTTTGAATAATGAAAAAAAAATTCATAAATTTTAATAGTTTTTGTAAATTTCAAATTAAAATAATCTATTTTTTTATATTATTTATTTTGTAAAACTAGTTTTGAATTTTCTATAAAGACAAATTCATAAAGGATTTAAACTATAAACAAAAACTAATTTTTCATGTTGAAAGATGTATACATTTTAACTTCACCTACATAATCATTAGAGGAGCTCTAATTTGTACCTTTTTGATGAGGAGGAGGAGAAGGATGATCGCTTTGGATAAAAAACAATCAAAATGTCCAGTTTTTTGGGCTATTTTGGGATAAAAATTGGTTAAAATTTTTGCTGGAAATTGTTATTTTAGCATTTTTGGAGCACTTCAAATTGTGATTTTGGCAACTCTGTCAGATTCCGACGAGTTGGGGGCGTTTTAGTTAGCTCTTATACAGCTCCGGATAATGATAGTCACTTAGACCAATTTTGGTCTATCAAACTTTAAGAAAGAAAAATAAGAAACTACTTGATTTGCTTTGGAGTTTTATTTTTCTACTCAAAAAATTATTATAATTTTGTGATGAGATAGAAAGTTGAGTTAAAAAAAGTGTTTTTCAACCTCAACATTCATAGTCTCTGAAATCAATCCAAAATTTTTAAAAAAAGGTCCAACACCAAGACTCGCTATACAACTCATTAAAGTTCACTCTTATTTTAGCTATATAAATCTTCTTCTTTAAACTTTGCTTATAATCCTTCAGATATTAAAAATATAAATAATATCAATTTAAAAATATTGACCTAATTCAAGTACCCATCCCTGCCTTACCATACAACCCAGTTCACCTACCACCAGGGACACACATATGCTGCCAAGAACGTGAGGTGGGTTCACTCTTATTTTAACTATATAAATCTTCTTCTTTAAACTTTGCTTATAATCCTTTAGATATTAAAAATATAAATAATATCAATTTAAGAATATTGACCTAATTCAAGAACCCATCCCTGCCTTACCATACAACCCAGTATCACCTACCACCAGGGACACACATATGCTGCCAAGAACGTGAGGTGGGTTGAACCCACCTCACGTTCTTGGCAGCATATGTGTGTCCCTGGTGGTAGATCTCTCCATAATAATTATTTGTTTGACACGAAACGATTCTTGATACTTTCTTGAATTAAATATGTAGTTTTCGAGGCAAACTTTGCCATCACGATCGGCCATGGAAAGAAAATTCTTGTTTTGGAGTTATTTTAATGGTGAATTTCACCCCCACCGGTCCAGTTGGATTGAAGCTTGGAAGGCAAATTTGTGTTTAAAATGAGCGAGGAATTGTTGCATCCTATCAGTTCCTCGTGCAGGACCTTCTTGACAGAAACTGGGCTTTGATGACGGTGTTTTGTCCGTCATTTGACAGACATATTTTCGGTGTAGTACTCGTCTATGGCAACAGCGGGAGCCGACGCTGCGAGTTTCGATCCTGAGACCTCCGGACCGGCGATGGATAACAGCTCGGTTGATAAGCCCAAGCCTCGGGTGAAAATGAGCATCAATATTCCCGTCGCCGATGACAGCGAATTAGCCGTCAATAGACAGGGGCAACTTTCTGTCAAGAAGGGCCGTGCTGTGCACATTCAGGTGATGAGAGTCCGTGAGCAAGAGGAGCATCTGTGGAAGGGCGTGAATCCCGAGGAAAGATTTGCGTTTCTGCCGATGGAGGACGTCTTTTTCAGGTATTCGAAGGCCACGCTCCCGTCGCCGCTCGGCGTAAACTCTGGAGTTCGGTCGCTTTGAGAAGATTCGAACACGCGACCGAGGTTCTTGTGTGAATATATTGTGTGCATAATATGTTCGCCTTTGCAGGTTAATTATCTTGCAGTTAGTTGTCCCTGGAGATATTTTCCCCTTGAAGTTTTATTTGAATTCTCCTTGTAAATTGTGTGGCGTGGGGCAGTTTCCTCTGCATATTATGTAAATGCTGTAATTCCCTTATTTGAAAGAAGAGAGCACTTTGCAAGAACTGAAGAGTAATTTAGAAACTGATGAACTCCAATTTATATTGATGTCCAGGCCCAACTATAAATGCGATTATGTGCTGAGCTAAAGGCAGGACTGTCTTCTTTTCTTTATAATACAGATAGATTTCATAAATTTGAAAACAGGTAGTTTAAAGATTACATGATTTGGAACTTTTATTTATTTTTTAATTATTTTTCTTCAAAATCTTGTTAAGATTGTTGGAACTACATAGTTATTGAGATTGCATAATCGAAATAAAATAGGATTAAATCCATTTTTACAACAACAAAAAAATTATGATCTGACCAAAAATTCTAAAAATTTAAACAACTCCACTCCAAAACATGGTGGACCAGAAAAGGTAGTAAGAAGTACCAGATATGAACTATGATGCTTGCTGGTTGGTATTATTGTTCCGATGCTTACTGGTTGGTATTCTTGAAATAGTAATAGGCACCAGATATGAACTATGACGCTTGCTGGTTGGTATTATTGTCAACTATGGTGCTTGCTGGTTGATATTTTTGAATTACAAAGTATCAAGATTTATAGATAAAGAAAAGTATTAAAAGGAGTAAACTAAACTTTAGATCATTTGCATTTAAAATTTGGTGATTTTTCCAGTCAAAATTCAGCGGAAATTGTTGAAATGACAGTTTTAGGTTGTTGTAAAGGATATATCCCTGAATTTGACAAAAACATCCAAAAAATGTAAATAGTTTAGAGCTCCCATCCTCTTCTACTACTGAATTGTAAAGCACCTCACTCCTCTTGATACCATTATTTATTTAAATTAATTAAAAATATTTAATATCTACTCTTCCCTAGTCATTGTAATTAAAATCATATGAATAAACATACATACATAGCTTCCATTATTATTGTAATTAACATTATATGAATAAACATAAATAAATAGCATACTTGAAGTAAATAATACTTAACTCAATCAATTATCAAGATTTTAATACACTATCTTTTATATTTATATATATTATACATAATTTGTAGCATAAATCAATAGCATACTTTGTATAGGCTTCTCCATTGAAGGGGCGTTTTTTAAATGATACTTAACTCAATCAATTCTCAAGATTTTAATACACCATATTTTATATTTATATATACTATGCATCATTTTTGGTTATATATATATAAAGCGTAATAATAAAAAAGAACACGAGAGTTTTGGGTGGAGTGTGAAGATGCTCCAATGTTAGGTGGTGTTGAAATGTAATACACCATATTTTATATTTATATATACTATGCATCATTTTTGGATATATATATATATAAAGCGTAATAATAAAAAAGAACACGAGAGTTTTGGGTGGAGTGTGAAGATGCTCCAATGTTAGGTGGTGTTGAAGGTAATAATAATAACCAAGTTGATGTTATTACTCTTATTTATATATTCATTTATTGTAATCATATTTTTATTAACATGGTTATTTTTTTTGTGAAATCTATATGGATAAAATTTAGATATGTTATTAACGAAGTTGTTTAAATATTCAACCAACCATTTGACTTGGATTGGGCTTTTTAATGGAATCTAATATTTTCTATTTTGCAAAATATAAATTTAACTGTGTTTTAATGGCGATTTTGATGGTAGAAATAGATTCAACGCCACAAAAACCCTGTGGCACCCAAAATTTCAGAGTTTGTTAGTTGTAACCATATTTTTTTTTAAAATTGCCAGAATTTTTTCAAAATCGTGTTGGAAAAATCAAATATTTCCGGTTATTAGGTTAAGCTTGAAACACAAATAACTATCAAAGCATGAATTTATTAAACATCAAAATGCATAAATTTAGACTTATATTATTCATAACAATTAAAATATATGTTTCAATTATACATAACCTCCCTTGCTCATGGAGGTCGAAGGGAGTGAAACCTCCTCCTCATGTTCTACACTCTCATGCACTCATAAATTTTAAACTCTAACACCCAATACTAATGATTCTTGAATGGAGATGATAAACTATGCACAACTAAAACTATAGATGGTACATGGATCCCAATGAACCTCATGATATCTCCACTTAACTATCACTTTAATACCTCCCCAGTCCTCAGTCATAGTATCATTAAGTCACTAAGTCACTAAGTCAAGCCATAAGACCCATTATAATAACAATGTGACCAAAATGTGAACAATGCACTAGGCCGCAACCTTGGACACCTACATGATTCCCCTTCTATTTGTTGACTCATCCTCAAGTTAACAAGGTGACCAATAACATATGGAAGCATATGTGCATCTCTAATTGTCCTTGATAGAAGAATGTGCTTTGCTCCCAAGGATTTGAGTTGTGGGCATAACATGTGCTATCACTCTGCCACTATCAAGATGAACATAAAACAAACCTGCCCCAACTCTAACATACTTCTCAAAATGCCTACCACCATCTCTATCCACATTTGTGAAACTCAATCCAATCCACCAATAATGATGGTGCAATTATTAGGGTGATCATGTAGAAATTTCTATACAGCTCTAATTTTTCCAACCCATAAAGTACCAAAATATATGGAAAATTATTATGTAATGATTGGTTATGGATCATAGAAGAACCTCAAATTCCAATCTTGAGGAGATTGGTTCGAGAAAGAAGGAAACCAAAAAGGTATCCCGTCTTATTTTCATTCTAGTTTTGAGATATCTATTATTTATGATAATATTAGAAATGTTAAGGAGATACTGGATTGAAAGGATACTAAGCTCTAGAAGAAGGCCATGGTTGAAGAAATGTATGCCTTGGATACAAATTAGACTTGGGATATAGTTGATTTGTCAACTAAAAGAAAACCTAATGGTAGCTTATGGTGTTTAAGAATAATTTGAATGTTGAAGGTAAGGTAGAAAAATATAAATCTTGCCTAGTAGCAAAGGGATATTTCCAAGTGGAGGGATTTTATTTTGGTTAGATTTTTTCTCATGTTGCTAAATTAACTTCTATCATATTTTTTATCTATTGTTGTTGGTTTTGATCTTAAACTAGAGAATATGGATGTGAAGACAACATTCCTACATGGCAATCTTGAAGAATAAAATCTACTTGAAACAACCAAAATGTTTTCCAATGAGGGTTAAGAAGGAGTTGGTTTGCAAGCTAATGAAGTCCCTACATGGATTAAAACAATCTCCAAGAATGTGATATCAAAAGTTTGATACCAATTTATTATGGCTTGGTTTCTCATTAAACAAAGTTAATCATGCATATTCAAAGCAAGTAGGTGATCATATTATTTATGTAGTCTTATATGTTGATGATACATGTTAATTGAAAAACATAAGGAAATCGTCAAGGATGTCAAAACTCCATTGTCTTATGATTTTTATATGAAATACCTTGTTGGTGCAAATTTTATTTTGGGCATAGAAATTAAAAGAGACTGAACAAACAAGAAACTTTCGTTGAATTAGAGAAAATACGTTGAAACAATATCACAAAGGATTAATATACATGAATGTAAACTTCCTATAGGTGTAAATTTATCTACAAATCAACATCCCAAGACACAAGAAGATGTAGAGGACATGTCATGTGTTCCCTATGCAATTGTTGTTGGAATTTTAATGTATGCTATGGTTTGCACTAAAGCAAGTGTTGCTCATACAATGGGAGGTTGCTCATACAATTGGAGGTCTAAGTAGGTGTATGACAAAATCAAGGTATGAACATTGGACATTTGAAAAGGTTTTAGATATTTGTGTGGCATTTCAAATTATGCACTCGGGTACCAAGTAATACCTATACCTCAAAGAGATATAGATATACATGGTTATGTTAAAGCAAACTTGGCCAGAAATATTGACCACATAAGATCTACAAGTGGTTGTGTTTTTAACCTATTTGGTGGAGCAATCAACTGGATTATCAAGAGACAGATTGTAGTTGCACTGTTAACTACAAAAGTTGAGTACATGGTAGCCACTCATGGAAGTAAGGCAGTTGTATGGTTTCAAATAATGTGTTCATGTATTGGTTTTGTTTAAAAAACAAAGATAGGTTGTGATAGCTTAAGAGCAATTTTCTTTGTAAAAACCCTACTTATCATTATTCAAAAAACATTTCGATGTGCAATACCATTTTAATAGAGACATGGTTGAACATAATAAAGTGTTGTTGGAAAATGTTGATATCTTGAATAATGTTACAAACTCATTTAGAAAGTCTATCAATCCTCAAAAGTTATATTGGTGTAAAGAAACAATGGACATAACTACTTTAGCCAGACCCATGTTTTACAAAGAATACAATTATTATTTATGTGTTTTAGATTATGTTAATATTATTTATTATTTACATGTTTATCAAACTATTTAATTTAATCATTTTTAAACAAATTTATTTGAAGAAGATTTATATTATATAAATAGCGTATTTAAATCATTTATGTTTGCCTATATTGTTAGCCACGTGTAACCAACTATGGTCTAGGTGACCAATTCAAGGCCCTCAAACTTTGACCAAATTTATGGAATTTTAATTTAGAGTTGACCAAATTTTCTTCTAGGCCCTTGTTCGAAGCTTCTTTCAAGCTCCATGCCATGGATAAGTCTATTTTTGGGTTAAGATGACATTATTGTTAACATTATCATGGAAACTAGGTAAAAGCCTAACCGCATGGATGACGCTCTCGTTAATGTAAATTTAAGCACAACAAACAACTTAGAATTGAAGTGGAATATGTTATATCGCGGAAGGAAAGTGAAAACGAAATAAGGATTATCTTGCTGTTATCATATTTGTTCCAAAATTATATGCTGCTTTCGTGAGTACAGTAAGCAAAAGAGTTACTTTAAGTCAGGGTTCCAATAGCTTCTATTTTGGTGGAGGGTACTTCTATGAGATGGTGGAGGGTACTTCTATGAGATATCTTGATGGCGTTGAAAAGAATGGATATTGTGGGGTTGGAATGGTTTTAAAAATTAAAAGAGATCATCAATTGAACCTCTTGTTCAGTGTTGGTAAGGGTTCCAATATTAAAGCCGAATTCCTCGCTCTTTGGGGACTTCTTTGGTTCTCTCTTAAAAGGGGAATTTTTTATCTTAATATCTTGGAAGATTCAAAAGTGATTATTGATTAGGCATTTGGGGTTTCATCTCTTCAAGTCATTATGCTTGATCAATGGACAACAAAAACACGTGATTTGATCAATAGCTTCTACTTTATGGACTTTGCTCATATCTACAGAGAGTTAAATGACAGAGCTTATGCTCTCTCCAAGAAGGCCATTGAGGCCATGGATGGCTTCCTTCACTTTGAAGAGATGCTTGATGATCAGCGAGTGGATTTTGGTGCAATCTATATTTTCTAGTCTTTGAGTCTTTGGTACTCCTAAAACTTGAGATTTCTGAATGGTTGTATTTTGGTTTTGTCTACCATAGCCTATTTCATGTTAGCTTTGATGAAAGTCACTCAGATTGTTCTTCAGCTTACAAGATTTTGAGTTGATATGTTGTCATCATGAACACTATATGTAACTTTGATTCTGTATAGAATAACAAGTTGTAGCTTTTCAGTTTTGAAAAAAAAAAGATTATCTTGCAAAGGGATAGGACTGTAGAACTAGAGTTGTCGTAGGCATTGGACATAGCTTTCTAGGGGCCCGTGAAACCGAAAACGATCCTATCAAGATATTTACAATATAGTTTTTCATGGTTTGCCTAACGTAGAAGAAAATGAGAATGTCAAGATATGTGTCATCATTTGTCGCAAACTCTGGATATGTGTTATGAGATATATGTGTTACGTGTTATGAGTGCATGTAGCATGTTATGTGGCAGTTTCGAGATATGTGTAAATGTCAAGACATGTGTCATTATCTGTGGTAGTCTCAAGTTATGTGTTACCTGTTATGAGTGCATGTAGCATGTTATGTGGTAGCTTCAAGATATGTGTTACTACATAATGCACATATCAGTGTTATGTGGCAGCTTCAAGAACAACAAAAAGAAACACCAACACCAACAACTGTCACGAGCAACTAGGTCATGTGATGAAGTATCAACAACCTAAAGGTGCATCATTCAATAAGTAATTAAGTCATTAAAACCTTCATAAAAAAAAATGTTAGGGATAAATGATATCTAATAGCTAGCATTAATACATATGAAAATAAAAGATTTACCAATTTCTAATTTGAAACACCAGCATAGCTTTATAAATCAAAGTTGACCTTAACATAAATTAATTTTACTGTGATATGAAAATAAAAAATTAACCAATTTCTAACTTGAAACACCAGCCTAGCTTTATAAATCAAAGTTGATCCTAACATAAATTAATTTTGCCTTGATATGAGATCAAATAAACTAACAATACATATGTAAAATTTGGTTTTTTACCAATTTCTAGCTTGAAATACTACCATAACTTTATAAATCAAAGTTGATCCTTCATAAATTAATTTGACCTCAATATGAGGCCAAATAAGATAGAAAAGTTATCTATAAGCGGAGAGAAAATGACAGCAAAGCCCTTACTAGATTCCATGCCCTATTAAAGGCTACTCGTGTTAAAGATAGGAACTAATAAAATTGATTTACATATAATGTTTTTTTTTTCCACAAAAAAAATACCTTACTATTCATTATTGAATCAAAGGAACTTACAGTATTTCCTATCCCGAGGATAGATTCAGAGACAAACTATAACATTCAATACAAACTAAAACAATCATCTGATTGATCAAACCGCCATTCTGAAAGATTCCCTTGTTCCTATACTGCTAATTTTTACATCTATAATACTAATGATACATTGAAGTTCTGAAGAAGTAAGCCATCCACCTTTCCGACAAAACCAAAACCAAAACATAAAACATGCTCTATTTAATATAGACGCATGTGATTTACATATAATGTAATTGTTCGGTTGTTAAATTATTTTCATTTTAATTAAAATGAATAAAAATTATTTATTTTTTTATTAATAATGTAGTTATTACTGTATTTATGGGGTATATTAATATAATATTTCAGGTTTAATTATTTGTTGGTAATATGCATTTGATATAATTATATGCATGAAATTATTGAGAAATGGTATATAATCATATGGATATGTCCTATTTAAATATTTATAATTTAATGATAGTTTATTCTTTAATACAAAGTAATTATTTTATTGAACTTTGAATATGATAATTCATATTAATGCAATATATTTTTAAATATTAATAATTATTTGAATGCAATAATTATGTAAAACAAACCTTGTTTAAAAAAAAAAAATTAATACAAACAAAATACCAATTGAAAAGAGAAAAAACATTAATATATCAAGAAAATAATAGTAACATTGATAGCAATGTAAGTAAAACATAATGTCAACAAAAGAGAGGATGTTATTTTAAAGTCTATAAACTATGAGGATATCTATATTTTGATGTTAGTCAAACAAAAATGTGCACTTGGTAAAGCTTCTAACTTGGTTTTGTGTATAAATTATTAATTTAATAGTTTCGATTTATTTAATTAAAAATTTTGATTTTTTTTTTATAGTTATAGGAATTATTTCTCACATTATTTATGTATAAATTTATTAATTGTTTTAATTTAAATTTAATTAACAATTTTGAATATTTTGTTATATAGTTATGGTATTCTCTTACTCTTTGTGTATAAATTTATTAATTGCTTGAGCTTAGACCTAATCAATTAGAAATTTTGAATATTTTGTTCTAGTTATGAAAATCATTTCTCACACAACCACTCGTAATATGAGTTTTAAAGAAAACAAATCTCATCATTGTATTTCAAATGTGTTTGTGAAAGTGCTAAAAAAACATGAGAACACTTCATTAGATTCAGATTTCTGTGGATGGTCAATATGCCAACTTTGAAAAGATTTTTAATTCAATTAATGTTCCATTAGATTCGATATGTGGATGGTGAGGTCAACATGCAAACTATGAAACTCTTTTGTATTCCATTAATCCATTAGAAATATCAATTTCCAGCGCCCTTAAGAATTGAACTAAAAGAAAGAGTGATGACATCAAACACTTCTCCATTAAATGCCAAGTAGATAAGATTGAGATGCAATTGGAGTAGCATGGGTGTTAACAGATTGAGAAATGAGTGATTGATAAAAAAACCATATGACCCTCTTTTTGAACCAAAAACATGTGCATGAAGAAGAGATATTAAAGAAGAAAACATATGACCCTCTTTTTGAAGCCAAAACATATGACCCTCTTTTTGAAGCCAAAACATATGCATGAACAAGTACTCCCGAATGAGCTCAACCTCTATTATCTAATTTGATCCATTTTTGCAAACTAAATTTGTATTATGGTTTTCAATTTTCTAATCCATAGGTTCTTGTTGTGCTTTCCAAGATAATCACAACAAATTTTAGAAATTACATTCATAACTTTTTTAGGGTGTATTTAGATGAATAGTATTTAGTGTACAACCTATTGAATATTAGGTGTCCATGTTGCATATTATGTCTAAGGGGAATATACCAGGTAATGATATATCTAGTCCAGATATCCATAAGTTGAGACATTAGGGTGATAACCATACATAGGTTTCATGAGGTAGATAGGTTTCATGTCTACCTATATTTATTTCTTCCCCTCCGTCACTATTTTCTTCTCATCCCCTCAAACAAGCAGAGACGTTTAAGTAGCAATGGTTAGATGATGAAGGGGAACAAAATACCAAAAAAAACTATAGATTGTAGATTCAATGAAGGATACTAATGGATATCTAGAAGTGTAGGTTGAGGAAACAACACTCCCTACAATGGATAGAGAAGAAGACAAGAAAGTAGCAAATGAAGCCCCATTAAGGGGAATGAAGACAATTCATGAATCTAACAACTTCAATTTCTATAAGGAGCAAGTAATTACTATTAATTAAATACATAGGATTATTATTAGTTGGCTCCCAAACCATAGTTGATAATCCAAATATTCATTCTTCTTCCTACTGTCATAATCTAGATTCAATGATTCTATTCAAATACGCATAATACAAACTACATGGCATTTTGTACAACGTCATTTTGCACCTTCAAAAGTAATTGCTAATAGTACAACTCTTTGTAAGTGCAAAACTAAGTTAATTCAACACTTTGCTTTCATCATAATAAAATATATATTTGAAAATGAAAGGAAAACATAAATATTCCCACATATATAAATCATTAAGATTTATTATTGAATTTGTTTAGTGAACAAACAAACATAACATAAGATTTGAGATTGATTTGCCTCTCGATGGCATCCAACTAAACTGAATTAATGAAAACTATTTAAGTAAGAGGGTTATTCTATTTGTATATCCCTAAAAGATTTATGTTTTCCATATAAATACAAGTATAATACAATCTCCAATATCAATTATTAATATATTAAAACATAAGAGTAAATAAACTTAAGTCGAATGTGTTTTGAAAATGTTTTTACTATAGATATACCCCTCTCTCTGTGTATAATGATGAAAAAAATAGAACCTTTATATGTATTTTGAAGTTTTCTAACTTTATAGGTGGAAACAAGTAAGATAATCCAAAATTGAATATATAAAATAAGAAAGGAGAAAAGTAGATGAACTACACACATAAATGATGTAAAATATAAGGTTAGAACTTCTATCAAGAGTTGAAGTTGTTAAGCTTTCCATGCAAAAACAATTTGTAAATTCCATATGTAAAAATAAAAAGCCATGCAACCGTTCTACACTATGTGCATTGAATGGTTGTTGCAAACGATCAAGTTTATCTCTTAAAATGAACTGCTAATAATCATAACAACATGAAGGTTGTTTGGAATAAATTAGCTTTCTTAGAATGGTTTTGAGTAAACAATTAATTACTGAGGTGGGCTATGTAAAATAAGGATAAATATTAAAGTAAAAACCAGAGTGAATAAATATCAAAACATTAAAGTAACATTTATTGAGAGTGAATTTGGTGGGTTAGCTTAAGTGGTTGAGTGTTGTAATTGCAAGCAGAAGGTCTATGGGTCAAATCTCCTGGTGGATATGCAGGCCCTCAATTGATGTCCCCACTGGGGTACCTGAAGGTTTCTCATGATGTGTTCCATTGAAAAAAAAACATTTATCAAAAGTGGATAAATATCAAAACAAAAAACAAATTATATACACAAATGCAGTAGTTATTTGTAGAACTGCATTCTTCCTCTTTGCTTTATAGTCCCTGTTGTAGGCAAAGACTATATGTTCCATCTTTATTTATTATTTGATATCAATATTTCTGTTTTTACAAAGTTGAGTAAAAGTTCTATTAAAATTCGTATTTATAAATACTTTTTTGAAAAATCATATTCACATTTCAATGGTTAAGAGGCCTTGAATTGACCATTTTTATCATTGTCGAGCATTAAAAAAATTAAGAGGCCTTGAATTGACCATTTTTATCATTGTCGAGCATTAAAAAAATTAAGAAAAAACCAAAAAATAACCATACCTTAACCTTACCTGCTATACCATTTTCTATTGCTTAGCGTCCAAGCAATCGACTTGTTGGCCTGCAAGCAATCCACCTGTCCACCGTGCTTAAATTGACCATGGTTTATTGCATTCAATATTTCAGATGATTTACTCGGCATTCATGCAGGGTTTCTGGACTATTCCAATGTTTCTATGGGTGAGTTCGAGACTAAGTGATTATTCCATGCAGTGGAGCAGATGAGTGGAGACCGTGGATCAGAGGACCCTAGAATGGGATCCTCTGTTTAACACCGTCGAAGATAAGGCTGGACAAAGGCTGAACTTTCTTTGTTCCTCGTGTTAAGGCCGAGATTTCATTAAACAACAGCCCCCCTGGTTCTGGTATGCTCAAATGATCATGCCCTGGCACATAAACATTTGAATTCTGAAATACCCATATGTTGTTTTTCATGTTTTTTGTGTATTTTGTCGTACCCTTTGATGCGTTTGATCATTTTTGCAATACCCATTTGATGTTTTTGTGGGGAGACAATGTATATTTGTCTGTATTGACCCCTAAACTCAAACAACTCTTGTTTGATATTTGGATCATTGACTGAATTATGATGCATAGAGGTTTGATCATATGGTCTTGTCTTGTTTATTGTTTTTGGTGGGAAACTCAAAGTCTCCTCATGGCTCTGACCATCATACCCATCTTCTCGGACTGAGGACCAGATTCTGCTGTCATCTAAGATCAAGAGTTTCAGCCTTATAGAACTCAAGAATGCAACCAAGAATTTTAGACCAGCTAGTGTTTTGGGAGAACGGGGATTTGGGTGTGTTTTAAAGGGTTGGATTGATGAACATACATTGGCTGCAACGAAGCCTGGGTTAGGTATGGTTATTGCTGTCAAGAAGTTGAATCAGGAGGGTCTGCAAGGTCACAAGGAATGGCTGGTAAGTCTTTGATTTTTGTTATTTCATCAAGAGTCCAATCTCCAGCATTTTTGTCCAGAATCTGTTGAAATGAGCCATTCTCAATGGTTGTTTCAACTGTATCTGTTACAGCCATAGGTGGTTTTGCTGTCAACAATTGCAGAATCATTATTCCCATAGCATACAATCAGACTTGGGGCTAACGCTACCAGTCCTTTGGTACTCATGATCAATATAACAAAATGTGCCAGCAGGGATGGTGTCATTGTATTGGGCTACCATGGTCATGGTCCTTGCAGGTACAAGCCTAGCGAGACCGGCATGACCAATTTTGCTAACAAAGTCATGGTCAAGTAAGATATTCGAAGGATTCAAGTCACGGTGAACAATTGGCTCTGGCTGGTTCGAGTCTGGTATCGGCTTGACCCTCAACTAGTTCCAGTCATATTCTACTTCAAACACGATGGTGGATCAATTTTCAGAAGCACTTAGCTTTGGATTTGTCTTGTTGGAGCTGATGTCAGGCCGACGGACAGTTGACAAGAACCGGCCTCCAGGTGAATAGAATCTGGTAGAATGGGAAAAACCTGTCTATAGTTTCACTGTTACAATGTCTATAGTTTCCTGGAGATCCTATCTATATTCTTTAGCCATGCCATCAATCTTTGTCTTTTCAGAGGATTGGCTTCTAGTATTTTTCAGCAAAGTCGATATACAAATGACATCTTACATTTTTCTCATGACACCATTACTTTTCATCCCTCCCATGCCATGTTGAGTCTTCAGCTAGGCTCAAACATGTCAAGAGGTAAAATCCATGACACATCACTGCAATCAGAATGGAGCATAACCAGCGAAGGTACTTAACTGATCGATGACCCTACTGCCACTTTTGGATTAGTATTACCTGAAATAATTTAGTACAAAATTGCAAGGTTTGTACCCAATGTCTCCTAATGCGTCAAATCTTTACATCAATGAGTAACAGGTGGTGTAATTTTTCCTGTCATACCCTGTATATGAAATCTTTAATCATTTGTGCCCGAGCACACTACAAATTTTATTGCAGTTCACTTTTTGTTTATTTTTCAAATCTCTCTTATTTCTATAGGTTTTTCTTTCATCTATATGGAAGATGAGCAAGATGCAGAGGATGCAATCAAAGGGTTCGACAACACAGAATTTGGCATGCAAAGACGCCAACTATCTGTGGAATGGACAAAGGTTGCCTTTTTATATTTTGTTTCCATATATTTGTTTTGTAGGCTTCACATATCCACGAGGGTTTTAATAGATTATGTTCTCAGATACAAGAATTGAGTCAATTGTTATTACTGCTATGCTAATATAAGGTTGTATTTTCTTTGAAAATTCTTGCAGCATTCTGACAGAGGTGTTCGCCGATTTGAAGATGGTAGGAGGTCTGTTACAGATTTGAAGCCAACAAAGACATTATTTGTGGAAAATTTTGACTCATACAACACCAAGGTTGAGGACATTGAAAGGCATTTTGAACCTAATGGTAAGTTGCTAAATGTAAGGATTAGAAGGAATTTTGCATTTGTCTAGTACGAATCACAAGAAGATGCAACAAATGCTTTGGAATCCGCTCATTTGAGGTTAGTTATTTGTCTTGTTTTCAGAAAGCTCATGTGTAATTTTTTATCTAAATGCAATTGTAGAAATCTGTTCCATATAATTTACTTATTATGCTTGATTTATTTTTTAGAAATGTTAGTGTGAGGTTAATGCATTGCATTCAGCTTATTGTCTGAGGCAGCATTCTGAGTTTGTTGTATGTATTTTCTGGTTACTTAGGTCAACGTTAGGAAGTTTTGTTTCTTTGTGGCTAATCCCTCATTCATTTTATGATTGGACATATTTAGAAAAATGTTAGATAAGGTTCTCACAGTGAAATATGCTCAACGTGAGGATGATGATAGAAGAGGTGGACGTTCTAGTCCCACTCGAAGAGGTAGGTATAGAGGGGTGCAGAAGATCGCGACCGTGATCGATCTTCAAGTCTTGTACATGGTAGGCGTGCAGTGAGGGGAAATCCTGACTATAGTAGGGATTCAAGTACACTATTCATTCAAGACATCCAGAGAGGTGCATCCCTGACTATGGTAGGGATCCAAGTCCTATTTATGCAAGGCATCCAGAAAGGCGCAGTCCTGACTATGGTAGGGCTCCGAGTCCTATTTATGCAAAGCGTCCAGAGAGGCACGATCCTGATTATGGAAGGGCTGCAAGTCCTGTTTATGCTACCCGCCGATAGAGGAATAGTCCAGATTATGGTAGAGTAGCAAACCCGCTCATGAACAGGAACGCAGGTGTGTATGCGATAGAGATATATTTGGAAGTTTTATTGTATTTACTAATCCACTAGTGGTTTAATTTTGTTTTTAACTTTGTTATTGCAGTCGATCACCAGTGAGGCATTCAAGGCCATCAACCACGCTGAATCATTCTTGAAGTTAGTGTACCATGAACAGTAAAGACTATAGGCAAAATCAATCAGATAGTGTATTCATATGCTTAAGCAATAGTTTTTAGAAATGTACATCAACTATTTGTTAGAAAAATAGGATCGCAGAGCAATAACAATAAACATAAATGTAAATATAATCACACATACACATTACAAGAGAGACACAGATATATCGTGGTTCACCCAACTTGAGCTACGTCCACATTGAAGTTGACAGTCCTTATTATTATACCGTCCAGCAAAGTGAAGGGATACAACCTGCAGCACAACCGCTGCACTTCCTCTTCATTGTCTCACAGTCTCTCTCCTTGATCTCAGAGATCTTTACAATGCATAATACCTAATACATCAACCCTAGCCGTGTTACAATGTCTTTCTTTTATAAGGGAGATACAATGGGAAAATACCACGGGTTACCCAAAACCATGGGCCCGTAAAACAACCCCAAAAATTTTCCTTCGGGGGCTTCGCCTTCGGACCCCCCAGTTGCGGGTTATAACCCCTAGACCCTGGTGGGGGGAGGCTTTGTCCCCCCCACACCCCCCCCGTTGGGGTGAGTGTACAGTCCTTTTTACATATCATATAAAGCTGGGGTACAAACATGGTTGAATAATAATATCTCTGAATCTGGAGATCAGGGTCCAGAACCAACACTATTTTGGTTATTTAACTACATAGTGTTAGTTGGGTGATACTGCTAAGGCTGGCCAACCTTGATTATATTTTCTTAAGCAGTTGATATAAATTTATACCCCAAATGTTTGTTGTTTGACTTGTAAATTAATGTTTTCAAGTTTTGACCACCCCTTGACTATATCACATAGTTTGTTAAGCAATGGATGAAGAGCATGCAATGTTCCAATGGCTAGAAGTTTGATATGGACAAAGGATGAATGGTATTAATGGCCAGAAGTTATGTACTTTTCATGTCATTCAAAAAAAAAAACTACATTTGTTGTTCTGTACAATATTGCAGGTTGTTTGTTTAAACTTTATTGTTTCCAAATATAAATATTTGATATGTGTAAATATTGCTCAAGCATTTTTCAAATGCCAACTATGAATATTTGATACCTGTAGCATTTTTACATCCTGAAAATCAATCATTTTTTCGACTTACGACACTAGATAAAGAATTAGATGATGTTCAAGGCAATTAAGAAATTACTATCTAGCAAACACTATTGATATGTCATTTGTATCTTGGCTTGTGAGAATGCTTTGGTGTACCTTGCTAATATTTATGGATTGCACGTTCAGTTATCTTTATAATACAGGGTAAATATTCACAATCTAAGAAGATATGCAGATGGCCAGGAATTATCTTGAAAAGGGAAGGTGAGTATTACGTTTATTTTTGTAATTTTCTCTAAATTGTGGATATGTTATTATAAAAGTCTAGCAAAACTAGTTAATGGGCCATTATATCAAATTCTTAAGAAATTTCTTATTTTATGTGTTTACAACTTTCTAACAATCTTCCATCTCAAGTAGTAGCCTAAATAAGGTTATGGGACCCATTATAAGTTTTCTTTTGTTGTATATAGTTGAAGTGACATAGCACAGTCCCTTTCACTAGGCGATAATTCACTGAAAAATTTGGAAGCAGCTCTGAAAGCTAGAAAATTTAACTTTGTCCATCTTTAACAATAGTGCACGTCTCCTTATCATAGGTCTTAATGTTTTCAAGTGGAAAGCTATCAGTTTCTCTGTTGTATGAGCAAAACCATCAGTTTGCAGCTTAGTCTCTGCCTTAAATATTAATTGATAGTTATTTATTTAAAAACAAAAAGATGATGTTATTGAATTAAGTAATAATATGCACATTACACATACAACTAAAAAAAGTTATCTTTAATATACAAATTGATGATGCAGTACATTACAAAGAAAACTAACCACAGAACTAAACATGTTTGTAAAAAAAATTATTTCAAAAATTCAAAATGATGACACATTACATATTAGTTAAAAGACTTTAAAACCACTCTTCATTGCACTGAGTGAAACGAGGTGCTCTAAAGTCTAGTATGGGGGAGATCCTGTAAGGTTTGTTCATGTTTGTCCTTATAGTCGGCCATAATAAATAAAGTTTGTCTTTAACATAATAATAATAATAATTAAATATTATGTCTGCGATTAATAAAAGGAATAAAAGGACATGTATTTTACTTTGAATTAAATCCTAGGCTATATAATACATGGACGTGTATTTTCGTTTGAATTAAATCCTAGGCTATAAACTTTTGTCTTTATTATTGTCGGCCATTAATTAAAATGTAAAAAAAAGTAAAATGTAATGGAAAGTATTTAATGAAAAGTAAGAAAGTAAAATGTATTGTTGGCTGTTAATTAAAATGTAAAAAACATTAATATTGTGGAAAGTATTTAAAAAAAATCCATGTCGGCTCATAAAATAAAATATTATGAAAAGTAATTAAAAAATAGATGTTCATTTATAAAATAAAAAATTAAAACTTAAACCCGGGACCAATCAAGAGAGATTAAATTTCTTGAGTTTAAATTTAAAAAAGAAATACTCTATCAAGCACCGATTTTAAAAAGTTATTTCAAAAATACAAAATGATGACACATTACGAAGATCTATGCCGGTTATTAGCATTCCTATTTTTAAAGTCTTTTAGCTAATATGTAATGTGTCATCATTTTGTATTTTTGAAATAACTTTTTTTTCAAACATGTTTAGTTGTGTG